>JAODUD010000045.1:8511429-8531679 GCA_026784285.1 Stomatorhinus walkeri
TAGACTAGGAAATACTACTACTACTGTATATTTAAAAACCCGCGAAGTCGTGAATCCGCGATAAGTGAACCGCGAAGAAGCGAGGGATCACTGTATATATGGTTGCATTTGGAAATGTTCTTGCTGCCGCCCTCCAAAGGCCCTGTAGTTGTTTAATTGCCGTTTTGTATGGTTTCTCCTCCCTATTATTAATTCCTAGTGCCAAGATCACTTTTTAAATTTTGATAAAACTTTGCCTCTGGGAAACTTTCCACTTGAATTTGTGGATCTGTAAAATAAGGCATTTTACTCATATAATTTAATCAAACACCTTAGTTGAGAATGGTTTTAATCCATCTGCCTCTGGGTTAGGGGCCCAGTAGGCTTCCACTGCACCACTCTACTACTTAGGCTTAGATTAGCCTTAGGGTTAGGGGGTGGTAAGGGTTAGGGCATAGATAGGGTTTAGGCCTATATTTGATTTTAATGGAAGTATGGAAATTACTAAGGTAATTAGTGAATTCCCTAAATTCCTCATTTGTGGCCTCCCCAGACTCCCGAAATATCATCCAAAGACTTATAGTAGTTTGGTGGTTTAATGGGACAAGTGAAAATGGACAAAGGACTTTATTGCAGACTAACACACTTAATAACAACATGCAAAGTTAATGACCAGACTGGGGAAACTAAAACACGGATTAAATACATAGGATTGATGATTATAACAAGAAAGAGCAGGTGAACATGGGGAATCCACATGGGGTTGATGAGGGGGCGTGGCACACAGGAGGATAGGATGAGCGGGGCATGACATTATCCCCCCCCAAAGGTGCGAATGGAACCGAGGACATGGGACCTGGAAAACAAAAGCAAAACATCAATGGGGCACAGGGAACAAGACAGACACACAGAACAGACACAAAGACAGCAACCCAGACAACAAATGACAAACAGGAAAAGCAAATAGGCACAGGGGCAACAACACTGGAGACACAGGGGGAACACCAACGGGAGGAACGAAGGGGCCAGGAGTGAAGGGAGAAACAGGAGGATGAGGAGCAGACACAGGGGGCACAAAGGCAGAGGGTAAAGAGGCAAAGGGTGGGGGGAAACGGGGAGCTGGAGGAAACCCCAGCAGGCAAGTGGCAGGGGCCGCAGGCGACCGCTAGGAGGGAATGTCGAAGGGGTCGAGGAGGAAAGCGGAGGGGCAGACAGAGGGGTGAGGAGGAAGGCAAAGGGAACATGGGCAAAGGGGAGGAGGGAACAGCAGTTGCAGCAGGCTAAGGTGCAGCCATTGCTGGCCAAGGCGTAGGCGACCAACGAGCCGCAGCCAGGGGGACCGAAGGTGAGGCAGGGCGGGTCGGACCCGACCCTGGCACAGGTGTCCTCGCCTCTAACGGGAGACTTAGAGGAGGGGGCCTGGCTGGGATTTGCCCTGCTGTGATGGTGCTGGTGGAGCAGTCACTGGGGATTTCAGGGTCCCACTTGAGCTCCTCCAACTCCACTATGGAGGGAGGAGCGGTGGTCTGGCAAGGGGTGAGCTGCCAATGCTGGCAGCGGAGCGGTGGGTGGATGGGCTTCGGGCATTTGTTTGGGCGGGGCGATGCCCGAACACCGCCGGATACAGAATCGGGAGGGGTTTCTCCCAACATGCAGAAGGGCAAGCAGCAGAGACAGAGATGGCCCCCAGGAACAGCTCTGGCTTCTCTTCCCATCTTCTGCTCTTCTGCTTTTTCTTCTTTGGCACAGCTTTCGGCAGAATCTGGTGTAATTCTGCCAGAGGACCATAAGGCAATCCGCAAGCTGTGGCCACCTGTTTTAACTTTGTCTCAGATACCCCATGTCTCAGCCGCCGCAAGTTTTCACACACCTCTTCAGCAAGGCGTGCATCTCCGGGCAGGGACATCTCTCCAGAACGTCCCTGCTCCGGTTGGCTATAGCCCGCAGTACAGGATCGTCCTGGATATCGGGCTGATTAAGCCAAAACGGTACCTTGTATGTCATGTTGAGGCATTCCTCTTCGTAAAGACAAGATGAAGTCTTTGGGAATCTGGTCATTCTGTCACAATCGGCACAGGGAAGCAGGCGAAGGAAGCCATGGATATGGACAAAGGACTTTATTGCAAGCTAACACACTCAATAACAACGTGCAACTTTAATGACCGGACTCGGGAAACTGAAACATGGTCAGGCATGCAAAAGTGGCTGGCTCTGCATCAGTATCCGCTGAAACCTTGCCTAAGTGGTGATGGCATCACAGTAATTCAAAGATTTTTTTGACCAGTCCACTGAATTGAATCAAATTGTGTCTGTGTCACATAAGGTTAGGAAGAGAGACAGAGATCCAGGAATTCGGGGAGAACAGAGGTTTAATGGGTTATTTCTGAGATGAACACTGGGAAAGTTCAAAGCAGTAATAACTGGGCATGAAGGATCTTCAGCCCTGGTGCTTGGAGCGTGGGCGAGGGACGGAGCGATGTCCCCTCCCGGGGAGGCTGACAGGTAGGTAATGGAGCGGCGTGTAGTACTCGTAGCCGTAGTCCGAAAGCAGAGGTCGTTACCAGGGAGATCCGTCCGATGGAGAGGCACAAGACTGGAACACAAGGAGAGACGAACAGGAGGAGCCGGACTCAGCAGGACAGGTGGGTCAGGTTTGGGAGCTGGACTGAGGAGGGAAGGCAAACAGGTAAGGATTGAACACCGGGTTAACAGGTAAGGCAAGGGCTAGCAGGTAAATGGGAGACAGGAAAGTTGCTCAGTAAGGCTTCATAACATCAGTGCAATACTTCACGAATACTGCTTGGGTTGAATCTTTTAAAGGTGGTTAATTGACGTGTTGCACCTGTCTGGCCCCGCCCCTGTGGACATGACAGCCTGTTATTCTGGGGAGTTTTTCCAAGGCCTATCCCATCTTGGGTTGGGTCCCGATCCATCCCTATCGTGGGTTTTAGAACGTGAGAAGGTCAGCCCCCCCATAAAATAAAGGAGGCCAAAAACCCCTCTGTCCCCTCCCTTCTGTTTGATTATATCTATGGAAGGGACCCACCTGGTCCTGGACTTTTCCCTCAGAGGGAGAGGAGGGGGGTCTGTATCAGGCCAAAACTTTGTCTTTATCCAAAAGGTGTTATTAGTCCTCCGACTTAGGGCCCAAGGCTCTCGCCCTTGAGGTTCAGAATTAGGATATGGTGTATGTTGGGGGCCCCTGAGAGGGTGTTCCCAACAGTTCCAATAATGTCCAACATAAGTGGATTGAGTATGAGTTCCCCATTATAATAATAAGGGGTGGGTGAGGCCTGTGAGGACTTGGCTGAAGCCGATTATGAAAATGCATCCTAATGAAATTGACCAAACTTATTTTTTTCAATTCTCTGATTTTTTTAGATTTAAACTTTACTTAAATGATAAAGAATGAATAATAGTTTTACTAACCAAAGGTTAACTAAATATCCAGAGTATATATGGCGGTTGAGCAGGCTGGAAGCGGCGATGGGTGAAGAAAGCAGGCAGGATTGCGGGAGATGAGGGTTTATTCGGGGAGACAGGGCAGACGGCGAGGCACATAACATCAATGCCGGATCTGGGAAACTAACAGACGTGGAATAAATACACGAGGGGGCGTGGCACACAAGAGGAGCGAACGAGCAGGTCATGACAGCAGGTTTGTTGCAATGTTTCAGTTTAAATAAAACCTTCCTCGGGTATAACCTGCCCTTTCCAAACAAAAATTCTTAAAATCCTAATAAAAAGCAAAAATAGCCAGGTGAATGTAAAGAAAGTCTGGTAGGTAAACTATGTCCCATATGAGTGCACTATTCCATCTATTCATGTAATTAAATGTCTCTCTTAGAGAGGAGAAAACCCTCTGCACTGCTACTCAGAGTGATTCCCAAACTCAAATGACTGAATTCTCTGAGTCTCAGCTCTTTGAGAAGGAGAGAAGGATTAGGTTTTTAGAGTTTGGGTGAGGACCCCATCCAGCGCCCCAGCGTCCCAGGGCCACAGTTGTGCACGAGCCAATCTGGGTCTATCCGTGCCTCCACCTGCTTACGCACCACTCGTCATCCCTTTGGCTGGGCTTAGAATTTTATTTTAAATTTAAATATTTGTATTGTTGTGTTTCAGGGGGTGATGAAGGCATAAAGGACCCAGAAGAGCTCCAGACACCATGCAGCCATCCTGGAGGAACACAAGTATTTGCCCTTTAATGACTTTCATTAAAGTTCAGTTTACTTATCAATGCTTAATATTTGCTCCTTTATCAGACCTTCAATAAGGTTTGGTTCACTGATTAGTGCTTAATGCCCCCCTTCATTTATTTTCCTTTTATAGATTGTTATGGTGTCCCCCCCCCCCCATCAACGTCACTCCCAGAGCCCAAGACCCCCACAGGTTCATTCCGTCCCCATCCCAAATATAATACAAATAAAGATAATTTCACCACCACTGTGTCCCATCTCCTTCCTCTACTCAGGCTTGAGGGAAATGGGGATAACAGTAGAGAATAGCTTTGTATATGGGGGTCATTTTAACCCTCCCTAATCCTATACTTGGGGGTTATTTTAACCCTCCAAAAATTATTTAATTATAAATGTATTACCCTCTAGGGTTAAATAACCCTTTGGGTCACAATCAGGGGTGTTTTATTAGTGCTTTAGGGACCTAGGCTGAGATTAGCCTTAGGGTTAGGGGATGGTTAGGGTTAGGGTTAGGGCCTAGTTAGGATTTAGGCCTAGTAGAGCTTAATTAAATTTTGGTAACCATGACCTGCTTCCATATTTTTAGGACTTCTAGATCAAGCACCAACACGTGTTTCACGCTGCCTTGCACTCATCAGGGTACCGCCAAAAAAGTAGAATGCCAAATAGGGTCTTTTGATTGACAGTGGCACGAAGAGGGTGGATTCTGAAAGGCCCAGATGGCACTGGCTGGATAGGTTTGAGTAAGGGGAGAACCCCAGATCCTGCGTCCCAGCGTCTCGGGAACAGGCCAATCTGGATCTATCCTTGCATCCATCCGCTTACATACCAACTGTCACCCCCTTGGTTGGTGCTTGTTTATTTTTTATTTTGAATTTTTTCTTTTTTATTTTACCGGGGTGGAGAAGACGTGGAGACCCAGGTAAGTTCCAGACACCAGGCAGCCAACCCAGAGGAGCAGGAGGAGCAGCAATGACACTGACAGGTAGGTATGTGCTCTCACGTTGACCTCAGATCAGGTTCAACTATCATATAATAATGCATTATATTTTTCCTTTTAGATGAACTGGCACCCCCTCAGATCTGATTTTCTGAACATTTCACCACCACTGTTATTTTAACCCTCCACAATTTTATATTAGGGGGGTTATTTTAACCCTCCCTATAATTCTATACTTGGGGGGTTATTTTAACCCTGCAAAATTTTAATTTATGTTTTCTTTACAGTGGAAAGTCCAAGTAAGATGAAATCATAATCGGAAGTAAACATAAACATCCTATTCCTATCACCCATGCTAAATAAAAAACCCCATCTGGGGGGTTAGGGTAAGGGGGGGGGAAGGCAGCACTGAAGAGGGGGTTCGTTCAGGGTGCCAAACAAGCTCAATCCTGCACTCCCAGTGTCTGGTTACCCTAACCATAAACAATACACGATGATGGCCCCAGACTGTGTATTCCTGTAGCACCTCATACAATATATACCAGGGAGTTCAGTTGAATTCAATTTATTTTCATATAGCGCCTTTCATAAGAGTCACCTGAAGGAGCTTTACATGCATGTAATATATTCCTTCCATTTGAACACAATAATTCAAAAACAGGGAAAGGGGAAGAGATGATGGATGGATGGATAGATGGATGGATGTATAGAGAATCAAAAACTCCCCAGTGGGCTTGCTTGTTAAAAAGCAAGGTCTAAACTATGGTCAGGGTCAAAGACAAAGTCCTTCAATGATTCGGTCCTTTGTGCTGGCCTGTATTGGGTTGGTAGAATGAGGGCTGCACCCACAGGGTCACAGTTCGTAAGTCACATCCACAATATGATACTTCCATCGTACTGGTCTTGACATTTTGATGATGCTTACCCCAGGCACCATCCGGACACGTGGAAGGAAGGAAGGGAACACAGCTGGTCAAAGCATGTACAGACACATTAATGGACTAGCACAGTAGACCAAAAGGGCATGTGAAGGAGCATCAGGAGCCATAGTCAGAGTCTGCTATGTGTTAAGAGCAAGCTAAATTAAAGTAATAGGTAATATGTGGCTTGTTAACTTGTATTAATTCTTTCCAGCAGTGTACACAGCGAACTTAAAAGTTACCTTTGATAACCATCACCCTTTGTTTCTGCTAAGATACGTGGCACGGGATTCATTTCCCCGTGTGTACAAGTTATCTTAGGTCGGCGTTCACGGTTCAACTAGGTAATTTTTTTCGAGTTCTAGGTAATTTTTTTTTTCAAAACGGTCGGTTCGACTTTTAAGAAATTCAAGTTCTAATGAGTTTGAGTTTCACAACAGACATCAAAAATATGTATGATTTCAGGGTCTCTTAGACCACTGAGCGCCTTATATGTAGGTAGGAGAACTTTGAAGTCAGTCCTGAAACTAACACGAAGCCAGTGCAAGGACCTAAGAGCAGGAGTTATGTGTTCAAACTTCCTGCTCCTGGTGACAATTTGAATTGCTGCATTTTCAATACACCGCACAGTGTTTAATGTGTGGGTTTGCTCCCAGATAATACAGCATTACAGTCTAACCTACTGTAAACTAAAGCATGAGATTTTCAGTGTCTTGAATAGTAAGAAAATGAATATTTGATGAATGAATGATTTAACTGTTACGTAACTGTAGGAGGCATTCCATTGATGTGGGATCTTTGGACTTTGAATGAGAGGCTCACATCTAAGGTGATGCCTAAGTTATAGGCTGAGCTGCTGAGGGAGAAGTTCAGCCCCTATGAGTGGAGTGTAGGGAATATAGTAGGCCTATCCTAGTTTTCATGACAAAAGTTTCAGTCGTCCAAGTCTTAACTTCATTAATGCAATTAAGTGGTGTAATAGGCTGAACACGCCATATATGGGGCTTGGTTATATTGTTGTAGGCTGTCAGACTATGGCAGCGCACACACCTCTAACCCCGTAGATTTACATCCGTGTTCTAATCTGCAGCGCTCCTGTGTGTCCCAATGTGTGTGATCATTAAACCTCGGGGAATGTTGGGTGATTTTGACAATTTCATTTTTGAAACTTTCCTTTTCATCCTGACTAACCACTTTAATAACATTGTTAATATTTGTTCTAGACATGAAGTTTACATTACTTACTGCATTACTAAATTGTAGGAAATTTCTACCAGTTAGGTAACATAATAAACTTCTCCGCCATAGTCAAAGAGGGTGGCTGAATCACAAAGGTGATTAAAACACGATCAGAGGAGGACTTATTCAGTGGACAAACAGATACATGATAAACATTAGCTTAACCAAGTCTAGTGTATGATTATGCACATGCGTTGTTGCCATTATATGGTAACATTCAACGGAGTTCGTGAAAGACAGGAAACTTTTGCTGAAACAATCAGTCTCTATGTCCACATGTGTATTGAAACCTCCATGAATTATAATAATCTTTAAGTACAGAAATTCTCCAAATTCAGTCAGAGATTAAGTGTTTGGTCCAGGTGGTCTGTATTATAAGAATATAGATATAGTCACACGCCGTGTGAATTAGTATTGGTTTACATGCTGTAAAGTCTTCTATAATTTTGGGTAAAATTTTTCACAGTGAGTTAAAAATAATTAGCAGCTGCCTCCACGCCCAGAGCCACGTGGTTTCCGTACGAAACTAAACCCATCAGGTGAGGCTTCGACGAAAGCAACAGTGTCTGTGGGCCTGAACCAGGTTACTGTTAAAAAACACAGGTCTGCACTAGAGTCAATCACCACATCATTGGCAAGTAGTGATTTGTTTCCTAAAGAGTAAACGTTCCATAATGAGCATTTTAAGGTGGGTTTACGTTGTGGCTCATTAAATCTCATCAATGGGATTGATAAGTTATCTGCACAGGAGCCCCCAGCGGGCGGTTTAGGTCTAAATCTTGGTCTAATAATACTTACTACATTCATTTTAGGTTCAGTCCACTCAATTACTAAATAGTCGGAAGATTTAGGAGATGCTGTGTTGCAGTGCACCTGAGTCAAAGCCAGACATGAGCTAAAAATGGGAGAATATTCAGCCTTCGATTTATGATTGCAAGACTGAAGCATGACTGGTGCTCTTAGAAGTCAGGAAGACAGCCTTTTCGCCATGTTTTAGGATAGCATTAACAATCCCCTCCAATCAGGAAGGAGATTGTTCCCTAAAAAGGTACCATTTCTCATTAAAGACTGTGCTTTGAGATGTAAAACAGGTCCCTAGTACAATGTTTCCAACCCAGTCCCCGGGGACCCTGGACTGTCCACATTTTTCCTCCCTTCCAAACAGTTACATCGAATAGCTGGTACAGGTGCGCTGGGAGCTGAGAGGAAGCAAAAACACAGACTGTCTGGGGTTCCCTGAGGACTGGGTTGGGAAACACTGCTCTAGTGTTTTAGGGAGAGTAGCCTACTACACGTTACATCCCATCTGTAAGGGACTGGTAAGCGATCAAATACAGTTACAGTCTGACATCTTGCATACATCAAAATGAGGTTTCTCTTCAATACCTCAGATTGTCAGGAATGTGGCCATTTACCTCCTCGAGGTCCACTTGTAGACTTTGGTGAACAGATATAATTGATTTGGACCATTTAATGATTCCTTCATAAAAGCTGAAACATTTTAGTGGACAGCAGAATATGCACCGATATTTTGTGATTAAACCATATATGTTTAAGCCCAACTTCTGTATAATTCAGTCTTTTCATATCCATTTACCCCCATTCTTGGTTCTCACACTTGAGTAATAATCACTCAGTTCGATTAGTAAAACACCTTTTGACCATCCACATGCAACAGTAGCCTCCATTTAAACCTATACTAGTACAAACCTAATATATAGGAATTTCAAAGGATTTCTTTGCTTCCTATGTTAGATGGGGCAGTCTGAGATACCAACATGCAGCATAGAGATTCCTCAAAGAAACATCTGGAGGTTCACAGCTTTCAATTAACTTCAAAAAATGACAGTGTCACATGCCTTCATCACTACTGCCACAGTCCTCAGCAAGGGGAGCATGACAGAACGTCATTGTCATTAGACGGTAAGGAGTACAGGACCCTTTGTTAACTGGGAATGGCAAGAACTATAAGTAGCCTACTGAAATGGCAATCTACGCAAAGCAACAGAACGGTAAAAAAATAAAGATTACTATTTAAAGCAATTAACAAAGTAGCACAAAACTGGTTTATTCCAAATTTCAAGTGATCCACACGTATTGAGCAGGAAATGTTTTGAATGTAAACTGAAATATTTATTTCCTATAATAACATCAGGTAAATGGTACTCAATAAATCAAAGCTTAGTATAAAATCAGAAAAAAACTATTTTCAATATTTGGTAATTCCCAATTAATAAAATTTCATCTTAGTGCAAAATAAATGAAAATCAAAGTCTCAGCATCGTTTTTGTGAATCTATACCAGCAAATTAGCTTTAAAACAGGTTTCTGTAACAAAACTTCTACCAAGACATTAAGATTCAATCCACAGCCATGCATCACTGCCTTATAGCTACCTCTGCTGTTCGTGGGAAACAGAGATTGATGTTCTTTGGCTACATGGAAGTAAAAACCAGAGCAGAAAATGCAAATGCCCAGACATCATTTCTACAGCTGTGCACTGGGGAAAGCTACACTTCCTCTGTACACTGCTGTGCCAGGATCCACAATTTTAAGGTCTCTTTGCTTAGACATTAATTTTTAAAATAAACTCTATAACAAGTTCCTGAAGAATGTAGGCTGTGCTTCATACACTGATACATCCTCTCCAATAACAGAGAATAATGTCTTTTTAAACAGTTGTCATAAGGACTAAAATATGACGTGTAGAATTCAATAGTTAGTCCTTTTGCATCTTTTAAACCTAGAATAATTTCAATGCTCTATGGTGGTTTAAAAAAATGAACTTTTTTTTCCAAATATAAAATCCATCATGTATACCGCTTTTCCATATTTTGTATATAGTACCTCGATGTAATGATACAGTACAAATAATTAAAAAAAAATACTGTTTAGTTGTTCGGAGGTGTGTGTGCATGTGTGAAAAATATTCAGGCTCATATCTCCAGTTCTACACATTATACATGGTTGTGTGATTTAAAAAAATAATAATAATCAGATAAAAAATAATAAATAAATAGATTTCTCTGCTTCTTACAACATATCGTGTGAATCAGCTTGTATACAGTCAACAACATGGACAGGTACAGATTTGACAGGTTTCTCTATTTTTCCACTGAGAGAAACAAGACTCAATGGGTGTAAAGGGAACAGTGAAGTCCCTTTACAATCTAAGCATTTGTTGCAAATACAATTATTAATTGATATATTAATGGGACAGTAATCATATGTAAAAGAGGTGAAGAACTGCTTCAGCCAAGTCTACCCTTGTCTTTTTTAAACATTAAAACAAAGCTATACCATTTCAGGAGGATAAAGATTATTTTAGATTGGACAGATCATAGAATGTATTGAACTACAGTTGTATATTCCAAGGGTTGCATGAAGTAGAATACACTATTTGATGAACAGTCAGATTACGGTATACACATTAGCTACCTTTTTTGGCAAATAAAAACACTGTTTTGAAGGTGGACCTTTCATTGCGCAGTCTGCCAAATTATTTTGTATCGCAGAGCAGGTAGGACTTCTATGGTGCTTTTCCACTGCCACCAAAAATCCAAGCCTCATCCGAGCTGAACCACGAAGAGACGATTTTCCATTGCAAATTATCTGAGCCATGCCTAACCTGTACCCACTCTGACACAGCCCTGCATACTATCAGGGCTGAAAGCATGACTAAACTGAGCAAGTTGGGTCACCACCACCTAATTGGTTGAAACGCATGGCGATACCATTGTTCGGGCATGTATTATCTGAAATAAAAAGGAGATATTCTATATTATTAATTTTTAGTAGTACCACACATCACGATGTATTGATGCATTCACTCTAATTTATAAGTTGCAAATTGTACTATAGTGAATGCTATTTACAGTCTTAAGTTTCCTTTACTTTTGCTTGTCAAACCCAACAACGCTTTTATCTTGCTGACTTTTCTGCAGTGGAAAACTGAAGCAAGCTGGATCTGCGCTTTAACTAATCTCTCTTCACAATACGGCTCAGATACGACCTGGTTCCTGTATGCCTCTGGAAAAGCACCATTAGTTTCATTTTCAGACTCAACAGTAACCAGCAACATACCTGACTCACAGTATTTCAATGTACTGAGAATTTATGCACGGGGAACTATAGGCAGGAAGGCTTATCTCACACATCTTCTTAAGCTAGCTGCTCCTTCGACATTCAGCCTGGTTCATTAGCGTAATAGAAGGCCTTCTTTTAAAACGTACCCATAATCCAGAGAGTGGGGAGCTGTTCATGCCCCTGTTCACTTTTGGCATGTTTGTGTACTTCAGGTAAACTACACAGAACCGGCAACTGAAAATCTCAAGGATAAATATTTTGCCTTTTGATTTACACACTTGGACGGCACCGTGAGCAAAGGCTAATCTACGTTAGAATCGAGTCCATAATTAACTTTGGCTTATTTAGGTTATTCTATACAGCAGACAAACATACTCTATGGAAGTGTCCTAGGGCAATTTTTTTGTTCTTAAATAAATTTTATTTCTTTGTGAAGGACCGGGAGGAAAAAAAACAATAATCATAACTTATGTACAATTCTTGTAAGAGTTGCCTTAAAAATGTTATGAGAGGCCTAGAAACGGGATACTGCTACTCAGCTTTTTCTTAAATGAACCCAAAACAATGTGTCCACCATCATCCATTTAGTTTTCTTCTATTTCTTTCTTCAGCTTCAAATCAAAGTTCTTCGGCTTTCCTCATAACCCGTCTTCCTTTCCACTTCTCCTTTGATCCTGTGTGGTCGCTATCCCAGTTCTTCATTGTCAAGAGAGGAGGCACATTTAAAAATACTGCCATTTCCCGAGGACTGTGTCTTTGATTGCATCAACAAACTGTGCAGGTACCCAATACACCCAGTACTGAGAAGCTTCTGTGGGACCCAACTGAAATGCCTAGGAGGGAGATCAGACAATGTCAGTGCTCACATCTTAAATCACGACCCTCAACTCTGAAGGAATTACTCAATTTTAGGCCCATTAGTCTTTTATTTACAACATATGCAGTAACCAGTGTCAGACTCAGGAGGAAAAAGTTGAATGGTTCACATACATCACTAGAAAGAACTCAACAACTAGCTAAAGCAAGAAATTCCACTATGGTCAGGTCAGGTCAGGTCGGGGAACATGCACTTGCAAGATGTCCAACATCCTTTAAACAGCTGCTCAAAGTCACAATTGCAGTGTCATCCATAAGGACCGTTCCATCACCTGCTCTGACTGTGATTCTCTGAGGGACAGATTCATATGTGCATAATGTTTCAACTCCAATGGGTCACTAGACCTTATGTGTGTGTGTATATATATATATATATCAGCATATGTAAACTGAATCGTCCGAGTAGCAACAACAAGTCTGTGCTCAGAAATCACAACCTGGGCACTCCTGTATACTTTGCAGTCCTACAGAAGTCTCCAGCATCTGCCCACAAGGATGTGATCGACGACCTTCACTGCATCACCAGTACTGGAAGACCGAGTCCAATGATGCAGCTCTGGGTGCTGGAACCAGGATCCAGTGACCTGCAGCCCCCTGACCTTTTGCAAAGTCAAGGAACATGCCAGTGGTCAAACTGAAGTCACCCATGAGCAGAGAAGTGTCATCTTGTCAACAACGGAGCAAATAAAATGTCTCCCTCTTTGAGACTCCACTCACCGTAATCGGAGCATACACTGAGATAACAGACAAGACAGCCAGACAGTGGCTTAGCCTGAGCCTCATAACATGCTCGTTGAAAGGATTCGCATCAGACACCATCGGGAGGAGCCAACCTGCCACAGCAACGGCTACTCCCTGAGTATAGCAACCATCAGGGTAGATGCGATAATAGATGTACCCACCTACAGAGATCTAGCCATTTCCCGGTCTGCATAACTCACAGCGCTGACAATGAAATAAGAAGTTTGCAAAGCTCCTCTGACAGCAGAGGTAGATGGTCATCATGCAGTAGAGACAAATCATTCCAGGCACCTACCCAGTTAGGACCCGAGTGCTGCCATGCAGCAGGGGACGCCTCAGCACCACACCAGGCCTGATTCCCCAACAGGTCTGACCCCATTGGCTCTCCAACAGTTTTGACTCCTCTGGGTATGAGCCTCCCCAGGGAATCTCCCCCATCCCCTTCATGATGCGTGCAGCCCTCCTGTGGGCGGCTGTAGTAGAGCTACTCTCATGGAGAGCAGAAGAGTCCTGTCTGCTTTGTCGGGCCCGTTTTTATGATGGCCAATCCTGCCACTGAGCCACAAATTTTTTCCTGCAAGCTGGAGGACTGCTTGCAGGGCCGGATGCAGTTTAACACAGATTAACGCAGTTTAATAATAAGAGAACGTTTCTGTGAAATAAAATGAATACGCTGATCCCTCCTTTAAGTACAAAGTCTGTATCTGTATAAAGGGTTTCCCATGGTTCACAGCTGTCTGACACCTACCATCATGTGATAGTCCTCGTGGCCTTCAATTGGCTCAGTAACCACATTCTTGATGGAGCCCATTGGAATCTTCTCTGTTCTCTCTAAAGAAAGAAAGCAAGCAGAAGACAGCTGAGCAAGATCAGTTTACAGCTATTCTTGTTCTATTATCATTTATTCTATCAGACAGTGTCATAAGATACTGAAAAACACCTATCTAATGTGTGGGCAAGTTTCTATCTAGTCTGAAATTCGTCGGTCGAAGTGACAATCAGCTACAAAGGTTACCTCATACCCTAACTTCTCTTTGTTTTTGACCAACCACATCAACTGACTTCCATTCACATCTGCTTAAATGTTCTGAATGTCATCAAATAACTAAATAAGAAATTCTAAAGACCATTTTAGTCATCATTACTGCAGACTTTAAAGCTACAGCATTCTGTTTGCAAATGAGATTCCCATAGGGAAAGTGTGCACTTTTCATGTATTCCATCTTGCTCTCTGTAAGACACAGACGCATAACCAGTATCCCACCAACTGAGGTCATATTAATATGCATCACTATAATATTAATATACAGTCTCACTATGACCTCATATGATTATACATCTTATTAATCTCATACAATTTATACACCTACTCCTACCCAAGCATTGCTTTTCTCTTCTGAATACAGAAAAATTAAGAGTTGCTGTTGTCCTCTACTTCCCTCACAGAGTACCTGAAGTGAAGACTTCCACAAATTAATTATTTTGAACTTACCACTGCTGAATTTCATTAATTCACATATCATCATCAAAATGATAACACCATGCGGACGAGACAACCTATAATGTATAAATATTAGCTCACCCTTATGGGCAAGGATGAGAATGAAACTTACAATAAGTGACTGTGCTGTTGGGCCTGTGAATAGTATAAACAGTTTTCAAAATGCCAGAGACTCCTGGCTTGGAACCAGCATGAAGTACCAAGCTTTTAAAGTAGGCTGGCAATTGGGATGTCTTTCAAAATTCAATCATGTGTGAACACTGTATCACTGGTACAATAAGTATTTGTTATGCCACAATGTAATCATAAAAGATCTTACCCTTAGTTCCAATCCACAGCTGATCCTGTTCCAGTTTGAAGGTGAGCCGCACTTTCCCGCCTGATTTGTTGTACATTCCTGATAAAGGCACTGTAGGTAAGCGCTCCTGTTAAGCAAAACCATAGATTACTGCCAAGTCATCCACTGGATGGGAAGACATAATTTTGCAGTCCGTTGGAAAGAGTGAGAGAGGGGCTACTTCGGATGAATGTGCGAAAGAAATTAACAAACAGACAGAATAATGGCATCGCAAATAAAAGAAATTTGTCAGCTATAAACAGCACTACAGGCCATTTTGAGGTGAAAATGAGATGTATCGAAGCTGTACAGACAGGGCTGAGATTATTACTAATAAACAAGATTATCTACACATGTGGTTTTGGTTATAAAGGCAGGTTATAAAATAAAATGAAGACATTTTCTGCAGCAGTGTAACAAGTCTACTGACTTAATTCTTTTCAAATGCTTCAGTTTTTAGTAATCCACGTTACAGATAAAAAAAATTGTCATTGTAACACAGCATGAAGAATGATTAACTTTCCAGATATTAACCCAGGCTATTCCTAGGTTCAATTTAAGACATATATAAATTCAATATATAACGTAATAAAATTTTATGACAACTTTGCAGCCCTACTGGCAAAAGTCTGAAGGATATAATGGAGACTATACAGACGTAAATAACATTTTAGCCATTTTATCTGCTTGTTAAGTCTAACGCTACATGTGATGGTGCATGATGCAGAAGAATGATTATAAAAAATGGTTTCTTTATGTAAAATATGTAAATATCACATGCTTGAAATGGATTTGTGATTTGGCCTACCATACCAGTGGTGACTGCCTGGGCAGTTGTGTGCTAATGGTTAGGAAAGTGTACTTGTGATTGAAAGATTGCTGGGTCGAATCTCCAACCACTGAGGTACCATAAGCATGGTACCATCCCCACGCACTGCTCCCCGGCATTAAATAATAGCTACCTACTGGTATGTTGCATATGGATTAAATGCAGAAGACACATTTCATTGTTGTGTGCTGTGGTGTGTCAACAATGACAATTATTCACTTTCACTTTTTCACTACACTTACAGGGCTTGGAATTCATTTCTCACTATGGGGAAGAATTTAACACACAAACAAATAAATCCATCAGTTCTTCTGCAGTGCAGTCATACACAATCAAGTGATGGAGAAGGATAGAATGACAACTGAATATATACATTTTTTTTCTACTCAGATATATTCAAAGTTGGACACAGCACTGCGGCATGTTGAAAAGATGAGCGCCTCAGCCAATGCAGCAGCAGCTTAAATCCAGAGACAGCATTATAGCAATAGAGGTCATTATGTCACGACTTAACAAAAGGATGACTTTTGCCACGTAAAATGCTCCATTGTGCATTTGACAGTTATTTATGACGTTATGGTATATATGTCTATTTAACATATTATTAGTATATATATTTAAAATATATAATTATCAATGATATCAAT
This sequence comes from Stomatorhinus walkeri, assembly GCA_026784285.1. Classification (NCBI taxonomy): domain Eukaryota; kingdom Metazoa; phylum Chordata; class Actinopteri; order Osteoglossiformes; family Mormyridae; genus Stomatorhinus; species Stomatorhinus walkeri. The sequence goes on from JAODUD010000045.1 coordinate 8,527,720, forward strand.
ATATCATTAGAAATTTTTTATGTATACTTTTTAAGACCCTTGCAATACTCTGTAAATGAAATTCAATACTTTTATGGACGTATTTTATGACTATTAAAATGAATGCTTTTTAAAGAAATTTAAGACCCACGGTTAAAATGAGACCCCTTCTTAAAAAAAAAAACAGATATGGAACCCAGAGGTGGAACAAAACTCTAGTTAGAGAACAACTAATACATTTTCCAGCTATAGTTCTATGCGTATTTTTTTTTTAAAGGATCTTAACAAGACATTAAGCAGTCGCTGTGATATAACAAACACCCAAATATGAAACAGTACCAAATGACAGAGAAAATCAGGCTAATGATCTCATGCCCATTTCACTCTCCAGTTCCTTACCTTCATGCCTTTTACTGAAGGCATTATATCCTCTGGTTTTCCTTTATCCAGCACTTTTCTATGTTGCTAAAAAATTTAAAAAAAGAGCACAGAGTTTGTGGACACTCAGATACGTCTACATAAATCATACTTACTAGCACGACAGATAATCTTTGAAGGAATTTTTTCATTCTATTTAGCAGGAAACGTAATAGAGAGTACTCTGTAACAGTAAATGTTTGAGGACAAAGAAATTCTCATGCTAATATGGTTTTACCTTTTGCCGACATAAAGGCTCTTTTTTATTTTCTTCAGCTTTCACTTCTTGCTGCATGACTTCTTTTGGTGTATTTACTGCCAGCACGTCATTTATCGTAGATCCCACAACCATGATTTTGGCTCCATTAGTCACTTTGATTTCTCGTAGCGTCTTGTCCTCAGGTAGCAGTCCTTTATACATTACTTTTTGCATAGCAGGAGGAAGACCTTAAAACAGATTTCAAAAGCATAAGCAGCTGGAATTCCTGTTTCAGTCAGAAGTGACCCAAACTGCACGGCTCCTCACCTGTAAGTGAATGAATCCGTTCTTTTAAGTTGGCTCCTGTCCCATCCAAGGGGATTTTTAAATCATACTTGTTCTTGTTCCAGATTATTTTCAGATCTACAGTTTCCTTGCCGTCGTCGGTGTCACCTCCGTTGCTGACAGCTGATCCCAGGTCTGCAAGCTTTTCCCCGTCAGCTTGGGCACCGGTGGTAGTGGCCTCGTTGTCCCCTCCTTCAACGGCAGTCACACACAGCGCAGAATCATCATTCACACTAGCCTCGGTCTCCATCGTGATCCCCTCATCTCCTGTGATCAGGGGCATTTTCAAAGGAGAACACATTGAATCAATGAGAGTTTGACAGCTGATTACAACCACATGGGGGTGGGGGTTCACATTCTTGGTTCTTAAGTTGATAGATGATGTTGTTATTAAGACTTTTTATGAGCATGATGATATATTTAGGATTATCAAGCTAGGGTCTGTCAGCTCAACTGGTGTCATCTTGGTCAACGTCTACACCTGCTTTTTCAGCTGAATCATGAGAATATTCCTAGTATTACAACACGTGTATTGACAATAAATAATGAACAACTGACAAACTGACAAAGGTAATTGACATTTGACGATTCATATATTCTTACACAAGAACTTAAAAGTATGCGAAACTGTGGTGAACAGCTGGCTGTGGTGATTAACTATCCTTACACGGCTAGCTGTTTAGCCGTTGCAGGATAAAAAATAAATGAAAACGCCATTAACAGTTTATAAAGGCATAATTAGTGTCGGTAGCTGTCTAAACATTTTGATACACACAAAAGCAGTTCAACCATATGTTCGGTTGTTTGTACCCAGAACTTACATAACCGTGTTTTGGCTCTGTAACAAAAACGACTGGAGTGTTTCATGGTTAAAGGCAGGTTAGTAAGATGCCCCTTAATCCAAACATGAAGCATCCGAACTGACAAGTTACAAGTTCACCGCTAACTATTAATTAGTTTTCATCACGTTTTCAAGCTAACCTATATCGAAACACAAACCGGCCGGACAGCAAAAAGGGTATGTAGGCATGTTGAGGGAATACCTACCGTCCTGCGCCGCCATGATGATTGTGTACTATGATGCAGTGTGCCTACTGCGAAACGCGCGTGTTCTCGGAAAACCTCGACGGCTTCCGTACGCGGATTGACTTCACAGGCTTCCGTACTTTCTTCATCTGCCTTACACGGACAGCTTTGCTCGTGAATTTTCTTTGTAAAATTCCCCCTCAAGACAAACCGCGTTTGACAAAGGCAGTACATGTATGGATTTGAAACTGGGATGATTTATTTGAAAAGAGGGAGCATTTCTTTAAGTTCAGTGATCAAAATTGAAAAGCTGCTTCCTGGCAGTATTTGTCGGTAATGGGATTTCCCTAAATCCCCTTCTGAGTTATATGTGCATGGTTTTGCGGTTAGTCTGTAGCCACTTTCAGTTATTATTTTCATTGTTGAAATAATTATTGAAATTTCAATGAGCAGTGAGTATTAAAATAAATTAAGGATCTCAATTATCTGAAATATAATACAGAATGTTTTGGGCAAACGCCATTCTTCATTCACACGGAAAAGTGATAAAAATAAAAATATCCATTCAGCTTTAATTACGAAGACATCCAGCTTGCTCATTATGTTGTGTGGTGATATTTTTCTGTTGCCAACAATGTACCAATTGCCTTTTGTATATCTGGACAACGTGAATGTCCCATCCTTGATATATTTACAACTAATTATTCTTAGGCATGCTCTCTCTCTTCATAAATATAACTGAATAACTAAGGACTTTATGATGAATGATTGTGTTCTAACTTTAAGACTAAGTTATACACACAGGTAATACCATGTCAATTAGATAATAATCAGCATAAATACAGATAGAAAATGTAGCACTTTTAATATAACAGCTTCATCTGGGCTAAAAGGTGCAGAAACAAGATATTTTACAGTACAGTACCACCACATAATAATCTAGCAGAATACCTAATGGATAAAACATAATGGATAAAACATCTGCTAGGATCTCTTTGGGGCTGAAGATATAAGTTCTGAGGCCTGTTTATTTATCCATTATCTGTTAGGGCTCCTGAGCTGGGCTGAAAGCTTATTTCATCCCACAGAGTCCTAGATGGAGCAGATGGGAATTTACAGCCATTCGGCATGAAAACAGGTTTCCAGGTTGTCGGTTGTGGTGATCCCAATAGAGTGTGAAGCAAAAAGTTTAAAATTGCATCTTTATCTTTAATGCCAGAACCATGCAGAGCCTTAAAGCTAAGCAGGACACCAGGTAGGTACTCAGTCTGCCATAGATCATGGGAGGACACTGAAAATACCCACAGGAAACCCACATTAGTACTGCGTGAATGTGCCGTCTCCTCCTACACGAAACCTGGGGAAGGTTTATATCCACAATCCCACAGGTGGTAAAATGGGAACGGTAACTGCTGAGCTTGGCTTTTGTATTTCCATTCACCATTTGGGTAAGAGTAAAGTGGAACAGAAGGGGTTATGCTAGTATTTGTATGTTTGTTTGGCAGGCTCTTTGATAACATATAAGGAAAGCAGATAATACACAAACATCCTGCCATCAAGCAGTCAGTTTAGGTCCAAGAGCCACAGGCTAAACTGCATGTGCGTGTCATACATCTGCCATAGCTTAAGGACAGAGATTAAAAACAGAACTTCAAGCTAAGGGAACCGAGATGTTGATAAAGTGACATTGCAAACTGCATAAACATGACAGGCCAGTAATGGCCGTTTTCCTTGAATACTCAGTACTGATAGGCCCACTGACTGCAAGATATGGGGCACACAGCAATCACAATAGATTAAGTCATAGCTCTAAGTAGGGTCTGGCAAACAGAATCCAAGATACTGAGTGAGTCCAATCCAACAAAATAGATCCAGGAAATCACAAATAGATAGATAGATAGATAGATAGATAGATAGATACATACATACATACATACATACTTACATACATACATACTTGAAAAATTACAGTAAGCAATTAACCAGAATTCAGA
>JAODUD010000045.1:8534656-8550684 GCA_026784285.1 Stomatorhinus walkeri
GTATGTACCCCAGGATGTACCCCATCCAAAGAGTCTCAGTGTGTGCCTGTATGTACCCCAGGATGTACCCCATCCAACGAGTCTCAGTGTGTGCCTGTATGTACCCAGGATGTACCCCATCCAAAGAGCCTCAGTATGTGCCTGTATGTACCTAGGATGTACCCCATCCAAAGAGTCTCAGTGTGTGCCTGCTTCATGCTCTCTCCTTCCTGGGAGAGGTTTCAGGCTCACCCAGACACTGTACTGGATAAGCAATATGAAAGCTGGATGATCAAATGCATGGATGCATATGTCTATGTTAATGTCTATGTAAATCCTGAATACACACAATTAACCTTTATTCTGCTCTTTCTGCAGTCTTGGTATTATATATGGAGTTTTCTCATTCTCCAATTTGTTTGCTCCGGTCATTGTGACAATTCTGGGACCACAGGTCACCATGGTTCTCAGTGGGTTACTTTATAGGTGAGTATTTGCTCTGCGTAATTTTTGCTTTCAGTTGCAATGCTCAGTCAGAATGTAATAGAACTCGACACAGATTTAATTACATTTGTGTCCCATGCTACTTTTTATCCGAAAAGGTCACAAGATTGAGAAATTGGTCAGGCTTGTCCAGAATTGCAAAGCAGTTCCTTGACCACTTTTAGATGACTTTCAGTCTGATGCCAGGCTTTGCTGTTTTTGTCTATTTCCCCTTTTGTAGTTGTTACTCCGCTCTCTTCATCCTTCCAGAGACGTGGTCATTTTACCTCGTGTCCATTCTGATTGGCTTAGGAGCTGCCAGTGAGTCCTTGACCCAATTCTGATTGGGCTGATTCCCTGTTTACCTTCACTGCGCTATATGATATTTATCTGTGTAGTATTAGGTATAAGGTAAATCACAATTTTCAGTCACAAGAAGTTTGTTAAACATTTACTAACATGTTATTCTGTGCACTTGGTTCAAAGGTACCAGGCTGTTTAACTTTATCAATTAATCTTACATGATATGCTTCTATGAATGCATGATTTTTATGTATGTCATACGGTACAGTGGAAAAAGGTGCCATTGTTGTTCTTCATCGCATAATTTGAAAACAGTTTCATAAAATTGGCAGCTTCCAGGAAATAAGGTCATAGGTAAACTTTTTCCATTCATTGATCAGGTGATGGATCTTTCTGAATGGTAGAGGAAAGTTTAATGGCCTGGTTGTCACGATGCGGGTTAGCGGCGTGCCTGGATGCTGGCGGCGTCGGGCAGGAAAGACGAGAGCAGGCAGGGATATCCAGAATACACGGGGTTTATTATAGGACACACAGGGTAAACGCCACGAAACATCACAATGACAGACCTGGGGAGATAAACTCAGACGCGGACTAAATACAAAAGACGGGGCAGACTCGGCAGGACACGGAGGAGTACAATCAGGTCAATAGACGACAGGTGGTTTCCATCAGGGGCTGAACACGAGGAGCGAGGGGGGCGTGGCACACACGGGACTCTCACGGACGGAGCATGACACTGGTTACTTTTAGTCCATTTTTGCATTGATTTTGGACAATTTTGTAATTTTAATTTCTACTTTTTAACTTGCATAATGTGTAATGACATAACATGTTCGTTTTGTCAGGTTTACTGTATGTGTTAAACATGGAAGTGCAGCATTTCAGCCAATTAATCATATAAGCTTGTAATTCCTGATAAAATTTAATTCAATGGACAGAAAAATACACTGGTGACAATTGTTTAAAGCTTTCATTGTAGAATTAATTTAAAAGCACTTTTCATGATATAACAAAATGCTTCCATTCAGCATTTCCTTGAATCATTTGACCAAGACTTATTAACTTATATTAACTGACCGTGATTCATCTGTTAATCTATGAAAGGGAGCTTTGTGTAAATATGACACACGTATGCCTTACAGGATAGTAACTGTAACTGAATATAATCCATGAAACTGAAGTGACAATTTCTTGCAGAACTCCTGTTTTTCCCCTTTACTGTCTGTGCTGAAGTGCCTTGCCTGCTGGCCAAACACAGGAATGGAGGTGACTGTGTTAGTCCTGTTGTTTGTTTGGTCCTTCCAGTGCTGTGGACCGCTCAGGGAACCTTTCTGGTGCAGAACTCTGATGTTGCCACCATCAACAAGCACACCGGGGTCTTTTGGGGGCTTCTACAGTGCAGGTAAGTAAGATGTCGTCCATTTATAATGAGTGGCATCCATCTATCTATTAGACCATCCATGCGGTTTATCTAGTGATCATCATGATGTGCCTGGAGCCGACGCTAGGAATCACAGGGTAAAGCACAGGGGACACTTGCAGCTCACATGTTGTATGTAGAGGAAACTGCAGCCCCACGGATAAACTAAGCAAACACAAGGAGGATGCAAACTCAACACACACATAATCTGTCCCAGTAAGACTAAAATACTGAGTGATTCTGTCTATTGTATGCAACATTGTAAACCCTGCAAATTCGCAGCCATCTTTGTTGGTTTTTCTGCCTTCCAAACAGCATGTTATTTGGCAATACGTACATCTACTTTGACTGGAGAGGAAAAACAGAAATCACAGGTAGGATAGCTTTGCAACCTCTTTTTCCAGATTTCTGCTAGCTATACTTATAGAAAAGGCTGTTGTGATATTTTCTGGAGGTAAAATCATATTATTCATTAATGGGCTTCTCACTTAAATATGATTTCAACCTTAATGCTGCCTGATTACTACTGAAAGGGTGCGGCTGGGACATTTGGACATGAGGAGTGTTGCTGTGTTCACTGTTTCCAGGCTTTCAGCTCTCAGTCCTGTGTGTAACTCATGCTGCTCTCCTCTCACAGACAGTAACAGAAAGACTATGTTTGTGGTTCTGTTGGGGATCTCTGTTCTGGGAACCCTGACCTTTATTGTCTTGAGGAAGACAGGACTACATGAAGAGGTCCTATCTGTAGAGGAAGGAGAATCTCTGCTCTCAGCCCGCATCATGTAAGTGAAGGAAAAGTTCCGTCTCTCCGATCTGAGGCGTATTAATTGGTAACATTGCACAAGAAGTGGTCGAGCTAATGGTATTGTAATTAGTGGCATGTCTGTGGCCAGGTGTTTTGCTGGAAAATCATCTTACTACCTTGTTTTACAGATACAAACAAAGAACTACCACAGCAGTGAGGGAGACCAAGTCAGAGCTAAGTGAGACCTTATTTTGGTGTTATCTGTTTATGTAGCACTGATTGGTGTGTTCTTGTAACATTTTTTGTTGTTGTTTTTAACCCTAGGTTCAGTTTTGCAGCTGTTTCGTTCGAAAGCTATACTCCTATTAAGTTGCTGTATGGCCTACAGTGGTAAGTGCTGAACAAATTGCATGGAATTTTAGCAAACCACTATAAATAACCAAGCGCGTGACGTGTAACACGGTAGCATCTGGTCTTGCTGACCCGCTGTTTTCTAGGCCTGGAACTGTCTTTTTACAGTGGTGTCTATGGAACATGCATCGGGGCCACGGCACATTTTGGAAATGATGCCAAAAGTCTCATCGGCCTCTCTGGGATTGTGGTGGGACTTGGAGAGATTATTGGTAGGTTTGTCCTGTTCCCTTCTTGTACATCGAGATTGTGACACATTGTCCTGGTTCTGTGTGGCTCATGGTCCTGGTTCTGTGTGACTCATGGTCCTGGTTATGTATGGCTCATGGTCCTGGCTCTGTATGACTCATGGTCCTGGTTCTGTATGGCTCATGGCCCTGGTTCTGTCTGACTCATGGTCCTGGCTCTGTATGACTCATGGTCCTGGTTCTGTGTGACTCATGGTCCTGGCTCTGTATAGCTCATAGTCCTGGCTCTGTATGACTCATGGTCGTGGTTCTGTGTGACTCATGGTTCTGGTTCTGTATGGCTCATGGTCCTGGCTTAGGCTGCACAATATCACATCACAATTGTATGGCATATGCACAATTATCATCAGAGCTTTAGACGACAGACATAAACATTTGCATTATAGCATTATACAGATGTTTACTTACACCAACAATTTGGTAAGCAGAATAGTAGAATACCTGAAATATTAATGAGAGGTGTATTGTAATGCCCAAAAATCAGTAATCTGTATCAATTTGGCAAATCCTTATGTTTAATACGTGTTGGACTTTAAATTGCAAGACGAAGCACCACACCATTGCTGCATTTTTATCCATTTATCCACAAGATCTCCATGTTGTAGCTGTTGTCCCTTTCTTCACCACCACTTCAGTGCTTATTGCTTTCATGATATACCGAAAGTAGTATGTGGCGTGCTCTGCTAACCGGATGTAAGAAACATAAGGATTCACTGAACTGATAGAGGTCTACTAATCTGCTTACCAAATTGTGGGTGTAAGCAAATGTCCATACAGTACTGATAGGTTGGCATCTCATCAAATGTTTATGCCTATCAGCTAAAGCTCTTTTGAGTATAATGTCTTTTGATTATATCACAGTGTGATATTGTGCAGCCCTACTCCTGGCTCTATACAGCTCATGGTCCTGGATTTATATGGTTATGGTCCTGTCTGTGTATGTCTTCTGGTCCTCATTTCAGCTTGCCTACATTGGATTTTTGTTGTATACATGTTTAACCTTTAGATTTTAAATTGTTTTATATTATTCTGTGACCCTAACTATTATAAGCTGATGGATGGGTGGATGGATGGAAGTTTGGTATTAAAATGTCAGTTATTTAGATTTTATTGTGCAAAACTAAACTGTAAATTCTGGGTAAATTATCTTGCTATATACCCACAGGTGGTGGTTTGTTTGGGCTCCTGTGCAAGAACAATCGCTTCAGACGTACCTCAGTGGTCTTCCTGGGCATGGTGGTGCACTTCGTCGCCTTCTATTTGATCTTCCTGAACATCCCGAGTGACGCCCCTGTGGTGTTTGAGACGAGCACCCAGCTGGAGCCCTACATGTCACCCAGGTATCCCACCCTAAACGGAGGGCGTTAGAGTTGGCGTACTGTGGCCAGAGGCGTGGCCTGTTTGAAGCAGCATGGGAAATACTGATTGGCTTGAGACAAATCCGGTTGTGCAGTGGTCCAGAGGCATTGCTGAAAGTGTTTTCTGTATTTGGCTCGTTCATACAATTCCTAGCGGAGTGACTAACTGAACGGGCCATGCTCATTGCCCAGCGTGTCCATAGCCCTGCTGTGCAGCTTCCTGCTTGGTCTCGGAGACAGCTGCTTCAACACGCAGCTATACAGCATCCTGGGCTGTTTGTTCGCTGAGCAGAGTGCGCCGGCCTTCACCATCTTCAAATTCATCCAGGTACTGCTGAGAAGCCACGGGTGCCACATGCATAGAAACATTACTAGGGGTGTTCCAATCCACTTTTTTGGTACTTCAATCTGGTCCATTCAGTATTTATATTTGCCAATTCTGAGTCCTGATCTGATCTTATAATAGACGTTTAAATATATATACACATATAGCAGGCATGAGTGCATTCTACGTTTGAGTTTAAGCTTTGTGTTTTTGCAGTATTTTTCTGAAAGGGCCTAATTAGACCCTCATGGCATGACACTCCTGCTACTTCCTCTTGAAAGGCATTGGAAACAATTCAGGTAGCTGTTGGGCTACTTTGAGTTTCCAATACAGAGTATTTCCACACGGCTGAACTCTCTGTTCAAGCCATTTGCCTCAAGATTACTGTAGTGTGTAATGGAACCTTACAAACTTTGCAACTGATGTAAACTGGGAAGATGTGGAAAATGAAATAGATCAGGCTGGAATGGCCTCAGTTTCCATCTTTGAAAATCGGTTCAGGATATTACTGAACATTACTGGTAATTTAATATCAAGAATGCCAGTTCACATACTTGAATTGTGTCACTTTGTAGGGTTTAATTTATATAATGCTCGCAATTATGTTTGATCGTGAAACCTGTGAGGTTCACAAATATAAAAAAACACCCCTTTGTCCACATGTGTTCCCTTGTCCACCACACCCCGTTATTTCACTTTCACTTTCACTTTCACTCTGCTACGCCCTAACCCTAGACTGGGGTTCCTAACAAATGGTACAAAAAGCATGAATTAAAATATAATGTATTGGCGGTGATGAGGGCATGTCTTAATGGCAAACTGGTTTACTGTGATTATCTGACGACATGCCCGGTAACGGCATGCCCATCCTTGCCCTGCTCGCGCCCAGTCCGTCTCCGCGGCACTGGCTTTCTTCTTCAGTGGCTACCTGCTGCTGTCCTGGCAGCTGCTGATCATGGGCCTCTTCGGCTTCACTGGAACCCTCTGCTTCTTCGTGGCAGAGAAGACACAGGTCGCATCCACGGACCACACACAGCACTGACTTGCCTCGACGGCCTCGAACCAACCCTGCTCATCAACTCCGCTTCTGCCCAATTCAGAGCGACACACTAGTAATTTATATTTTAGCAGGTGGTACATTTCATTCACAAAGAACGCTTTAAATATTTTTGTATTATAATTCTCACCTCGTGTGTTTTTCCTCAGGGTTATTGTTTATACGTATTTGTTTATGATAATATTGACCCATTGTATGTAGATTTAGCTGAATGTCTGTCAGTGTTATTGAAAATTAGGTGGGCAACAGAAGAACTGAACTTGAATCACTGTCCGTACATCTTGTGTAATAATTGTTAGTTGGACAATAGGTTGTTGATATTTAACTTTATTTGTACAGTGAGGAAAAATGACAATAAGCTAGGGGAATGAGAAAGTTAGGTGTGTCCTGCCTGCGATCCGCTCCAGGTTCCTCCTGTCCAGGATGAGTAATTGGACGATATATGGAGGGATTGTTTGGATTCATTTAAGATGACAGATAATCTAATAATCGTCTTGCCTAGTTTTTAAATAACACGTTGATGCTGGCAAATACATCTATCGAGCTGTGTATTCATATTTCCATGATATAGTCTGATTCCCAGCTTATGTTATGTTGATCCTAATATTTATAATCATATTTTGTTAGAAGGCATGTTTTTATATTTATTTAAGAGTAAATATTGTCTCATTTGTTTATTTGGTTGAATAAACTAAAGTGTTCCTTTCATTTCAATATGGAGTTCACCTATGTATATGTACTCTTGTATAGATGTCCTTTGTGCTATAAATGTATTGCGGGGTCAAAAATTATGCATTCACTGCAGGGAGAGCGAATCAGTACAGAGCTCATTCCAGAATCTTACCCCAGCTGCACACTGGTTTCCTTACCGGTGAAATCTGCCTCCTATATCCCATATTTAGTTCTCTTAAGGTGAATCTATACATGCTTTTCCCCAAACCTCTCAGTTACGCACTCCTCCAGTATCAAGAACATTTTACTGCCTTTGCCAGATGGCCAGTCCACAGTCGGCCTCATTTGAGCCCTGGTTTTTAAACCGTAATATAACATTACATGACCACAAGGTGGCAGTATAAACGTAAACATTTGTTGTATGGCTTCTACTAAATGCAGTACATTTCATAAAATGTGACTGTATGACAGATTGTAAACAATGTTTCACCATTGTTTACAAAGTACCATAGTACTGGCAAGATGGCTCAATTTAACAGAGCCCAGTAAGTATGCTGAGCATGCTGGGAATATTGTAAATCTTCTGCTGTCTTTCCTATTGGTGCGGTGTCTTTGCCCATGATACTTGTGAACCCTGTCCCATCTTCAAGTGTCTAGCTTTTGTGTAAATTATCCACTGTGGGTGCCTTATTGTTTGACATTCAACCTCCTTGTTTTTCCCTTTTATGTCTTGTCCGGTGGTTGTTTAAGACCTGTGTTAGTCCTTTTAAGGGCTTAATAAAAGGGCATCATTTTACCCTTTTAGTGAGCTTCCTCATCCCTTGCCGCCACCACGATTCCTCGGTCTGCCACTGGTGTCAGAAGTGGGATGCTAGAAGTGGCCCCACCAGCCTCACTGGAGAGGGCTCTACTCATCCACTGGCAGCCAGTTGCAGTGGTACTGGAGAAGTAGCGGTGATTCTCCAGTGAGGATGGCTCAGGACAAGAAGCTTGTCTGGTGGCGCTGCAGGAAGATAAGTTTGGCATTCTACTACCCAGAAGCCCTTAGAAATGCCAGCAGGTGAGCAGACGACATCTGAGTAAGGCGGGCACCGCCCCGTGCTTCCAAAAAGCCCCAGACCTGTACAGCATGCCCTTAAGCTACCCCTGCTAGCCTATTGGCTCACCATCCAAGATCGCATTGGCAACAGGGGAAGGTGGGAACTCCCAGAAGCTCTGCCTGCTCCCCAGCCAGTAAGTTTGTCAGCTCACTACCTGCGAGGAGGCGGCCCACTCACTGGAGGCCTGGCTGGTCCAGGTGCACCGGCAGGTCAATGAGCAACAGTGGCAGACGCAGCAGGACCAGGAGCGGCTGCATGAGGAACTAGCCTGCTGGGAGTGCGAGCTGCGACCATCAGAGGTGTCAAGCCAGGGCAGTGGACGCAGTGTTACTTGGCTGTGCGTTGCTGCTGCTCGGTTGAGAAAAAGCGTGTCGTGCTTTGAAGGCCCAGCAGGCTCAGGAGCCGCAGAAGAAGACGGGCCGTGGCCTGGGGGGAACCTTCGCCGCCAAAGCCTGCTGGCTGCGGGGGGAACCTTCACCGCCAAAGCCTGCTGGCTGCGGGGGGAACCTTCGCCGCCAAAGCCTGCTGGCTTACCAATGCCTGCTAGCAGCTCAGCTCTGGCAGCAGTCGCCAGCTGCTCAGCGCCTCCGCTGTCCCGGCGGCTGCCACCGGTCCTTAGCGACTTGCTGGTGGATATGGCAGAGGACTGCTTATGGTGCTTGCCAGTAAGTAGCCTAGTAAGTATGCTGAGCAGGCTGGGAGTATTGTATGTATTATTCTTAAATACTTATTTCCTATTGTTGTCTATGTCTCTGCCCGTCTTTTATGTGAACCCCGTCCAATCCTAGAGTGTCTTTAGCCGTTGTGTAAACTACCCAACGTTTGAGCTTTATGGTCCCATCCAACCGTCCTGCTTTTCCCGCTACGTGTTGCTCGGTGGTTGTTTAATGCCTGCATTAGTACTTTTAAGGGCTTAATAAGAAGGCGTTGTTTTCCCCTATACGTGACCTTCCTTGTTGCTTTGCTCCACCTCCATGCCTCTGTCTGCCAGATGTTACAGTACCCCATTGTTAGTGTAAAAAACTCAACAGTAGTTTCTGTGTTTGCTGTTGGCTAACTCTCATGCATCTGGTGTGACACGCTTTCAGACTCTAACAAAAGAAATCCTACAGCAAATCTATATTTTTCCATTATAAGCCTAAAATTAGCTACATCAAAAGCATCGGGGTAATTCGCAAAACTCTACAGACTATTTACAAATAAGATAAAATTGTTACATACATGTAAATTCATGTGCATATCTTTAAAATGATGAAAATTTCACTCCAGCTAGCAAATTGTGAACATATGTGTCAACTGTGTCACTTAATGAAATCAGTTAATACAGGGGAATGCTGGCTTTCCTACACTCACGCTCCTGGTCCCACCTGACAGGGCTATGGTCTGGTCTGCTCTGATTCTGCCACTGCATGCCTCATCAGATGTCTTGAAGATGGATGGATGGATGTTCATGTGAAAAATGGCACCTTTGGACAATCCTTAAAGCATGAGTATGTGTATGTGATGTGATCTAATACACGTAATACACGTCCAATAAGGTGTGCTATTCATTCTCAGCCATATAAGTCAATTTCAAAAACTATTTTTTTCTTGGATAATAGAGGTCTTCTGATTCAATTCACAGCCCCAAAACATGTTTATGCTTGGAATCTCATACCATAAGCCATGGGTGTGGTTAAATCTGATCCCCAAATATTTTACCCCAGCTGCCAATCAAGGCCTGCGTAAACTTAACATGGTTTTTTTTCCAATTGCTCCTGACATAGACTCAGCAGTAACCCACTGCTTAAATGTATATTTATGCCAACATAAAGTTTTATATACATTGCTGCTATTTATAGCTGGAGATAAAAACATGTTTAGAAGAAGTAATGCAGACTCTTCTTTCCATTTTAGTTTTATGGAAGTTTACACCAAAAAGCAAACAGTGAAGACTTGCTCACTCTGCCGTTCACAGGCCTGGTTGGAGTTGTCAGGCACTGAATCCTGCAGGGTAGAGATCACCGATCCCGCGCTGGCGGGCCTTTGCATTTCAGCCATTTGCCCTTAGGCACTTCAGCATATCTTTCAAGTAATTAATTCCCTGATATGACCTCCTTATAAGGAATAAAACAACAATATATTATTTCTGCACTATAGCAGGCACCGTGTGTTTACCTGACATTATACAAGGCAACGTATAGTGCACATTATAGCCTATGTACAGATAAGTACATATTTATTACTTATCTGACAGCGACTGTAACCGTTTAAACGTTCAGTTAGTCTGCAAGAGGAATCGCTTCCCCTTTTCTGTTGCAAGGTTTATAAGCGCTGGCAACCGTTTAAGAGACTGTGAAATGAGAATCACATGTCAAGTCAAGTGTCTGCGGATTGCCTCGGAAGCAAGAAGCGAAAGCGTGAAAGCAGCTCAAGCTTCGGGCGCACAGGCATGGCGGCGCCAGACGGCCAGGAGACCCTAGAGAGCTGGCTCAGTAAGTTTTAGCCGGAAAAACTATACCAGCGTTAACCAAATCCGGTCTTGATGTCGTTTCACTGCCATCAGCACCTGTCGTTGACATAGTTTAATGAGTGGTGACCGTTTTGGAGTTAAAAAAAAAAAAAAACAGTCGGATTTATGAAAAGCAGGTGGTAGTTATTAACAAATATGGAAAATACGGTAGGGGGAGAGGTACAGCTTGCGTTTTACAGTTTAAGCTTCCGGATAGACAGGCATGGCCGAGTTAGAGTATGTTTAATTACACTTAAGCTAACAAGGCGCTTTTACGTGGCAGCGGGATCCCGTTTAGACAAGGTATTCAGCATGGAGTTAAAAAGCAGGAAGTGACAGTCGTCTAAGCTTCTTTTACAGCTCTAATTATGTCACTGGGGGAATATTATTATGGCGTTTCAAGTGCTTATATCGTGATAATAATCAATATTTTCGTTCAAGAGTACAATAGAAATTGTGTTTAATAAGGAATCCCGGCTGTTTTAAACCTAAATTAAGATGATATGATTGTCAACTTTGTTTAACGTGCAATTTCCTGTGGGAACAAATGTACCGTGACACGTGACACATGCGGCAGAATGACTTTTGTTTAAAATAGATGAATAGTAGCCTATACTGTTTTATTCAATAATTACTACATTTTAAATAGTATTGTGACTAGACTTTAAAAGGTTATTGTTGGCTAATAAAATAAGAATGAAATAACTTCGCAAAACGTTGTCGTCTTAATAATAATAATAATAATAATAATAATATTATTATTATTATTTGGCTTGCATACGGAAAAACACCGTTATTAAATGTTGTTTTCCGATCGTTTAGCGCTGTCTCACTGTTATTCGCAGATAAAGCCACAGATACCAGCAATTCCAGTGAGCGATGGGACTGCATTCAGCGATTCTATGAGCAGGTCAATGAACAACACGACGGGTAAAGTCATTATAAGGTCACAGTATGGCTATTTAGGAGACATTATTTAAAAGAGATGCTTTTGCATTTAGTTGGCATGTCTGAAATTTTGTTTATTTACACATTGAGGTTTTTACTGGAGAAATTTGGGTTACGTACCTGGAACTTCTTTTTTCTGTTGTAGTTATAAATGACCTCTTTTTACATAACTAATTCCCTTTAAATAAGTTTGTCATCGGCATCGTCAATTTAAGGAAAAAGTCAAGTCACAGAATGTAAAAGGCATCCATCATTTTAAAACCTTTAATGTTATTTATTGACAGGCCTCAAGTTGCCACAAGGCTTTTGGCCCATAAGATCCAGTCACCCCAGGAGAAAGAAGCATTGCAGGCCTTGACAGTGAGTGCACCCCCGTGTCTCCGCCTCCGTCTGCTTTACTGTCAGCGCTTGTGGTGCACCGTTGATTCCCCTTGTCACACTGACCATTGTTGACACCACAGGTGTAATATGACATTCTTCACTGACCCTCATAGCTCTTTCATAGCTAAACCAGCATTCATTGTTAATGGTGAAAAAAACTGCTTAGAAATTCCCACACAAGGAAGTTACCAAAAAAGGTGTATTTGCCTTTACTGCAGCAGGTGGGCTGATTGTCTACACGGCTATAATCATGTCACAGAGGCAAATGTTTTTGTCTACAAATATTTGTGATGTCAAAAAATGGATGATCGGTTTTTTTGTTTTAAAAAAGAATTGACAAAAACTGTATATCAAGGTATAATTTTTAACTGCTAGGAGGAAGGAACATTTATATGAATGATTAGTACAATGATTAGTACAAGCATGTTGCTAACTACATAGTTAAAATTTAAAACTGGAATATTCCACCCTTAGTGGTGGGCTGTCAGATCTGTCAGATATTCTTCTCATTTAACTCTAAGTCACTAATATTCTTCCCTATTACAGTTGTGAGCAATGTTATCCCCATATACTGCTATGTGTAAGCCCATATAATACTATCCTTATCATAACTATGCAGAGGAAAAAACTTCATGTAGATTTGCTTGGTTTTGAAATCACATTCATTGTTGTTCTTTTGACTGACATTTACGTTGGAGAACGTGACTTTGTTTGTCTGTGATTTTTGCAGGTTTTAGAAGCTTGCATGAACAACTGTGGGAAGCAGTTTCACAAGGAGGCCGGAAAGTTCCGTTTTCTCAATGAATTAATTAAGGTTTTATCACCAAAGGTATAACTGAGCACAAAAAGCCCTCTGGGACAAGGGGGGTGTTAGGTCACAGGTTACCATTGCATCAGTCCTGCATTCCAACTGATAGCGTGTTGTTGTTGACAGTACTTAGGCAAGATGAGCCCAGAGACAGTGAGGTTAAAGGTCACAGAGGTTCTCTATGGCTGGACCCAGTGGCTGAAAGATGAGATCAAGATCCAGGAAGCCTACCAGATGCTAAAGAAACAAGGTCTGTAGACCACAGTAAGTTCTGTAGTCTGTTGCTTTGATAAGCACCACATGTGATTATTATTATTATTTATTATTATTATTATTATTTTTTATTATGTTCAATGATGGGACAGCAAAATGGTAAAAGTGAGGTAGACGGATAGAAGCGACGCTATGACTCGCTCTGGCATATGGCCAATGGGAAGCAGAAAGTAGGTCAGCTGAGAAGGAAGTTAAATGCATGTGTCTTTGCGTGATGTCAGCTGATGCTTTTAAGTCAGCTGACCTCGTGCAGAAAGCCAGCTTCAGAACTCAACTGAAGGTTGATTACTGATCAGTGTGTGTTGTGTGGTGCTTAGATATAAATCTCACATTAATTGTCAGTATTTTTTCCCATTTATTTTTTGTGTCAGAAGTTTTCTGGTTTTTAAATACAATTTCTTTACTGTATTTACATAGAACATGTATTACATAGAATGTAGTATGGGTTGTATCTAGGCTTATTATTCTTGTGTATTATAGTTTATTTCCAAGCAATAAACTACAGATAATGTTACCTGATGGCTTCTACATAGTGGGTAAGAAGGGAGAAATACCATCATCTTCCATTTTCCTATGTATTTTTTTTTATCTTAGGAATAGTGAAACAAGACCCTCCATTATCTAGGGAAATCCTAATGCCCCCCCTGTCTCCCAGAGCAGCGGGCTCTCTGTTTGATGACGCAGAGAAAACAAAGGTAAGTGTGAGACACCTGGCAATGATTTGAAGAGAAAATGAAACAGAGAAATATAGTGAGTCCTTGATTTCATTTGGAATCCATTGTGCATAACAATGCAACCCGAGCAATACCGTATTTTTTTTGCTAAAAACCTGTATTCAAGCCTGTATTGACTAAAAACCTGTATTCAAGCTGGGCCGGGAGCATGTCCAGGCCCCAGATACAGGCCAGGTTAAAAAATACAAAGACAAGAGTGGGTAAATTCTGGGCGCTTATTCTTAAAGGTGTATGAACGAAATAGACAAGAAACGTTTGTATGTACATTTATAAGAAGATACTGGGACATATAAAAAACAACATAAAATAGATACCCTGAAACAGTTTGCACATTTACGAATAGCCCAGAACAGGAAGAACAGAAAATAGTCACACCTTGAGTTCAGACGGAAGTGTGCATCTAAGTTGCATTTAGTCAGTTATAGCACTTGGTAAAATGCTTGATAATAAATAAAGATACATTCTTATCTTTGTAAGGAAGTAAGGAAGCACTCTTGGTTTACAGTTAACATTCAGTATTTGTTAAACTTTTCAAATAGTTTGTTAAACTATTTAAATAATTTAATACTTTAGTGGTTTAACATCGTTGACTCAGATCGGGAACCGTGGATGGAACTCAAATCCGCGATTGGTCGTACCCCTAACCAGGGCCTTTGCTGTTGCCTGGTCACTGTCGAGTTGCCCTGCTGTGCCTGAGTGTAACAAGGCTGTGCTGTTACAGCTGCTGGAGAAGCTCCTGAAGAGCCAACACACCGACGATCTGCAGGCTGCCAACTTGCTGATAAAGAGCACCGTCAAAGAGGTGAGCTGGGAATCCGCTAACGGAGGCGAGATGGCTCACATTGTGACTGTCAGCCAGACGATTTAGTGTCATGGGATCAGCACAGAGGGAATACAAGCAGACACTCCACAGGAAAACAGGCAAAGCATGAGGCTCCTGTGTTTAACCGCAACAGGAGGAGGATAGATTGGAGAAGGTGAGCAGGCGGACTAGTGCCGTGGAGGAAGTGAGGAGCACCACAAAACATCTATGGGAGCTTCTGGGGAAGCACCGGAGGGCTGACCTGTCCTCAGAAGAGCAGGAGGAAATGAAGGTTTTCAGCCTTTGGGCGTTTGTGATCTCCTGACTTCACTCACATTCTAGTTGCGTGTTACTATTAGAACAGACAGAGAAAAGCAATAAAAGTGAGTAAAATTGGGAAAAAGTTCATCAAAATTGATGATTAAAAGCAATAATGTCTTTCTAACCCTGTGGAGGGAGACCATCCTTCCTACAGGCAGAATGAATGTCATAAAAAATGTAACAACAAACGTACCATAGCTGTGGCACGCCTATCTCTATCTATGTTTACACTTCATCTTACTAGTGCTGTAATGAGTCCAACAGAATGAATAGATGAGTAAAAAGTAAATAAAGTAGACCTCTGAAGTGACAGGTAAGGTAAATAAAGCACTTAAATACTACAGATGTTTTAAACTTAGTCATGCTTTGTCATGATAAAACACCGGAAAGTCATACAGTGAGGTCCAGCAGGTGATGTGATAAACATTAGTGGCTGTGAGATTTGGGCTGATATCTGCCTTGTGTAACACAGAACCTGTTTGAGAGCTGCGACAAGATGAGGCCGACATTGTTCCGACTGGCCAGCGACACAGTGGACGATGAGGCTGCACTTGGTAATCAACAGGCTACTTTTGTTTAGCCGGTTAAATGACGTTTGCAGTCAACACTTGCAGTCAAGTCAAACATAATTTCTGGAATCTGATTCTGTTTGGCTTGCATGTATGTTCTGTTTTTTTTTAAATTTATTTATTTATTTTTTTACTTCTCCTAAGCTGAAATCCTCCAAGCTAATGACAAGCTGATATTCACCGTTAATTTGTATCTCGAAGAGGTGGGAAGTACACAAGCTAACGGCGCAGGAGGGCACCTCAAAAACATGACAGGTACGACAGTCTGCCAAGCTCTTGGGAGTGAGATAAACCTGCAGTGTAGTTTAACGGTAATTAAAGTCAGTTACTGTACATTACTTAGTCATTTTATTGAAAGGTATGAGTAAGGTGACATTGACACCATTTCCTTTGTCTGTGACAGGCGTCGTGAACACCAAAGAGACAAAGACGTACCATCTCATAGATCTGTCTGCACTAGACATTGCCCAGCCTGATGATGAGCCGGCACCAGTCAGTGGACTGGGCACCAACGGCCTGTCCCTGCTAGACGAGCAGCTTCTGGAGTTAGGTGTGTGGCCCCGCCCCCAGCCCCGCCCCAGCCCCCCCCCCAGCCCCCCC
>JAODUD010000045.1:8558703-8572456 GCA_026784285.1 Stomatorhinus walkeri
GTCCATGCTTTTGCTCCCTGCCAGACAGTCCATGCTTTTGCTCAGTCCCATATCCTTACTGGGGAGGACTGGGCAGAGAAATGCTGGTCTAGACCCTTTCATTAGAATAGCACGTCACTCTGCTTATCCTGGTGTCTTTTGTGCCACAGGTGACCTTGTGTTTGGTGTTTCTCAGGCTAAGGTGCGATTACGGTACAAGCTGGAGTTCCTTCACGGAGAGCAGAAGACCACTGAGCTTGGAGAAGTGAACGGCTTTTAATGAAAACGCCTAGAACAACGCAGACGAGGATGCTGGGAGCTATGACCGTGTGACGGCGTAGTCCGGAGGTTATATGGAGGGTTTTAGCCTGCTGCCTTTATTTATTTCAAACTTTTATAGTGACTTTAAATTACTTTATTCAGGGCTTGACCCTTTCAGTGCCAAAAAACATGCAATTTGTAACCAAGGGGCCTCTTGAGGTTGCCAGTGGTGATATCTCACATCAACTAAACTAGGGGTTTAAGCATATCATAGTGGCCTTTTGCAATACCATCACATGATAGTTTCTAATGATCTATTTGAAGTATATGTGATTATAAATGAGCTAAAGAGAACTGGCTATAATGGTTTCTAATGTTTTTGAACCACTTGCATTATTTTATAATGTTAAACAGATTATTTGGATTCTTGTGAACTAGAAAGTTATTCAATCTTTGGTCCGCTAGCAGTTTGACGTTGCTTGGGGGAATTGGAGACATGCTTTAGCTCTCAGTTCTTCAGCCAATCCTGGGCATTTGTTTCATTTTCTGTTTCCTTGGAAAATGTAACCTCCTTGGAGAAAGAAATGATTATGGTGACCAAGGTTTTTGCAAGGATAATATGGCCATTCTTGCATCTCCTACTGCTCATATGTTATTTAACTTTTTTCCCTTGGCTACTAACCAGTCAACATTGAGTCATTGTGTTTTGGAAGCACCCTAATTCTGACCTAATTCCTTTCTTACGAAGCATTAAAATCCCTTTTTATTATCATATGGTTCTTTTTGAGAAATAAGTTTGCTGGATCATCTGAAAAATACATACATCTTAAGGAGAGCAATCATTAAATCAATATTGCATTGCATGGTAGTGAGGAGTTTTTCTCCATGACATCTAATGAGTTTGGAAAATATATTTCCACAGAATTGGTCTCTAATACAACCAATAAACATATAAACATCTGCCACCGTGTTTCTCTACTTAAACAGCTTCTGCAGTGTCATGCACTAATACTTACCAGTTGGGTTTGTTAAGCTGATTTTAGTGTGATAGGGCCTTAGCTCAGCTGGAACAGTGTTTTCGTGCCCTAGCTGTTAACCGTCCGTCACGCTATTCTGCTGTATGGACAGGCTGACATCTTGCTGCAGCAATGCAGGAACATATTTGGCTATGAGAGTTATAGCTGGGAGAGCAATCTGTCATAAGGCACAGCAGCAGTACAGGCAAACGCATACCTTCCAAACACATTGCTTATGTGAGGCCAGGGGAGTCTCAAAGAGGCAGGGACTCCTGACTCTGCTGTACTGCTTCTTGTTCATCACTGACTGAAGGAAAAGCATTAATATTAACTACTCCACAGCAAGACAGTTCTATTGAGCCGCAAAATGGGGACAGGACATGGATCATTGCGGGGAGAGCTATGATTTAAGCCGTTTAATCATTTTCTGGTTGTTTCCCATGAAATGATGACCTCTGACATGTGATTCTGTTACGTTTCCTGTCAGTTGTGTGTGATGTTCTGCTTAGTTTGGCCTTGCTGCTGTTCAACAGTGATTCCACATTCAGATATTGTTCAGCTTCAGGCAAATTCCCCCTTTTCCACTGGATGTCAAATAGTGTCAAATAGTGCAAACTGTAATGACTTGCTGTAAAGATTAGTGTTCCCAGTGTACCTGTAAAATAAAAAAATAGTGAAGAATTTAAAAAACCCAACCTACAACAACCAAAATATGCCAAAATTGTAAAAGGAATTTAATTAAAGAATTAATTAATAATTTAATCATTTTAATAATTATCTCATCGGTCAGTTCCTATTAATTGTCCCATATTTTCACTCACCATCAGTGTATTATGAGCAGGATTATAATTCTGATATCACTTCTAGGTGTGGTTAAGCAGTAGTCCAGTAATTACTCCCTACTCTCATAATGTACTGTGTATATACTTTACCTGCATAATTTGTGGTAGTGTGTGACTGTGTGTATGTGCTCTGCAGTGAGCTGGAATCCCTATCAAGGTTTAGCCAGGGAGATGGTCTGTCCCCACAGAAACCCTGACCAAGATAAGCAGTTGGAAGATGTACTATGTAACTGATGTTAAATGTAATTACTTGTAATTACCACTGGGTTCGGAGTTAGATTATTAGTACCAGAAAGTGCCACTAGGATGTGCTTGCTGTTAGGAAAGGCATTCTTGATCAGTGACATGGTTAGACTTTGTTTTCTTTGTAAACCCATTCCTCAATTTTTTTCACTGGAATTTCTCTTGAGGCACAAATGATCATATTGTATATAGAAAATTGAAAGTATTTTTAGCACATTTGGTATATTATGAGTAGATCTAATGTAATAGAAAAATGCATGATGATTGGAAAAGCTGAAGGTGTAAGAGGAGCTATGGAGGAACCTGAGGAGAAAAGGTACAACATTAAGGAGACATTCTGACTGTATGGGCACCAAGAATGAAACATCACACTGAGGATTCATGATGATGACAATAATGAATCAATTATAGACACATCTGTCCGCTGTCTTTATGGTCACCATGAACTGGCACTCAAATCAAAGACCCCTAAGAATAATAATAAAATAATACGGATGATAATAATGTTAAACTTCTTTATGAGCAAATCTGTTTGCTGTTTAATTTATTTTCAAACAATGGAAATAAAGAGCCTGAGCTTAAAGGTTAAAGTATCCATGGACTCATGGTGAGCCTGAAGTCTATCCCAGCAAGCCCAGCCTGTCAGGGCACATTCACACTCACCCCCACATTTCGGGGAAATCCAGGAAGCAGTTTGCATAACCGCAGGCTTTTACATTGAGTAGGGAGCTGTAGTGCACAAAGGACAGCTGCGCACAGAGACCATGCAAAACACGCATGCTTTCTAAAATGACATTATCCTAAAATATAAGCAGCTTTTGTCCTAAAGGCAAACAGGAAATGTGTCATTATGGAAATGCTGTGGTTTTTGCAACATTTCCCTTATAGCCCTTATGTTTAGCCTGCTGAACCTGAAACCGTCAATCCAGGAACATGGGCATCTAGATTGTGACGATTTCCCTGTAAGCCTATCGGTATTTTCCATGAATGTCCCATATGTAATTTAATCCACCCCCAGGCTTTGCCTCCGACGGATTAGCAGCACGATTCTATCATATCTCAGCTCACCTACCGTGCTCAACACTTCTAATGAGACTATACATCGCCATTACGTAATCAAGGTAACATCTATACATCGCCATTACGTAATCAAGGTAACATCTTTGTTTACTGTAATATAACATGATGTCAACAGAAGTAGGAAAAGAGTAATATTAATAAAACTCAGGGTTTTAAGCTGATTGTCTGGCAGTATAAACATTTTTTAATTTAAAATCACTTCCTGAAAAATGTCATGGACCCATTTCTTGACTCTACACTTTTCCTAAATACTACATTAAGGTCTTCACTAAGAGTCGCTCCTCTTCTGCAAGAAATGGAACCAACGTCCGACGTCTGCCTAGGATGCCTCCTGGACACCTCCCTGGGGAGGTGCTTCAGGCATGCCCAACTGAGAGGAGACCCCAGGGCAGACCCAGGACGGAGAGATTATATCTCTCAGCTGACCTGTGAGCACCTGTGTGTCCCTCCAGAGATGCTGGAGGAGGTGGCTGGTGAGAGGGAGGTCTGGATATTCCTGCTCAGACTGCGGCGACCCAGTCCCAGAGAAATGGTGTAGAATGGATGGATGGGCCTGACTAATTCCCAGGACATTAATAAAGCTCAGATTCAGCCAGATAAGGCTCATATGTGAGGCTGCAGAATAATTATTTCAGCCTGACCTTCAATGCCATCACACTGGCACTACGGCTTTACATCCCACCCCCCCATCTGAGAGTGGATAACCAGCGTCAGGAGAAAGGGAAAGTGAGACCTGGGAGCTCATTTCTCAGGTCTTTAGTACCACTGTGCCACAGTCAATAACGTGTGTGCTCTATCAATGTCTCTGCATCTCCACTCATACGATAACACAGCTTCTCAAGTTTGCAGGAGGCACCATCACGAAAGACAAAGGTAGATGAGACCACGTGCAGGCTTGAGGTGGATCGCCTGAGCTCTTGGTGCTCCAAGTACCATCTAGAGCATAACACTATCAAAATGGTGGAAAGGGTGAGTGACTTCAGGAAACATTCATTCTCAACTCCCCCCAGACGATCTGTGACGTTAAGCAGAGTGGATTCAATCAGGCTTCTGAGAACTAACATCATTCATTTCCTCAATTAGAAAACAAATTAGAAATGTATTTCCTGAGGCAGCTGGGCAAAGATGAAGATTGCTGGAAACCGCCCTGTTACTGCCCCACAGAGGCAGCACTGAAAACAGCCTCACGACCTCCTGCCCTGTCCCCTGTGGCCTGCGCCTCTCACTGAAAGCTATTGGCTGCCACCTGCCCTCCATTGCTGTTATTTACACAGAGGCACATGAGCGCGATTAGAGGCCCCTGGTCTGAGTCGCCTTGCCTAAATTTCTTTAGTATGTACACTGTCACTCAATGTGCACTTTATGTTGCATTGCATTTACCTGAGAAGTCAGAGCTGGTAACGATGTCACACCTGAGCGAACTGCATTCCAGTACAGCAAGCCGGGAAAGCCATTTAGCAACATCAGGGACCTCTTTCAAAAAGTAGGATTTCTTGTTGAGCCAGATACCTTTTCTGATTTAAGATACCACAGTTTAAATGTCTTATGTCCTTGTTCACTTACATTTAGACCAGACTACCTTAAATCTGACAAGTGTTGCTAAACAAGGTTAGCCATTGTTAGCAATTCCAGTTGATACAAACACTGTAGCAACATGTCCACTGATAGTAGTAGGACAGTACTGTGTATATGACTGATTCAATGAGCCACAAATGAGATGTATGTGCTAATAAACACTGTATAACTACAGCTTTCGCTTCTGTGGATGAAGGGCATAATTATCTGCTTTTTGCTACATTGCAGATCAGGCACTGTAACTTTGGAATAGATTGTCAACCAGCATAGCAATGAGAATCGATTCTGGCCCTTCTGGGCTCCCATGACTTATTTTGCCTAACGGGGATTGGGGGGGGATCCCCCACGATAAATTTAGCCAGCCCACAATCCCATCAGCCCACTTTGAAAACTCCCAGTGTGGCAGATGGCAGCACTGGAAATAATGAAAATAAAATAACGATAAATTGGAAGACTAATATAAAAGAAATTATATAAAAATTAAGATATTGACAAAGATAAAGTTAGTCTTCCTTTTTATTTTAGAATAAAGTAATGTTTGTTTTCTAAACAGATTGTCCCATCCAGGGGATGACAAGCAGCTTACACAACACAAAGGAACTTCTGTCTAACTGCCCCGTATTCAGGCTGACTCATTTTTTGTGCCCTTGCTGTAAACATACAGGACCTTACAAGGGAAAGGTGTTGCGCTGCAACAGCGTGAGCGACCCTGTGCTTTGCTGCGGTTGCCTAGTATTTCCTGCACTCTGCATGAATAGATGTTTTCTTATCAAACTCCAAGGGACTTGCTGCTTCTGCTTCGGACCATCTGGCGGAGGGAGCTTGTGTAACCATCGCTCTGATAACCCAAGATAAACTATGGAGCAATAATCACTGCTGGAGGAGGTGGAGCAATGTCAATGTACTGATCAGTCCATCAAAACATTTGCCTGTGTTTGAGAGTCGTGTGCCTGGCTTGGTGGCTCGATGTCACCGTACTTCTCCACTGCTGGGGCTGCGGGCTTAAAGCCTGGCTCGTTGCCTGTGGAGCACATGTTGAATTTTCTCTGCGATAGTTGAGTTTCCTCCCATCCAGGGTGTCCAATCCCTAAGGCTGCACTTCAGACTCACCTTGACCATATACTGGGCATGAACTAAAGAAGGAGTGGATAAAACTTGACATTATTAATATTCAGTTCAAAATCTAACTTCCAACTGTTTATCCAGCATAGACTCCAGACCCCCTATGCTTTTATTTAGACTTTTTATTTATCCTTCATTTTGTGGCACAATGGCTCTGTGGGTGGTGCTCCTCCCTCACACCTCCAGTGGTGGGGGTTTGAGTCCTGATTCCACTCTGTGTATGGCTGTCTGCACAGCATCCAGTCCAGGGCGCGCCCCAGTCTCTGTGCCCTGTGCCGCGCCAGCATCCCGTCCAGGGTGTCACCCCAGTCTCTGTGCCCTGTGCCGCACCGGCATCCCGTCCAGGGTGTCACCCCAGTCTCTGTGCCCTGTGCTGTACTGGCATCCTGTACAGGGTGCGCCGCAGTCTCTGTGGCCTGTGCTGTACTGGCATCCTGTACAGGGTGTGCCCCAGTCTCTGTGCCCTGTGCTGTACTGGCATCCTGTACAGGGTGTGCCCTAACCCTAACCCCAGTCTGCCCATCTAACCCCCCTGGTCCTCACCCCAACTACACTGGTTACTTCAACATATCTAGCTGTTGTCGGTTAACTGACACATTTGTTTCAGCCTTTATTCTGCTATTTTATTATTGTTTACATACACACTGCACGTTGTACATAAACCCCTGAGTCAGCACGTCTCACACGCCTGGCTTTTTTCATTTTAAGTCTTGTGCAAACCTTCTCCTTGGCACTATCTCTATATCGCACCGTGGTACAACGGGAACATTACTGCGCACCACCTTATACCTGTATAGGGACGTTTGATAATAAGATCCACTTGTCTGTCCAGTGAGTATTTCATTGCGCTGAAAAAATCTGTTTGGAAAATACTTGAGAAAGAAATGTATTTAATCTATGAAATAAAATGTATTTAATATTGAGGAGACATCCCTTCCCTGATTTACCCCACCTTGTGCTCTGTACTGCCTGGAAAATGTACTTGCAGGAATATGTACCAGGCACTTTGTAACATGCTGAGAGTCATGCATTAGCATAATAAAACGCTAGAGCTCATGAGAAACATACCAATGAAATATACTGCAAAATACTGCCAGTGGTAACATAATGGAAAACATAAAGCATTATAGTTATTTCCTTCTGATTTTTAAATTCTATCCTCAAACCACAAGGTCTTAAAACACTAAAATTAACTAGAGAATTAAAAATCTCCAAGACTAATCAAATGCTGGGAAAAACAGCTATACAGTGAAGATACTAAAGTCCAACTATTTAAAGTGGCTGTAAGCCATAGCCTACATACGAGAAAAATCATACAGATGAATTCCTTTAAAAATGTTTTCTCTGTATTGTGATCATGGTGGAATGCGGATACAAATTTACTTGCATGAACATGAATGAAGCAAAGATGCAAACTTCAGAGTGTTTATTAGACCATAGAAATGACATCTGCACACATATGAAAATCAAACCCAAGCAAAGGAAAGCAAATTTTTGCTTAAATCGATAAAAAAAACACTTTTCATACTACACCCATACCCACTAATTTCCAGTGAAAAAATGAGTGCATTATTCAATGCAACTTTATATAAGTCACTCAATGAATATTCTCCATGGAGTAATTACCGTACCTATAAAATGCTACTTCGTTTCAAGCACATGCCAGCTGTTCGGAGAAAGGTCTGATAGATAATCATAAAGTTTGCAATGACACCCTGTTTTTTTTTTTTTTTTTTACTGACCATTGATATTATTACTGAAAATTTCAATAGACAAGCATTCCAAAATACATGGATATGCAATCACATGGATATGTAGTGCAGAATTTTGGTTGTCATCTTATTTTGATATATACAGCAACCGTAACCAGGTGAATTCAGAGTCGCCAAATTGTCGGGAGATGTGAGTGTGCGTGTGTGCCCTGCGACGAGTTGGCGCCCCATCCTGGGTTATTCCCTGCTTTGCACTCTTAGGCTTCAGACCCCCAGTTATGTTTCTGTCCTGGGACCTGTTAGGACACATCCGCAGAAGTCTTCATAATTTGCCCTCATGGATCTTTATACCCTGTGATAAGAATTGTCAATTTGCAGGACAGATGGATCATGCCAGCATTCCATCTTCTGCATGCTCCTGTGGGGACCAGAGGCAGCAGTAACGATGTCCTTTTCAGGGTATTGGGATAGAGCCCATGTGTGTCCCTTTGGTCCATCTTCAGTAGCATTGATTTCAAAAGGTTGTCTACTAGATTCTGAGGACAGGCCTTGGAGGGGACTGTAGCCCTCTTCACAGGGAGCGAGACTGCACCCCTTAGCAGGCTGGCCAGCGTATGCTGGATTTATGCTGCAGATTAACAGGTCTTCAGTGATCTGATCCACACCGAGCAGCTCAGGAGATGAACCGACTCCTACCAGTTTGCCATTACTGATGGCATTATTAAAGCTCTGATAACCATCATCCGCTCTGCACAAGTGAGGGATCGGAGTCAACAACTCCAAGTCAGCATCCAACTTAGACGAAGCGGTGGAAGGAGTTTCTGCACCTTGGGGTGTAGTTACAGCACTGCTGTCACAGGCTTGATACTCTGAGTCTGTGAGCAAGAGTGGAAGTAAGACAGAGGTACCAGTGGGTGAGAGAAAACCTGTCAGATTCGCTGGTGGAACCTTCAAAGCCTCACTGTCGTTAGAGTGATAGTCCTCCATGAAGGTGCAGGTGATTGGGGACCTGAAGGAGTGTGAGGGCTTTTCATTCATCACTAGCTCGTGGTTGCCAGTCCCCCGCAGTGAAGATACCCAAGAGTAGGAGATGTTTTTGTACTGTGAGCCACAGGAGCTCACTGAACCCTCAGGGCTGCTTGGAGACAGGTTTCCAGATGAGCCACTCTCCTTCCTTGGCGTGACGTCTACGTTTTTGTAGCAGCCATCCATTCCTAGGTCAGATATAACTGGCATAGAAGCTTTAGGAATGAAAATGTTAAATGCCTCCTCAAGAATTTTTTGCATCACACTTCCCGGAACAGTCGTCCCCTGGGATATGGAGTAGGTTCGGGCATAGTCTGATTGCGAGGATCCTTCAGAGTTCAGAAGATTCTTGGGATATAAGCCTTCTTCCTTATCACCACCAACAATCAGATGAGCTTTCCTGTTGGGGAAATATAAGAAGCTCAATTAGATTTGTGTAGGAGGCCAGCATAATACAATATGTCTTGCATATCTGAATCTGCAGCAGTACTCATCCAGAGTTTTCCATGTGGACTCGGAAGTGTCTCACCATGGCTTATCAATTATGTCAAACTTCTGGTTGAAGTCCACAGTCTCGGGTTTAAGCACCTGGGAGGTACAACGTAGTGAGAAATAAAAAAACTCATCAGAAACGTACAGATCAAATCATTCATATTGTTGAGACCAGACACAGTTAAGATATCACTGAATTTCTCAATGCTTGTTTTCTTGGCAAGGCGCTCAGAGGATGACATACCACTGGTTTTCCAACAGTCATGCTTTTAATGTGTGCTTTGTAAGGGTTAGGGATCTTATCCCACCACCTGTCCTTCATCCTGTGGATTTAAAAGAAGAAAAGCTTTAAGCATCAATGACACTATATTTGGGCACAAATACAGATGCATAAGAACTCCTTCATTTTCAAAGCATCCCATATAACTCCACAATGCGAAACACATAGATGACAGCAATGCTTTGCAGACAGAAATGCATCCAGTGCTCCTGGAGCAAATTTTGGGGTAAAGACCTTGCACATGGGCCCAACAGAAGTATATGGTACACACACACACACACACACTCGCTGACTGTGGAATTTGGACCAACAACCTTTCAATGACAGGCACAACTCTCAGAACCCACGCCCTGACCCATGACCATGAGGTTAATTGCTCATATATACAGAGAAGGTCATTCTCTCAGATGCAAGGCAGAACAACATAGCATAACCAGTGGGATGGAGGGCGTGGGCGCCATATTCTTACCTCAGCAGGGCCCAGTACAGAAAAGAGAGGAGGATGATGACAGACACACACAGACTAGGGATGGTGATTTCCAGAATCCTTTCCAGCGACAAAGCTATGGAGGCCAGAAACATTTTACAACAACAGTGAGAAAGGTAGCTAGTTTCATAAAAACTCTCATGTTTTACAAATACTGAATTCTATAACAGGCTTAAAGAACATTCTACATTTTTAAAGCAGTAATAGAGACAGGAAAAGACAACCAAATAAAGTGATTAATCTATACACAGATTATGGTTTCCATGGGAGAGACATTTCCTTGTTATTATTTGACTTACGTTCAGTCCACTCTCTCTCATGGCTCCAGTCGCTGAATTCAGTGAGGTAGTCAGGCGCAAACGATCTCACTTTCACCACATAAACGGCACCTTGCTCGAGTGTGCTGCTTAGTATCTCAACATTTGTCTGGTACATATTGGTCACGTTCTACAGCAAAAGGGCCACAGTTAACATTTGTTTAATTAGCTGAATTGTTTTGCAAAATCGGGTATGGCTACATGGACTAATTCAAGTGTCCATAAATTCTACTTTTTTGTAATAAAGGGCACAAGACTATTCTGAATCACTGTGGATCTAAGATCCACGCAGGTGTGGTACTCTTATGAAACAATGTACAGCATTGTATTATTTTTTGAGGTGGAATTACTATAGTGTGGAATATTCTTTAAAAATTGCAAAAATAATAAGAGGATCTTCAGCTGTGGCATTTGTGGGTTAGCACTGGGAAGCAAAAGGCGTCAGCTGCACTACCTTGTCTTCCTCTCCTTTCTTTTTGTAGCAAACCTGATATGTCAAGTACCGTAACAATAATGAATTAATTCCTTCATAATTTGACTTCCACATAACATCATAATTCCCATTTTCTTTCCGGGTAATCGAAATTATTTCAGGAGCGTTTGGCTTGACTGCAGAAGACAGGGTGAAACATTTTATGGTCATTAGCTGTTAAAATAGTTGACTTGACTGTATAACACCACCCTTTCTAACTTTACAGTTCATTACAATTCCTTGCATTTAATAATGACAAACAGCATTAGATGGAATATCACATATCACAATAAAATAGCACATCAGTCACATATTCTACGAAACAGGCAGCTATGTCAAGTATACAGCATTTTCAAAATGTAACAAGTGCAAAGACAATGACAACAAAAAAATGTGCTTAATTCGATTTTGATTGCATGCCAGCACTCAAATAAGGCTTCAGATGTACTTACTGTGGGATGATGGAGTGATTTGCTTTGAATAAATTGACTTATTTCCTTCCAGTAAATCCAACTTATATTCTTCCGCGGTAATAAACTGAAGCATTTGTACCGTGCAGCTACACATCCCCGCCATGTTGTTCGTGAAGAAACACTTGTAACTTTCACTATGTAAAAAAAAAATAGACACATGGATTTGATCAAATTTTAGGTGCAAGTGAAACAAGAGCGAGAGATAAAAAGAAAACACACACACTCAAATATAATGTTTCTTAAAGTAGAAAACTAAAGAGGCTGCAATTTGAGGTGAATAATTAAAAAAGTTACAGGTATGCCTAGACAGGACGGTGACTCAGCGTGTCACACTGATGTGTGAGACCCCCGGGGGCTGCATGTTTGAATCTTATTGCTGCTCTGTGTGGAGTCTGCATGTTGGCCTTGTCATGTACTTTCCTTCCACAGTCCAAAAACATGCAGTTAGGCTAAGGGGTGTCTCTAATTCATCTGTGGAGTATGAATGTCAGTATGTGCCCTGCGATGAACTGCCACCCCGTCCAGGGCATAGCGAAGCCTAGGGCTCTCTGCGCTTGGACAGACCTCCCCACGACCCCGGCCAGGTTTAGCTCTTAAAGATGAAAGAGTGTTTTTTCCAGCCTCTTATTCAGTACAGGCTAACAGTGAGCCTGGGGCCGACCCAGGAAGTACAGAACACAAGTCAGGGGCTGTCCTATACCAGGGGACTCCCACAGGGGAACTAGGGTGGGAATAAAAGCCACATGCCTGGACGGATGAAGTCACAGTGCCACCATGTTCGTACGCTACAAAATGTTGAAAACATTTCGAAAATGTCTGAAAACAAACCAAATTTGTCTTGTACAACTCACCCCTCATCAGATGTAAATTCAGCGGTATATATGCTACAGTTTGAGGTTTTGGGGGAATCCAGTGTGCAATTCATTGTTGTTATATAGTCATTTTTGCATGAAAGCAGTGGTTCTGTTGCAGGAACAAAATGAAAATCAATCAAAACATCATTTCCCCAACTCAAATGTTTATTTTTATTATTATTATTATTATTATTATTATTATTATTATTATTATTATTGTGCTTGTTGTCATAAGAATGAAGTAATAAATAGAACTGGAACACAGCGCAAGGGAAACATCACAAATAACTGTTTAGAGAATAAAATATCCACTATTTTTAATGTATTTTTATCCATATGTTTATACGTGGCTGGTGAAAGACGGCTGACTTTGCCTCTTAATAACTATACAGTACGAGCGACAGGGTCCAAGCATATAAAATAAAAGGGCATTTCAATCGGGAACCCTTCACCGTTCCTGTAATATAGAACAATCACAAAACCATATAAAACAAACTAAACGTGACATTCTTTCCCCCATATTAGTAACCACAAAGTGTTCCGATTGTTTCAAGCAGTCTTCAAGACAACTAAACTTGAAATAGTGCACGACTTCAATATGTAAACCGAAAACAAAACTACTGCAATACTGCATTGTGCAGTGAGGGTAAAAAACACTAATAATTTTTTTTAACATTTATGCATAGCAAAACATATGGTAGCTTATGAAGATGAAAGAAAAAAAACAACATAAATGATGATGATGATAATAATAATAATTATGTATTAACTTACCAGAAGAAAAGATGGAAATAAATCCCGCGAAGAATAACAGAACAAATAAGATAGTCTCTGACATATTGATATCTGTCTTTGAACCCAAGTAAAATGCTGGGGGAAACAATGTGACGTCGTTAGATCCTTAACTTAACCACTTTCGATTGTATATCTTATCAAGGAAGAAAACACTGGAATTACGAAACTCCATTTGCCTGAAAAATGTTTCCTGTAAAAAATAACTATGGTTTCTAAGATATATTTCACATCCTTTAAAATTACTCCGGTAAATGAGAAAAGTTAACATATCTAAGAACACATTATAGTAATAATTCCATATTTATATTTCATTGCTTTAAATCCAGACACAATACGAACACAATTTTTAAAAACTAACCGTAAGTGGTTGTGTTGAGCCTACATCAAACAGTCACCTACATTTCAAATGCGTCGCGACGAAATATACATAATTTATGATTTCCGCAGCTTGTTTAGCTCTTTACACTCAACGTTCTGAAGTTCCACTGAAGTTCAGCGAGCAATGCGATGAGATGGTGGGAGGATCCTGGGCCATTACGGGAATATGTGTTTCACAAGGTTGACGCCCATGAAGTACACGTTGAGGAACATGACAGGAATAAAAGAAAAAGCCAGAGGATCTGGTAGTACGCTACAATACCATAAGTAACTAATGCTAACAAAAATAGTCTTAATACACCCATAGTATCCTGCCGTTATTAAAGTACAGTAAATAAAAATTAAACCG
>JAODUD010000045.1:8583570-8595493 GCA_026784285.1 Stomatorhinus walkeri
AGGTGTTGTGGTGGTTCTGTAATGTCCAAACGTGTTGTGGGGTTCTGTGAAGTCCAAAGGTGTTGTGGTGGTTCTGTGAAGTCCAAAGGTGTTGTTGGGTTCTGTGAAGTCCACTGCTGGGCACCCATCTGTTAACATTTAAGCCCATCCACAACCTTGCCCCTCCATATCTGTCCGACCTCCTACAAGTTGCCACTCCCTCTCGATCGCGCCCTCAGATCCTCGTCCACCATCCATTCCACTGTCCCCCTCGCCCGTCTGGCCACCATGGGGAGCAGAGCTTTCAGTGGCTCAGCTCCTCAGCTCTGCAACTCATTACCACATGAGCTCAGAAACACTGACTCACTTCCACTCTTCAAACCGAAACTTAAAACCCATCTGTTCAAACTGGCTTAATCTCTGTGAATTCAGTTTCTTTGTCTAATTTAACCTATGTTTTATATTCCTGTATTTTTTGTATTATAGTTTTATTATTTATATTGTTCTTTTGCATTCGCTGTACGGTATCCTTGAATGTGTAGAAAGGCACCTATAAATAAAATTTATTTTTTATTATTTTTAAAGGTTTTCCTTTCAGATTTTCAGTTCTGATGCTCCAGTTAAGACCATAGTATCAGCTCAAGCTATTTAAAGGATTATGCAGTAATACAAAAACGCTTCTTTAACAAATATATTTCTTATACTGTTATTTTACTATATTACCTATTACTACCACAAGTGCTAAGTAGTTAGAAAACTGATGTACCCAATTATCTTCCAATTATGTCTACAAGCTAACATGACTGTCATACTGCATACCACAGGAAAGGCTCTCTTACTGTAGAATGTTTTGACGACCAAAATAGCTGATTAGGACTGCGCGATATATCGTGCGCTTACGCAGTAGTCACATTTTATTTGATGGCACTGCTTCGTGTCTCACAGAAACACCACCAACTAATTTGAAATACTACTGGTATATTATAAAGTTTAATTTGCCTATCATTTATTTCAGGTAATTATTTTATTTCAAACTTTCCTCCACAACCTTATGGTGTCATAAGGCATTCACACGTCTCAAGACAGAGTGGTAATGGCAGAGGGATTTTACTGGGTTAAGAAAAATACAGGTTCTTAAAGCAGAAGATGTAAGGACAACAGCATGGGAAAGCCGGTTGCCGCCAAGCGTAAGGCAGAGTCACCGATACATGCGAAACCCCGCCCTCCTTATGAAAACAATCCCACCGGATTGGTCGATCCAAGTTCTGGTTTCCCCTTCGCAACCTTGAAACACACATAACTGGCTACATCCAACCACCACAATACCACACACCTTCCTCTTCATGTTTTGGAATGTAAATTTCCTTCATTTTTTTTTTTATATCACAGTCTTACTTGTGGAAATTTCACATTTTGTGGTGTGTTGTTGTGCAGCCATAGTTATTGTTGTTATGTATCAGGTGGGACAAAATATAAGGGGGGGGGGGGTGTGTGACTCGACTTCACAGCTAACCAGCCCTTTCTCTCGCATTGGCTCTGCACTGACCTGTTTGGATATCTGGATTTGCCCTAGATTTGCCAGAAGTTCAACAATTAGATATTTATTTTAAATATTTTTTGTGTTATTACTGTTTTCTATCCCTGTACTCTACTCACTGGAAAGAATTTGAAAAAATTAATAAATAATTTACATGCTGATGGCACTGTGCTTGACTCATAAGACTTGCTCTGATTTCTATCTTCATGATACAGAAAGTCCATACATTACTGCACCTACTGGGCACCCATATTATAAAGTGCAGGGAGGGGTGTGGCCATCTTGGGGTGGAGTCAGGGGAAGATACACCAACAAGCTGAAAGTAGCCCAACAGGTCCAAGGCCTTGGCTAGTCATTGTGTAATTCCTGTGCAGTCCATCCTATGCCCCTCCACATAAATAGGTCATTAGTCTTAGGTCCCACGTCACAGTCTGTCATGATTTTGGGAAACACTCCTGTCTGTGGTAAAGCCTTACCTCCATTTGTGGTCATTAAATGCAGGCCAGTGGTCTATGGCGCCCTCTAAGATCACTGGCTTCTGCTGAGTCAGGTAATCCATCCGGAAGCGATCTAAGGACAGAAACTTTGTCCTGGGGACTTCCTTAGTTGGACTGATTGCAGGTACAAGAACGCAGCTCTCCTTCAGTCTCTGTTATAGACATATGAAAGATCTGCAATATACCGTATGCATGTCTGAAATGAATCCAGTAAAAATGGTTATTTATAAGAGGTAGAATTCCCTCCCACAAACCTACAAGGAAACTGTCACATTGGTAGGCAAGATATGAAAAATCGTGAAAGATGATGGATAATTGCATGCTCTTGAAAACGTGAAAGGCATTCAAAAGACCTTTGTAAGAATCACTACTTGAGCACACACATTTCTGAAATTACAACGACATTAGAGAACAGAAACACCCCTAAACTATTTCTAAAGAAAATGGCTCATATGTTCCACTGATGTACAGAACTGGAAAGCAAACTAAATATGAAATGTACAGACTCATTTCCATTACAAAAAAAGAGACAATTTCCCAGCGGGAACAATAAAACTATCAATTATTGTTATCATTTGGCTGCATCTGAATATATGCAGCACTGCGGGAGGGGGGAGAGGTTCACTTATTGAATGACTAAGCATTAGAACAGTCAAGACTTGTAATTTTTAATGTGGTGTGATAGTTGGTGCCAAAGGAGGAGGTGGTTCCAGCATCTCAAACAAGCACCCCCCACAGAGTTTTACACACTGCAAGGTTCACAGAGAATGGTGTGATGATCATAAAAGATTGATTTGGGGGCAGTTTTGTGACTAAGGAGCACTTTGTATTGAGAGGTCAGACAAAGGCCAGACTCATCCAGACTCATCAAAGCTAGAGTGAAGGCTGCAAGTGCAAAAACACCACTCACTACAACTGGCATACAGAAAGGCTTCTCAAAACACACAACTCACCATCCCCACTGCTTCTGGGGGAAAAAGCGAGTCGTAACCTTCACCAGCTAGATGTACCTGCTATGGAAAGGCACCGAACTAGGTGGTCGAGTACATAAACAATGGTTGAAAAAATCAGCAAATGACTGAGCTATGCATGTCCAAACATTAAGGACGTCTATAAGAAAATGTGCCAATCAGGACGCACCTTTGCACCCGGCCCCTCGGCAGTGCCTGCCTGCTCCGAACAGCCCCTCGTCAGCCAGCGCTGCAGGATCCCCACCATCGTCTGAAGCACGTCCTCCATGATGGCGGCTCCCATCAGCAGGCCCATGTCACATGTCCTGGTGGCCTCGCAGACCTCCGCCTCGTCAGGCTCCGCACAGCACAGTGCCGCCACCTTGAACAGGCAGCCGTAGGCGTACACCCTCCGCCACTCCTTGTCCACATCCCTCCAGGTCCCGATGTTGAGCTTCTCCCAAGAGAAGTCCAGGATGGTCTGTGCAGTGTTCCGTAGGTGAGTGGTGCCCTCGGTGCCGTAGAGCTGCAGCCTGGCCTGCTCCAGCACCTTCACCACACTGCGCTCTACCTTCTCACTGAAGTGCAGAGGAAAGTCTGCCTCGGTCGGAGGCAGAGCTGCTCGGATCTCCTTCCACACGCTGGCCATGATCCATGGGGCCTGCGAGATGTGAGGAGACAAAGCCTCAAAGCAAAAGCTACGGAAACAGCGTCGGCACACGGCAAGAGACAAGTGGCACCGGTGAGTACCTAAAAAGCACATCAAACAACAATGT
Organism: Stomatorhinus walkeri; assembly: GCA_026784285.1. Lineage (NCBI taxonomy): Eukaryota > Metazoa > Chordata > Actinopteri > Osteoglossiformes > Mormyridae > Stomatorhinus > Stomatorhinus walkeri. Next base: position 8,587,310 of record JAODUD010000045.1, read on the forward strand.
TACTTAAAAAAGACACCGAGAAACCCTGTCTGTTTCACCTGATAGGTAATTGGCATGGAGACATTATACTTAATGATAATGTTTGCAGGAAGTGATCTATGGAGATATATGTAGGTAGAGTCCAGAACCTGTGGCTCACTGATGGAGTTGAGAATTTTTTAAACAAAATAAGCAGCTAAAATAATAATGTTGTGTGAATTAAACGTAAAACGGATATAGCAGCAATTAGTTACAAATTGTAATAAAGAAATTGGCCGTCTTAATCTCAGTCGCCTTTAAAACTTAATTTTCATTGGATAATGCGGCGCGAGACTGAGGTGAAATCACATCTCCCTCCTGCTTGCTCAAAAAGTTGATGAAAACCATGAAGACTACCGTTCGTTCCAGTCTGAGTGGACAGAAGAGATTGCCTTTGTGGAGAGAGCTAGTTTAATATGCAATGACAGAATTGCGTCCATAAAATGGTCAAATGTAAAACATTACGGCATCTCTGATATAACTTAGTAATTAAAATGTAGGTTTAATATTAAAAATAGACTTAATTTAATAAATTAAACTTTTAACCATGGCTATTAATAACTGGCTCTCGAACAAAACAAAACGAAAAATAGTTATTTATGGCTCTTCCATATAAAAACGATCCCGACTACTGATGTAGGTCCAATTCAAGCTAGCAAGTTTAGTTTATCGACTTCTTTCCTTAACATATTTACAGTGTCGTTCAAAAGTTTGAGTACATTTGTATAACCCAGGTTTTTAATTGTTTAACTACAGGCACTTAAGATTACCTTCGTAATGAGCGGACTGCCCAACTAGTCTTAATCCTGTTGAAATGACAAGCCTTGCTATGGTATGGATTTAGATCACGACACTGCCTCTTACATGCGTGATAGAGGGAAATACGTCCAAAACTGCTTTCATTTCATTTTCAATACTATCACTCTTTAAAAGAAAAGTGTGTTCAGTTTAAAACATCGTTAAGGTTTCAGGCAGGTGTACTAAAACTTTTTTGACCCCGTGGTGTATTTAGGAATGATTCTAATATTTCGGAATAGCAAATAATGTTTTACTTTTTTATTATAGATTAATCGCGACTATATTGCTTCCTCAAACAAGTCAGATTATCCAAATGAAGCAAACTACATCATTAAAGTGCAATCAGAGGACATGTAAGAAAGTATTCGATTACCAGTAACCCTACGCTTGCAGGACTAAACACCACATTTCAGGCAGCCACGCTACCTTATTACAGCCGTAACGTCCTTGCTTTGCACACACAACTTCCGGAGAGTCAAACTATAAGTTCCGCTTATCGACAAAACCGCGTCTGTCAAAATAAAAGTCTCGAGCAGTTTTATAATGCATATTACTTATTTGGGTTGCTGCAAAATCACTTGATAAAAACATGGCATCTGTTCCAAAACCTCAAATCATGTATTCAGTGCATCCGAATGTGGCTATGCAGGAGTATTAGGCTCTGTCCAAAGTAAGGATCTGAATGTGGCTATGCAGGGGTATAAGGCTCTATACCCGGTAAGGATCTGAATGTGCCTATGCAGGGGTATTAGGCCTGATTCCTTAGTTTTGTCATAGTCCATTTCAGGACCTGGTTCCTCTTTGGTTTCCCTCATGTCTTGTCTGTTCTGTTTCATGAGTTCATTCCCTGCTGCTGTCTCCATCCCCATAAAATAAAATCTCTCTTTACACCCGTCCATCCCAGAGTAATATCATTCTGCTCTTTGAGCTGTCCGGACAGAGACAAAAAAACATTTATTTCAATCATGAATTTTACTTTACAGAAAGAGATGGTATGGTACACGCATGTACTTAATTAGCAGACAACTAGATGAGTACTGTATATGCACCTGCACTGTGCAATACTAGGGCCAGCTTAGTTAGAAAACCTTCAGAGCAGTGTCTGGGTGAAACCTGTCCGTCATCACAAAGGGCTGCCTTTCAGGTTTGTAATGGCTAATATAAACACTAACACAATTTCTGCAAATGGTTCATAGAACATTTGTGCTCAATTTGTTGACCCTTCCACCTTTGTTTTGCCACTATGCCTGCTTGGCACTTCTGTAGTACAATGGGCAATTGATAATTGGGTACAAACCTTTGATTAGGAAAATTATGAAAAGCAGAACTTGGACATATGATACTGCACATTGTACAAAACACTCCTTTCCCACAGACTCAGAGGTCGTTCACAAATTTCGCAACACTTATTACTGGGTTGGGATGAAAGCAACAGCCTACAACCTCAAAAATAAGCAGAAAGAAGGTTATCAGATGGGCAGGCAGTTTTTAAGCAGTCATCGTGGTTTGCTCGGAACCCATGTGCATTGTAACCAGAACTTTGGGGAAGCTTTTTTTTAAAAAAAACAGTTGCATAAAAACTTCTGCCTTTTATGTATGGAGAAAATAATTAGCACCGGCCTTTGAATAAGAAAGTATCGCTTTTTTGGTTCTGTAGTATGAAGCAACAACTTCAGGGTCTGGATGGTCACATGTTTGAGGATTTGATCAAATGACAATAAGGTGGCAAAGTGCAGGTGAAGTGTAAAGTTCACATCTGTGGGGAGCAACGGTGAATTCTGGATGGTCACGCGTTTGAGGGTTTGATTCTTACCTCTAGCTCCAGATGTAAGGAAATTGCATATTTTTAGTGTTTGCCTGAGTTTCCATTAGATACTATGGTTTCTTCCTACAGACCCTAAACAAACAAATAATAAATCATGGTGCTCATAGTGACTATGTGCCCTGTGAACGAGTGGCATCGCATCCCGATATCCCTGCTCTGTGGTTCTCGGAATAGGTTCCAAGCTCTCTGCTGTCCTGTGATGGAAAACTGCACGAAGGTTGTAATGTAAGAACCACCTAAAGCTTCAGCACTTGGGTACCATTGGCTAGATTGGGAAGGTCTAGCTTTATGAGAGATTTTCAGTCATATTCTACAGTTGCTCTGCCTCTGTACATTTCTGTTGGCTTCTGTTGTTATGCTGTTGTGACACAATAAGCCATGGGTGACACTTGGGTGACCAGTGTACTGAGTTGCTGTGGAAATTTTTGAGTAGAGGACACCTATCAGTCATTTACCTTTGGGATTATTTGTACCAGAGCTAGTTATTTAGCAATTATTGTTATGCCGGACTGAGTCGTATTCGATCGTATTTACGTCCAATATCCATAGTAAATAATATACACTGATCGAGAGATGACAGAAAAAGTACATAGTAGGATGTTAGCGGGTTCATTGATTAATGTAACGGGTGCAGGAGAATGGGATATGTGATATGTGAGTGATAGCTACAGTACAATATCAAGAGATGCTAAAAAGTTGACTTGCATCGGATGGTCATAGTCCCAAATGCAAGTAGATTCACATCTGTGGCAAGCATATACAATCTGCAAAGTTGTATATAATTTATGGCACTTTTGTGCTAGGTTATACACTGAGAGAGAAACCTTAATAAGAAAATGCAGACTAACTTAGTGCAACACTATCAAAGCGCACGTTGAACAAAGGAAGCCACCACTTCATACTGTACATAGCATAAGGAACTGAAAGGGTTCCCACAGAACTCCTACTCCCTCTTGTGGCACTGTCTTTCTTGACACCAAGCCCTCTACCAAGGTGATTTCAGAAGACAAGCGTCAACTTAAACATTTAACGGTTTCATCCTGTGCCGTCCCAAACCATTATTCTTTAAACGATTAATCTAGTGATAATTTTTTTCGATTATTCAACTAATCTAACAACTATTTTTTCGATTGATCTGATAAATGTATTGATAAGCAATTATTTTCAAGTTATTTAATGCAATTCACCCTCTCCTCCCACACACAAATCTGAAATTCTTATTAACATTTCAATTTATTAAAACATTTCTTAATCAGAGCATTAACAAAAAGGCAAATCTTAAGATATTCAATAGGATTTCTATGTTAAACTGAAGTTAATAATCACTGCAATAGTTTTTACTGAATTATTTCAGTACACCAGTTTGTTGAAATAGATGATGATAAAACATGTAATGATTTCATAACTAGAGAAACATGTTTTTAACAAGCACTAGCCAAGGTACCTTATAGTCAAGCTTACTTGAGTGATCAAGAACTCTTACACACGAGGCTACAGTGTGTAAGAGTAGTCGTAAACGATAATTTGTCTCACTCTTACATGACAGAATAAGTAAACAAAAATATAAAACGGCTGAAACAGCTTATTAGCCGAATAACTCTGTATTGTAAATGAACCATGCCGCAGGTCCAATAAATTAAAATATTGTAGCTCTCGAGTGGCGAAAAGATCATCAAGTGGACGGTAATGTTCATTTATTAGCAGACTGTTTTATTGCGCGATTATTAAAAGGACAGCGTTAACGTGCTCCTGAGAGGATAAAGTACTTTCCCTTACAATCGGTTTAGCTTATCACACAGTGCATCACAGTTACAAAACATAGTTTTACACAAAAATTCCACGTGGGCGCATTTTTATAATCGACATAGTCGATTACGTCGAATAATCGCCACAGCCCTACTTTCATCATAACAATTAGCATGGGTTAAAAGACTTGAAGTTGCAAAGTTTCATTTCTCAAAGGTGTGAGTTTCACTTGTATGTGACAATGAATGACAATTTCCTGTGATTTATTATGATTAAGGGTGATTCCTGTTTTGGACCACATATTTGGCTGTCTGTTTTCTTAAAATTGGAATGATTGTATTTTATGGTTTAAACATTTTGTCAGGACTATACCATAATTAGCTATGAGGAATGCATGTTTACCAAGCTCAGGGGTTGAAAATAGTATAATTATGGGATGTTTTGTATATATTTCTCGAGACATGTTCCACCCTGTTAGGAACATGTACATGGTAATCACAGAGTTTAAATAATGTACAAGTCAATTAATACTAAATACCTAACTTTTCTGGCATACAATGTGTCCGTTTTGCTATGATAAAAGTTTAATTCTTGTAGCATTAACAGTTTTAATTTTATGAATTTTAGTCCAGTGTCTGAATAATGAGATCTGTGCATTTTTTGTCCTCATTTTGACGTCTTGTATGAGGAATTTTATTAATTAGAAATAAAAGTATATGAAGATGCATTATATGTGCCTCATTTAACAAAACAACATACAAAAATACCAAACACTTACTGTTATTAGAATACTTTAAAAAATCTTTGCCTAACAGGGTGGAATAGAGTATAACAGGATGGAACCGAGTTGGCCTCTTAAGAAGTAGATTCAGATTCACAACAACAATAATACTACAACTAAATAATTATAATAATAATAATAATAATAATAATAATATTAATTAATAATATACCACTGTAGTGACAAATACACTCAAATAATACTTTTTGATTATACCATTTATTCATTTTCATACACTAGAAATACACTCAAGTTTTCAAGTCATTTTAATGAAATTAAATTTAATGAAATGATTAATATTCTTGTACAATTTCTACTCAGTAGGCTGCATATCCCATACATAGCCTAAAAGGGTGGAGCCTAACAGGGTGGAATATTTCTAGCTAATTTAGCTCTAGCTCTTCGAGTGAGCAACATTTAGCTAGCACACACTCTACAGCTGATCATAATTTAAATAGCTAATTATGTTTTAAAAATATTTTTTCCAATAAATATTTCCCATAATATATACTAACAGGGTGGAACTTTAAGGGGACCTCAAACCGGTGTGTAATATAAAATTGAGAAAAATACAGGAGATAGTGACAGTTAAAGCTTTTGTAAAACAAATGCGGGGACATATATTATATAATTACAGAAAACAAAATAAGTTTCAATAGTGAATAATGTAGGTATGACTGAAAGCCATGTAGTTCTAAAACACCAAGGTATTGCTCAGATATTGAGAACCCAGGTAACACTGATAACTTGGATGCAGCAGTAACCCAGGTAATATGGACTAGCCGGGTAATACAGATAACTCGGATACTGCTATAAATCCTGCTAACATGGATAACTCGGACGCTGCTGGAAATCCTGGTAATTCAGACAAACAATATGACAGATCACCCGGATGCTACTGGTAACCCAGGTAATCTGGACAAGCCAGGTAACACAGATAACTAGGATACTGCTGGTACTCCTAGTAACACAGATAACTTGGATACTGTTGGTAATCCTGGTAACACAGACCAGCCAAATACTGATAATTTATGTGCTGCTGGTTACCCAGGTAATACCTATGATATAGGTATCCTAATTCCCTACATCAGAGGGAGCACATAGAGCGTGCGTCTGACAGAAGCTGTGCGGGGGTGGGGGAAAGCGGCTGGTCCAAAACCATGGAGCATAACTGTAAACATGCGGTTTGCAGGCGGCAGGGGCGTAATCTACTCCGTCACGCTCTGGGAGACTGTAAGAAAGAGCAGAGAGGCCAGGGGAAGCCTCACCGGCCTGCTGCCCAGGATTGGAATCCATTTAAGGACAGTTTAGATGCACTCAGCCTGCCAGTCCCGGCCCGCTGACACATGAAATTAATGCATTGTTATGGGATAAAGGAACCCGTGTACTGAGAGCACAATACCACCATGCAGTCTCCCATTTGATTGGTGAGGATCTCAAAGCCTGGGGTCCACCCGACCCAACGAGACTTCAAGAAGTAGAGGGACATCCCAGCAAGATTACATGGAGGATGGATACAGAGTATTAACTTGAAGGTTGTAAGTTCAAATCCCAAGAAGGCCCTGCTGGAAACTGAATCCCATTAATCTTCCAATGGCTTGACTCCTGGCAGGGCTGCACCATTGGATAGGATGTCAACCTGAACCACCCAGTAAATTTTCCAGCTGTACACTTCTGCTGCCTGTCCATGTGTCATGTTCTTCAGGACTGGAGGGGTGCCCTTGCCGGTACGGCATGTGCCTGTCCAGCTGATCTGTGAGTAGATTGGGATACAATGTGATTAGTCTGTCTGAATCTTGCCACCAATCAGAGATAGGTAGGCAGGCTGAAGCCTGAAAAACACTTTCCTGGTTGGCTGGGGTGGGGCCAGGCCCAGACGGGATGACCCTGTAATTCATCCCACACTGACAACATAAAAGATGGCTTCAGTGTACCACACCGAATCAGGCAGTGTAGACTGGGCATAGAGTCATTAAAGGTTAGGGCCTCGCTCATAAAACGCTGATGAGACCTTTAATGGAAGCTTTGAAATCTCAGCGCATATAAGGGTCAGATGACATAAAGTGAAATGTATTTTGGCCTCAGGAAGGGACGTGCAATGAGGCATCATCAATTTTAATGATACTGTACAACATTAACATTAGTCTAAAAGACATGAGTCTGTTTTTCGGCGGAAACTCCCCGCATGATAAAAAAAAGGTGTCTGGTGGTAACTGTGCCCCTATAGCTGATGGAATAAACAATGCTGAAAATGGCCTGCATTTGGTCTGTTTTCACAAGAGAGCAGTGTGATATATCACTTATACTGTGATCCATGTGCTTAATATAATTTAATGGATTCATTTTCTAGAATATTAAGAAATAGAATAAGTAACTGCAGCCTAAGATAATTACACATTGGAATATTATCTGTTTTTCATATAAATGAGACCATCCAGAATTCATTTTTACGTGACATTTAATCTTCACTGTACCAATGTAAGAAAAAGCATTGTGGCATGTGATTGGATGGAGCATATATAAGCCCACCAATTATTTTAGCAATACCGTTCAAATAAGCCAATCAAGATTGAGGAGGTAAATATCCCAGCCAGTCAGGCATTTGTAACTACAGGTAGTTGATTTAAAAAGACCGCAGTATTAATATAACAAGCGAGGGGCAAACAAGGAGCGGAGCAGGGAAATTGCACCAAACTCATTAGAGTGATTTATGTCACATAATTGTTCATCTGAAAAGGGATGCAGAGGCAAGGGTTGGAAAAACGCTCAGATGGATCTAAAGTGCCAGATCTGCATATGCCCCATAGCACCTGCAGCTCACTGTGAGGAGCATCCTGCTGCAAATGTGTCTGAGGAGATGTTAGCTTCCAAGGATGTCCTCAGGTTCTGCTTCTGGGAAGCTGTTGTCACTCCAGCCTGGGATGAATGGGAATCGCGCTGGGCCCAGACTGTGTGACGGGGAGCCACACCACGCTGGGGGGGTCTGACTCCTTTGCACAGGGCCCAGACTGTGTGA
>JAODUD010000045.1:8629674-8646622 GCA_026784285.1 Stomatorhinus walkeri
AAATAGAGTTTTCCCTTATGGGGACCAGGAAACCGGTCCCCATAAGGGAAAAAAAACAGATATTTATCACACTATGGAGACATTGTGTCCCCATAAGGATAGGTATACCCGCTCACACACACATAGATAAATAGGTGCTCAAAAGATTTTTGTCTGCAGTTGCTAAGTATACTAATAGTTATGCCAATGATCACACGAGCATGGCAAGACGAATATAATGAACGTTCATTCCTACACTGCAATTATGTAAAAATGCTAGAATATGCAGCTCAGCAATGATTAGCTACAGGTCATTGGTCTGTACAGTAGGCATGGACATTGATACATTAAATCATTTGATGAAATTTAAAAGCCTTATGTTTGTCTGAAAATTAAAACAAATAGACTACTGGAAATAAAACAGAAATACAAATAAAGCCTTCTCCTATCTGTTATACATAAATATAAAAAGCAAAAATGAGAAATATTTTCCTGGAGTTCTAGATCATCTTTTTTGTATCAGTCCATCCATCTTCCAACCACTTATCCTGGTCAGAATAAGGTTTTTATAGTTAGTTAAATTCTTTTTTGATAAGTTTAACATTTGATTATTACAAACACCCATACTGCAGTATACCCCAGGCTTTTAGCCTTTACTGCATTCTTTAGCATGATATGGAAAAATATATATTTGTTAAAATGTGTCAGAAATGTTGATTTTCCCCAGTTCTAGAATTTACTGCATGTGACTATTATAATTAGTTAGTAGTAATTCGGAGTTATATGGGCATTATTGTCTTCTTACTTTTACAACTACTACCACTAATCCAACAAAATTATAACAATAATACTGCAATTAGTATATATTTAATAACAAAACATTCATACATAAGTTCTGAGAAGCATTAACTGTTTAACAAGAAGCTATTCATTAAGGACCTTATTCCACCATGCACAGCAGCGTGCATTTCTGACTAAAGCGCATAGTAAAATAGGACTTTAAATTAATAGAAATCTATATTCAAGAGTAACCTGTACAAAGACTTGCTGCTATGAATACACTTTTGTGGTCTAATTCAAAATTGAGAATATCGATAAACTGAAATTACCAACGTTTTTTCCCCCTTGATTAGACATTTCAAAATTTCTAAGTACTTTAAAAAGTAATTTTTAGCTGGAAGCCTGGTATTTGATCCGATGGCACATTTCACGAAAGCTTTGTAGGTTATTCCTCATCTCCTCACTGCTGGTGACAGGTGGCTGAGATCTGAACTGCAGTGCATCTTAAAACCTCCGCTATGGTTTCAGGTCAGGCGGTTGCAATGAGAAGTGGATGATTTCCATTCATCTACTCACCGCCTACCCTAGTTGGGGTCACAGGGGGCCGGGATCCTGTGCCACACTGTGCTGGTCACAGGGCTGAGATGCTGGGACACCAGCCAATCACAGGCGCACATGAGGCACATAGCAAAGTAGTAAAGCCATGAGATTGCACCCTCCCTCCCGGAACTTGGTCCTGTCTTTTGGCTGGCCAGATTTACTAAGAAGGACCCATCAATAGAGGTGCCTGCTGCCATCCCACAGTACTGGCTGTTTATGATGCCAATTTGCCTCACCACATGTCTTCATGACCACAAACCCCTCGAATATGAGGCAACAGGGCATCCTGTGTGGTTTCCCTTCAAATCTGAAGCCGCGTCCGTTTCAGCCGCACATGTGACGACTGTTTAAGTTTCAAGAACTCTTCCCTCACACTGGTGGACTTTTTAAAAGTAACATCAGATCATCTCAGGCTGCAGGCAGCCCTGATGGAGTGCCGTTATCGTGCACACACTCGGGTTTAATTTAGTGTCCGGAGAGTGCCCTGTCTCAACTGTTCAGTATCAGCTTACCAGCACGATTAAAGCACCATAAAGGAGGACAGGCAAGCTGGAGGGTGTTTCCATGCCCCTGGCTCTGAACAACCGTGAAGGCCACTGAGGTGTGTTGTGGCTGGGGTTCGAATAATGGGATAACAATCGGTCCTTGCCCCCCCCCCCATCTCATCACCCTGATAGGCCGTATGTGTAACATATGTAGTCAGAGGCGAGTCTGGCTCCTTTCCTGAAACCGGGAGGCACGGAGCTCTGTAGGAGCCGCATGCCCTCAGCTTCGCTGCATGGCTTGGGTCCAAGTGGCAGGAAACATGAAATATCAACCTTAAAAACTGAAGCATTCACATGTGCCACTAATGGTGATCCCCGTACACTTTAAAAAGGAAACGTCACATTCATATTCACAGTTTATTTCAGTTTATTTCGGTCCGGGATTCTGCCCTGATTTTAATTTTAATATCATCATGAGTTATATAAAATAAACTCATATAAAGTCTTGAGTTTCTTTTTATTTTAATGCTGCAAATGTTAACACGCTACTTATGTCTGCTATGTAGTCTATTGGAAGCAGCACTGGAGGGAGTCATTCTTTTCACACCTTCCTTCAGAAGCTGTCTAGAGGTCTGGCTTCTATTTAGTATCAATATATTACTGCCTCATGTATTATTAATAGTAAAGAATGGCTGGAGTTAGGGGAGCCCCAGGTGACCTATGGGAGAAGAAAGGAGACAGAATGAGGGAACTAATCGGGTCACTGGGAAATTCAAAATGTCAGCTACCACGAAGGGTATAATGCTGGCAAAGATGTGCAGAGAAATCTGTGTTGTTGGGGGAATAAAGTGCTGCTAATCAACTCCAACTACGTAGCCTAGCCTCATAATACCATAAATGCTACTTGAGTCATGATTTTCACCTTTTCAATCTAAATTTCATGGCAATGGGCATTTTTTGCCTCCCGTTTATCATTAAACTCAGAAAGAGCTGCAGTTTTTCTAAGCAGGCTGCTGTGGTTGTGGTGACAAGGGACACGCTTTGGCTGCTGGCTTGATGCCACTCTCTCCTCACTTGTCTTTTGTAACGTCCAACATGAACAGTATCAATAGCTATGAATTTGCAGCTTTCCGAAACTGCAGTTTATGTGGCGAATCCAGTATCTTACTTGTGTACGTAATCGTCTTCATATGTCAATCATTGCATTGCAAAATTGCAAAAATAAGAATGTCTCTTATTACTGGTAGTCGGGACATGTGACCATCATCTGGGTACAATATTACCACTGCTGACTACAACACGCGTAAAAGCCACATGGTCATATGTTACATGCCATTAAAATCTAATGGACTCCTACTGATATATTACAGGAGAACAATATTCAGCATTCATTCATTGCTCCCGGGAATGACTTCTGAAGCATTTTTTTTCAATAGTCTACCATATCACCATGATAACTTTCATCACATGAAGGTATTGCAGAAGAATTTGAAAACGTAGGAGTGAGGGGCCTCTGTGTGGCTGAGAGGCCTCCTTCCCGTGGTGTCACATGCGTGTGAATAACCCTTCTGTGTGGCGTGTCCCCAATGCTTCATGGAGGTAAAAAGAGGCCAAGGGGTTTACTTCGTGTGCTGTCACATCTGTGTGTTTAGCGCTTCTCTGTGATCTCTCTGAAATGCTTCATGGTGCAAAAAGTCCACCCTCCAGGGAGTGTAGAATGAAATGATCTCAGCCAGCATTAATTAGTCAGTTAACTTCAATATTTATTGAGATCTTATTATTGTAGACTGTGTTCATCCACAAATGGAATTAACAAAATGGAAATGACACTACTTTATTTAGTTTTCATCCTGGTTATGTTGTGTTACTGCATCTCGATTTTGATAACTAATGAGAACATGTCATGATTTGAATGCCACATTCTGGAAGATAGCAGTTGGTGTCAGGGTCAGCACCCAACCATCCCTGCCCTACATGTGTATTCCCTGCTTGGCCAGCTTGTTCCCTCTTCTGTCTTGGTACTAGACCCTTGTGAGTTTTCCATGCAGCCTCGGTTGTTTTATGGCTCAGTGTGTTATATGTATAACACAGATGCTGTATCTCTGCAGATATGGGTTCAAGGCCAGCCCCATCTGTTATTTTGTATTTATTTATTTTCTATTTCCCTGTTTTAGGTCTACTTTACGTCTAGTCCTGTTTGTTTTTTTTGAAGTCCTTGTTATTATCTATGTGTAAATATTCTAGCTTGTCGTTTGGGTTTTCTGGTTTCAGTGTTCCTTACAGTTCCCACTTCTGTGCTTGTTAATTGTTGATTGTTGTCCTGTGCCCTCGGTGATTGGATAATTATCTTATGTTCTACACCAGCTCTCTTGTTAGTCTGCTTGAGGTGTGTATTTAAGTGCCTGCCCTGTCTTGTTTTCTGCTCATTGGACTTGTGTTCATCCTGCTGTGCTAATGTTGCTTTGCCTGGTTCATGGTGTAAGTTCTGTCTGTAGTGTTTACCCCAGTTTAGTTCTGACCCCTTATCTTTTTGTTTTGTAATTTTCCTCAGAGTTGTTTTGTGTCTCAGAGCTGCCAGTGTCTCGTCACCTTTCCTAAACCACTTCTTCCAAAACCTAGCGACCAAGGAATTATTACCATTTGATCAGAAACTTCCATCCATATGCCAGACACTTATCCAGCACAGGATCATAGAAGTCAATTATAAACTTATTATACCTGTATCTTGGCACACATAACAGTATCTGTGCAGTAGGCAGTTTTGTGCTGCATTATTTAGCATTTTACCTCTGTGCAAATGTTAATTAAGCATCGTTCTACAAGGGAAATTTCTGGGGGAAGTATTTTAACCCACACAAATAAGACAACTTTGCAAAAAATATGCAAACCTGATATAGCAGCCAAACTCGCAGCATGCATTACTACACCTGGAAAGCATGGAGCACAGCCAATTGAAAAGGCATCCTTTGTTTTACAAGTGAAGGAAGGTATTCTTCAGATTGATGGGACACTGAAGGTCTGTTGTTCACGATAACTTGAGGGCTGTTGAAGCATTAAGAAAAAAAACATCTGTGAAAACAACACAGAGCCCCTCAGGCTCACTTTAATATTCAGTCCTAGGTGAACTATTGAATGTTAGTCCATCCATCCATCCCGCAAGCACTTATCCAGCAGAGCATCACAGTGACCCTTTAAATTACCTCAGGAAACATAAAATGCTGGTCCATCAAACTATCATACACTAAGAGCAAATATGAAGCATCATTGCCACAGTTAATGTCAGTTGGACATTCTAGCTGCTGTCTTTATCACCGATGTTGAAAGAGACTCGATAGAATTAGTAATATCCATCATCAATTTTCTCACTTTTTCTCATAAATTCTCATTTGGTTTGGAGATACCATGGCGTGCGGCTCAGCAGGCTAAGTCGGGCGCTCATGGCGGGTCCTTCCGCAATGTCCTTAATCCCCAGCTCCCAGGGTGCTGCAAGGTGGCTGTCCATCGCTGTGACACCCACCCCCCTACGCTTCATGGAGAGCAAGATAGGGCAAAGCAATAAAGGGAATTTCCCCATGGCAATCAATAAAATATCACTACTATATTCTAAAGCTTCCAAACAATAGGTTATATGATTTTTTTTTCATTGGTTAGTTACTTTAATCATCGTATCTGTAGCGTCATTGTTTTATGAAATAGCTTTAGAATACGAAATGCATGTTAGATGGTTAAATGGTAAATATTTGGTACCTGATTTACTTTCCATTATTGATAAAGCACAGGTGATGAATGTACTACAGAACCCCAAATCATGGCATCTACCTGCTTTGGGCACCACCTGTGTAGACTCTCAAAGGAAGACTGATGCAGTCTGATTCATTCATACAGGAGTCGGCCCTTTGCAGCCCCTTCAAAAGCATGAGTGGGACTGGGGCGGCGCCGCCTGCCATATGAGCTCCAGCGTCTCTGTGTGAACCGCAAGACTCTCTACTAGGGAGAGTGATGGAGAGATGGTCCTGCCTTAGGCACATTCAGCACTGAAGACAGACAGCATTGGACCAGCCGGATCATTACAGCTGCAGCCACTCTGTGCTCCTTAAAGCCCTGCGGAAGAGAGTGGGTTTTCTCAGACTCAGTGCTGGTCAGGCGAGCACATCCACACTGTGGAGCAGCCTAGGCCCTCCATCTCCTACAGAGTGATGATTCGGACGAGCCCTTACCTTGCATTCAGCACAGCTCCAGCAGAATCCTTCTTCAGAGCCTTTGAATGTCCTGCACCCCAGTCACTCCCGACCCATAAACGTCATCTATGTGTCTGTGCCCCCGGTGGCTCGCTGGGTGAACTGCAAGCCATATGTTGATAATGTGCTGATAATTGGAGCCTCGACAGAAGTAGCCATACCTACCCATACAACAGCTGTCAATATTTGTCGGCTTTCCAGCTTGATTACGTCCCAGTTAAGAATAGAAGTTGGGACACATAACAGACAGCTATATAATAAAATGTGTGACAAACAAATTGAAGGAAAATAGCAAATGCTCCCTACAATTTTCACAGCAGCCTTTTCAGTATAGAAAAATGACCCAAAATTTTCATCTGAATCAACCGAATATCAAGGCAGCACCCTTCAAATACAGCCCTTCCTGGAAAATGGGCACCTCTTTTGTCGCTGCCTTAAATATAGCTGCATGAAAGGAATCCCTTTGGCTCTGTGAACTATCTGACAATTTTCACAGAATGAAAAACCGATCAAAGCAATTATCACAACCAAAACATGGAACGGGTTTCTGGTAAATGGACACTTTCTGAAATTCACACACTCAGCTGTAGGTCTTCTGCCTGCAGGACAGAATGTGTCTGAGTACTCTGGCCTGCCTGTGGCAGGCTGCTGGCTGCACGGTGATGCTGGGATGTGAATCCATGCTGAAAACAAAAGGGCCAGCTAAGCGGTTCCTAATCTGGCTCCATGACAGCTGTATGCTTGTGGTTTTTCACCCACCTCTCTGATGCCACTTTGGACCAAAGCATCAGCTTAGTAAATGTGGAATTCATGTAAACCAACAAGGATCATCAATGTGCTTGTGGCAAGACTTGTCTGTGTCCATGATAAAATGTTTTGATTGAGAAGAAGTTTTTAGGCTGTTTTTAAATTCCAAGTACACAGGAAAAAAACAAAACAATGGATTTTGATCAAAATGTCCATCAAAAGTTGTGATGACACTTGTAAACCAACAGTTGCTACAACTAATGCCCAGACTTTTCAAAATATATGAATGCCAGCCCCATTCCAACCACCCATCCATTTTCTATACTCACTTCTCCTATGCAAGGTTGCCCATGGCTAGGAGGCTATGGGTGCACAAGGTAGGGTGGGGCACCAACCCATTCCAGGGCACTGACACACAAACACCATTTGCACATAGATTCCCACCTCATTCTCTAAATGACTACATATTTTCTGCCTATATATTTATCGTGAATAAACACACATATATCAGCTGATGCATATACAGACATATTGAGTTGCCCAATAAAAGATTCAGATGATATCAGTGCTGGGGCATGTAAGAGACACAGATTACCCCCCAGTATGAGTTCAGGCAGAAAGCAGGGCATGCAGAGGAAACAGGCATGACGCACAAGGACGACGCGCACACATCCGGAGCGGAGAGGGGGGAGTCAGCGGAACTCCCCACTGAGCCGCCATGCTTCCAAAAACACCAAGCTGAACAGGCGATAGACAGGGAGCCCATCGCAGGTTATGTTACTTCCATTCATTTTCAATAATTTGTTATCCAAATGGGATCTTTCTGGAAGTATAAAAAGCCAAGATAATTCTGGAACATTATAGGATGTCCACAAGCCTGCACATTCAGTCATACCTTTACACAGGAAACTCACTGGCTTACCTGCATTTTAAAATTAAAGTCTGAGCAGAACTCAGACTTGCTGGAGACCAAACCAAAAGTAAAACGTTTTTCTTGTATAATACTATGATATTAAGGTTTTTTTCTCATTCTTTGGAGTTCTTCCCTGCCACTGTCATCTCTGGCTTGCTCTCTGGGGGCTTTGAGTAAGGATAATGTGGAGTGCTTTGAGACAATGTGATGTTGTGAAAATGCACTACACAAAAATAAATTGATTAAAGAACATTTTTGGACTAAACGTGCCGTGGCTTTTCAATGGTTTGATGGTTAATGGCTTTGGAAGTTTAGTGTGAATAACAAAACTAAGAGCTTCTTTGGGTGGGTGACCATCTGGGAGATGGTAATGGAAGCTTCATCTTTAGCTGCTATGAGGGACGGGGCAAAGTCTAGGTCTGTAAGTATGAAGCCTTTGCAGCTATTGACAAGGATATGTCTTTTCATTGACACAAATGCATACCTGCAGATCACAGTCAAATACAGATGTTGGCTTCATAATTTGGATTTTGACTTAAGTACATGCCCCATGAAGGAATTTTAATATAAACTAAATAAGACAAAATCCACCCATCTTTGATAACTGCTTATCCAGAACAGAAATACAATTACCCTGTAGCCTGTCCTACAAATCTGTAATCTGAAATATTGAAATTATTATCAAAAATGAATCTTCTATACTGTAGATCCAGTAGAGGGTGACAGTGAGAGCCGGAAGACTATCCCAGGAAATGCATTAGACAGGATATATACACAGGCACACAATCCAAGGATACTGAATCCCCGCAGGAAGCCTCTGCAAACACATGAAGAGAATGCAAAGTCCTCACAGAGCTGGAAGCACGAGTCAAACCGCCAGCCCTCTCCCTGCAGGGGTGAGACCACAATGCTAAGCACTGAGCCCTGTATCCATAATTAATAATGACAAAACATCAGAAAGCAAACCATAGGAAAACTCCTATCAACACTGGGACTAAATCCTAAAATGCAAATATAAAGGCTTTCAAATATAACATGATTTAACATTCAGCAGCAGATCCAGTATTAATCAGCCAAAATGCGCTCATGTGACACGGCTCATCGCCTCTCCATTAGCGCCTTATAGATGCTTGCTTAAGGCCCAAATGGTGTTGGCTTCCAGAACAGTTAACGGAATAACACCTGTTACTTGGAGTCACTCATTAGCACCAACGTTCCATCTCACCCTCTGTGGTCAGCAAGAGAATGTCATCTAATGATTCCTTCTTCAAAGGTGAAATGAGGCACAACAGTAAATTCAGTCAGTGAGGTCCCTCAAACAAGGGTGCACATTTGGGTATAGATGGTAGGGATGTGTCCCTACCAATATTGTGGGAGCACCATGTCTGTTTAGGGGTGGGGAGTGTTTGGAGCTGATTTGGTCCTACCAGTGTTGAACCCAAACCTACACCCTTGTCCTCAAGACACGTATCTTCTGTTGCATGAATGACTGATCCATGGAAATGGTCCCACTCAGTACTACTGGGTAAGCTGATCTTGGATTTTTCATTTAGACTTGGTCCCATCCTCCACTCTTGTATTTGGATAGGTTTTCTGATGATAGGTTGTACTGTTTTGTGAAACTCATGTTTCAGTACTATCTTACAGTTATACTTGCAAGCTTGGACTTGACCTAAGTTGGCTCCTTGAGAGCTGTAGGCTTGTTATGTCTGCCTCACATATACAGTGCTTTGGACAAAGGCTCTATAATAAATGTACACAGATACTTTCTCTTGTTGTCATTTTATTCTAAGGGCAAAAATTCGACATCATCTGATGCTTGTATCATTGGCCATGTTCCCAGTAATCTGTAACAATGGCCTGTCTGGCCCAGTCCTTAAATGGTTTTCTCTTACTGTTTATTATTACGAATTGTGCAATATTGTGTCCTACATGAATCATTCTCCCTGTACATGCTGGAGGTTGCGGAGAATAAAAAAAGAAAATCTGCTAACACACAGACCTGTATTTTAATGGATGAGTAAAACAATTAGTCTTTAAACCCTGAAACAAATGAAATTGTTTGATGTTAATACCATGGATAGGAATACATTGTTAGCCTGTAACCCATTGGGCTTAAGCCTCAATTTTTCAGAATTAGTTTATAAATGGTGTATAATTTTCTAACTTCTGCTTGTGTTATAATACTAATTTTACAATCCTGCATAATGCATACTTTCCAGAGCTCATGAATACTGCAAAAGTCAAGCACTTTCCTCTTTTTCAAGATGACGAATGAAAATGTGCATCTGTGTATAGCAGATTTGGGGACTTCAATGCTTTCTTGTCAAGACGTCTCACACGGTCTGCCCTACAACAAATCGAAAATGTTGCAGCAAGGCTTCTTACCATATCTAGAAAATATGAGACGATGCACCCATTTTCATGCCTTTACACCAATTTCCTGTTAGGTTCTCAGTTCTCCTCATCGTTTGCAGCGTGTAGCACATCAGGCTGAGCCTCTGTGCCTGTCAGTAAGGCTCTTAACCCCAAACTCCATGGGTGTTCCTGCCAAGCTAGCACTCACCTACATATGTATCACTATCCACTGCGCAACATATCGAAGTGCACACATATAATATTAATGCCTAAAATACATATTACAAAAAATGCCTTTAATACATACATAAAATCCCCGAAGAGAATGTCGTAAATTAGAAATTCTGTTGTAAAAAGATTTGGCCGTAATTGTCAGCCCTTCTAATATGTGAGTTTTCAGTTTGTAAGCGTGAAAATAATGTCAAGTACAATGTGCAATTGCTGTGCTTTAACTCAAACATGTGCATATAGGAATCGATAAGGGGAACCATAATTTAAATGTCTCATCAAATTCTCGGATCTTAAAAACGTTGAACCGTGTTAAACTTGCAACCAGTTCTCAATACTCGACTCTACACAGCAGTCCTTGCTCCCTCCTGTTGTTTCATGTAATATACAATGATGAGTTTAAAAAAATGCAAACGCAAGTCACACTGGCACACATAGTTGTAAAACTTAGCCTCACTCTCTCCAAAAATCGCAAAATGCAATTAAATGTCTGCAGTCTGGAGTCCTGCAGATAGATAAAGGAAGAACTAAATAGGCTATAACTTAACATGAGGAAAACCTCGAGAAACAGAGGCAAAGACCACACAGGAAACAACTGCATACAGGAACTAGAAGCAAACACAATGATCAAGCAAGGAACAGACATTGGCAGCCACTTAAATAGACAGATAAGAAGTTCATGACGAGGGACAGCTGTGGGTCATTGCTAATGACACACAAACACTAGAGATTAATGACAACAGGGAAACAGTTGAAGATAATTAACAAGCACTAAGGACTGAAAAACTAGGAATACATACTACAAAACATTAACACAAAACCAAACAGTAGACAGGGATAACCAGAAATAAAGATACATCAAAGTTCTATACAAAAATACAAGAACATAATTAACCCAGAAAAACAACAAAACTCAAAATGTCCAACAAGGTTGAAGCAGGGGAACACGCTACCTACTGTGTCAGGTACTAAACACACTTGTGAATAGGGTAGCCAGTGACACCTGCTGGCCAAACAAGTAAACAACAGACTGAATGGAACAAGAGAGGAACAAATTCTGACAAGCCATGTGATGAGAAGAGACCATAATTAGCTAAGGCAAAGGCACAGGGCACAAATATTCTATCTTGCACACCTCTAGTTGGAGATGGCACGTGATTGTTTTGATGATGGAGGTGTCATCAGTGTAGCAGAGATATATGAAGCCATCAGTGGCAATGTCATGATCAAGAAATGAAACGAAGATTGAGAAGAGGAAAGATTGAGTGTTGAACCTGGGAGGAGGTCATTGGTCTGGCCTTGTGGGGAGTAGACAGAGCTTTCTGTAGACACAGTAAGCCCAGCTGGAGATATTCAATATAAACTAAGGGCGGTTCTCGTGCCTTATCCAGCTCTGCTAGTGACAACAGAAGGATCTGATGGCCGATATTATCACACACTGCCAACGAGACCAGGTGAATGGAGGAGGGAGTAGCTGCTCTGGAAAAGTAAAAAAGCTGCTGAGATGGTAGGGGACACTCTTTTCGAAGAGTGACCAGCAAGAACACATTATAATGTTATGGGAATGAACCAGAGGGGACATAGTAATCTGTAACACTGGACAGCATTAAGATCCACAGATGGATTGAGGTCAGCTGTATCACCATTAAAGCAGTGTAGGAGAGCCAAGGAGACAAGGGTGTTGGCAAAGGTGGTTAGGCAGGAAAGCAGTTTGCTTTAGAACAGCAGAGATCTACAGTCTACTCGAGAAAAGAGTATGCATCATGCGTTTCAAAATTTCTCTGTCAGAGAGTGAAGGAAGAGACCAAGGTTCTAGAGAAGACACAAGATATATCTGGAACAATTCATATAGATAAGTAGCTTCTGGTGGCACCTACCTTGCCTAAAAATGTGATTCACATCCACATGCTGTGAGGGTAAAGGAGGGAATATAGCCTTTGGAGAAAAGCGAGGGTCCGGAATTATTTTGAGTTATTAGCTATTTTTTGTACCATAGATTCATACCTTGGCAGGGGAGACTACTCAGTGGAAATGAAAGCTTTGGAAGCCTAACAGATGGGTTTCACTCCAAGAACTGTACCATTTCTGTTCTGTCATCCACATCTTTCATCTGTCTTAGACCTATCTAGGTGATGACCTGAATGGCAAAGAATATTGTTAATGTCAGGGGGAAGGTGGGATGAATGATGCATATACAGGGGAAGAGGCTGGAACTAGAAGAGAGCCCATTTCAGTGGATGGGCAATAGTAGGAGGTCAGAGCAGTAAAGAAGAGCATCTGTGAGGCCAGGTGAACAGTAGGTGTAGAAAAGCATCATGCATAGTGACAGACTCGAATGTAATGACATCGATGTGGTCGATGAGAAGTACGAAATCAGCAGAACATAGGCAACGGATCTGCTAAGGAGGATTGCAGCCAATGTGACTAATAGGAAAGAGTTCTAGGGAATATTGTGGAGGTATTTACAACATGATGCTGAAGGGCAAGGAACAGAAAGAAGAAAACGGAAATCAAGCAAAAAGAATAGCTGTTAGAAAGGCTACCAATACGACAGATTTTGCTGAGGTTATAGTAGATAGGAAATGTCTCTCGACCTCTCATAGACATGCAGACCATATGCTGGTCAGAAGCAGGAGTTATTAGTAAAGTGCAATCTTTTAGTTATAAAGATTTACATATTTTGTTTTGTTGCGCATGCTGAGGTTAATTGGAGTTGCCAAACTGCCCATAGGTGTGCCTGCTTGACTGAATGGTTTGTGTGTGTGTGTGTGTGTGTGTGTGTGTGTGTGCGTGTGTGCGTGCACTTTGTGATGGGTTGGCGCCCCATCCTGGGTTGTTCCCCGCATTGAGATGGGTTTGCGCTCTGTCCTTTGTTGTTCCCTGCCTTGTGCCCGTAGCCTCCGGATCTGGATTTCTTGCAACCATGAATAGGACAAGTGATTACAGAACAGGGATGGATGGATGGATGCCTGGATGTATGTTTTGTTGTATCAGTGCTGGAATGGGTGTTATCTAGAACTGCAAAATTAATCAATTCAAATCAATTGAGCTCATATCCCATTCAGTCTGTACAATGCCTGACTAGGGTCATTGTCACCCCAAGTGCATCAGCAGTAATTGAAATTAGATGGGTAGTTTATGTGTGGTGAGAAATGCAATTGCTGATATGTTTTATTTTAGTATTTTTAGCAACAAATGCCATACGTTTTGCCTTGGGAGAAATATAGGAATGGCATCGCCATTGTTTGTCCTTATTTCTTTCCTCTGTGTTTGATGTAATGACTTTCCTTTCTCAGCCATTAATTTGGGGCGATATGGCTGAAGAACATGAATGTGTTTTTTTCTGTCTGTTGCAATTTGGACTTCTAATATTTAATGACTGAAATGGAATCTGCATAATAAGGCCACATTCAGAGCAGCCTTACAACCCATTGCAGATAGTGTGTGTTTTGCCCGTAGCTAAACAGCATATCAATGCTGGAAAGGTTTGAGTGACTGCAGATAGGACAGTGCTGCTGGGAAAAGCACATTCATCATGATTTTAACTGATGACGCTTCCCCTCAGTTATTCTTTTTTCATACTTTGCAAAATTTATAAGCAGGAGAGTTCCATATCACTCTGATTTAATTAGCATTTAAAAATAAAGTTAAACTGATCATTCATGCAGAATTACATATACAAGTATAAATGTATAGAATTTCCACACACATATCGTCCTTCACCAATGTAAGTAAATGATTAAAAGAATGTAAAAAATATACACTACAAATTGTGAAATTATTGGAAAAAGGCTTGTCTTCAAAAGACCTTCAGTACAGGACACAAATCTAAGACAAATATGCATCACTCCTTATTTCACCACTGCAGGAGAAAGGATCTTATCAGATATAGTAGTTGCCTCATGGCCCCGATTCAGTTTTCTGGAGGAAATGGTTGGCTAAATGAAGGACAATACACTGAGGGCTTACACAGTCAATCTGCCTCCTTTCGATCACCACAGTTTATTGGGAACCTGAAGCTAAGGTGAGCATTAAATTCATCATGTAACAATCATTATGTTAAAAACACCTGCACTAATTTCCTAAGTGCTACAGAATGCTGTCATGTTTACAATGTATGTTTGTGTGCTATTACCCAAAATTAATTTCTGTAGCAGTCAAATACTGACTTATTCTTTGTATGTACACGGCCAGTGAAAAGGTTTTGCACATCACAGGCGTTTATAACTTTTCCATTTATTTCATAAACTGCAGATTTTTTTATTCATGTTAAGCATTGAAAAGTTCAGTGAACAACTGTAAATGAAAATATAAGTCAAATAAAACATTTTGCATGGTGATGGCATAGTCATATTCTAGGCTGTCCTTCAACATTAAATGCACTAGTTAACTGCTTCATCCCATGAAACGGGGCAGTATTTATTGTCCCTGGTAGAAAGAATGCCTCGAATTTTCTCTGCTGTTATAATTGCTACAGGAGGTTACTTTGATGAATCAAAGCTATGATATTGTCTTGATAATAGAGGTACTCAAATGGATAACACACTGTAAATTCATTTGGTAGCAGAGAATATTGACTGTATTTTAAGCAAATGTGGAAAATGTCAGTGCAAAAACTGCGACTGCTCACATCAATATGACAGTTTCACCTCAGGTTCCTAGTTGTACACTAATACTGCAAACCTGTACTAGATAAAGATGAAGGAGGGAATATTAAACTGCATTTGTCAGTGAAGTATACTTTTTATAATCTGGCATTATTATTGGGTGCTGTGAAGGTGGTGGCAGTTCCTGGAGAACATGCGGACAACATTCATCCTAAATGTCCTTTCTTCTGTCTTCATCTTCAGACTTTTTTGTGATGACCAATCCATCTTGTTGGTCATTACTCACTTCCTCATTTGCCTTCAGCCTTTTCAAGCATTATGGCTTAAACTTCCCATAATGGGTCTAATATTAAATTCAATGTGGTCATTTGTACTGTGAGTGAAATACATTCGAGATGCTTAGAAGAGCTTAAAATGACCTGCACGTGTTCCACACTTCCTCAGCTAGATGGTAAAAACATGGCAAACTGTTATTTTTTTATAATTACAATCAAATGATTTGATTTAGATTACCCAAAGCTTCACTATTAAATTTTAAAACTGGCATCCAAATCTCTTTGGATTTCAATTTCCAATCTAGTTTATAATAATTCTATTATTCCCATAATAGCACCATAACATTGATTCTGCAGCGTGTTAACTATTGAAATGAAAAAACTTAAATGTGTATAATATGAGGATACTAGCATTTAATGTTTAAAGATAAAGCAAAAAACAAATTCAATATTTGAAATTTTAAGAAAAATCTTAAAGCAGCAGTCATATGGTGGCTTAGTGAAGATGGAGACAAAACTACCCTAACCCTCCGAAATTGAATGAAAAATTTTGTTGCCCTTTTCTTGCAACTCATATAAATCCCGACACTATCAGATATTTAAAAAATATTTTTAATTGGACGGGAATTTTAGCAATTTTCTAAAGAAGACACATAGAGTACTTTGAAAAAGTCATAGTGCTAAAAAACTAAATAAGAAAAATCGTTTGATTCCCTGTAGAGCTTGTGAATAGAAAAAAAAGAACGAATCATACCTGACCACAGTATTTTTTAGTGTCACCAAATGTTAGCATTTCTTATGAACTGTGAGAATGAGGTAAACACATATTGTAGCCAAACAACCTGTAATCTGAAAAAATTACATTAAAAGTTGCAAAAAACATACTCTTTTCAACATTCATTTCTATAATAAAAAAGATTAAAAAAATATATGAAATGAAGGTTAAACATATGTACTTTAAATGATCAGCTGGGTGTGAAATATGACAAGATGAACAGGCTGCAATAGCATATGTTCTGAATCAAAGGACTGTACATGTGAGCTAAGGTGAGGTCTGGACAGGACGCTTTGCTTATGCATCATGCAGAAGAGGAGGGTCTGCACAAGCCAGCACATATTTACATTACTTTTACATTTATTGTATTTGGCAAATGCTTTTCTCCAAATAGATGTACAAGTGAGGTAAATAGCACATTACAAACATACAGCTGTGTATGAGTCAACTATGTGCAGCTCGAGTGAGCTTCTGATGAGTTACCTGAATGAGAGCAAGAACCTAGTTAGACAACAATTCAAATCAACAAAGGACAACAGCAAAAGCACTGAAAGAACATGGAGTGGTGTAGCTATTCCTGGAACAGAGTGTTCTTCAGGCATTTCTTGTGAGGTGGGCTTTTGTTGTCACACCATCTATATGCAATCCATAGCATACAGTGGCACGAAATAACGTTCACCAGGACTGCAAAGTAAACAACCCATGTGACACATGAGGGAGTACATACACTGACACACAGAGGAGCTAGGGGTACCTAACAGATACAGCAGAGATTATAGATATCTTGATTAAAAAAGTGAGAATATTAATAAATATAACAGATATACTAATATATCACGTGTGAAACAGATGTAAGAAAAGGTTCAGTCTTGTGCAGTGTCTACTGGATAAAGTTGCTATGCTAGTGGTAGGTCAGATTTAGTTCATTAGTCATAACAGCTATGGG
The DNA here is from genome assembly GCA_026784285.1 of Stomatorhinus walkeri. Taxonomy (NCBI): domain Eukaryota; kingdom Metazoa; phylum Chordata; class Actinopteri; order Osteoglossiformes; family Mormyridae; genus Stomatorhinus; species Stomatorhinus walkeri. The sequence continues at coordinate 8,646,606 of JAODUD010000045.1, forward strand.
GGGGGGGGGGGGGGGGG
>JAODUD010000045.1:8726713-8740556 GCA_026784285.1 Stomatorhinus walkeri
GGTGGGAGGCAGGTTACATCCAAGCAGCAGCTCGAGGAGGCTATTCTGACATCTTGCAAACAAATTCAAGCAGAAACTGTCCAAATATTCACAAGTTCAATGGATGCAAGACTTGTGAAGCTGCTATCAAATAAAGGGTCCTATGTCAAAATGTAACGTGACTTGTTAAAATGTTTAAAAATGTAAAATTATGTAAAAGTTTGATTTAAATAGCTTTTGATTTCGGTACATATGCTACAAACACAACAAATGGCAGTTTTCAGTTCTTTACAACTTATAAAGTGTTTTGAAGCTTACTGTGCATAATAATTTGGAACAGTTCACTGTAAGCTTTTTATAAAAAAAAATACTGTTACCATTAGGAGATTTGTTCAATAAAATTTGAATTGCACTCTTAATAGTTGATAACATGAGAATTATTCTGACTGTTGTTTACATCAATTATTTAAATGAGAAAAAATATCATTTGCATAATAATTTGGAACAGGGTGTAGTCCACAGAAAGTGTGTTGCATTGTGCATGTTTGTAGCGTGCTGCATAATGTGACACGACATTGTGGCTTGCCTGTACCTAAAGAGCTCAGGGATGATGAACCTGACCTCGACCCACCAAATGTTCCAGCAAATGGGGCAGCATTACAACTTCATTTGAATGGAATAGAAAGAATGTAAAAACAGGTAATCAAACTCAGAATTTTTTTTTCACTAATTTTTTTAACGTGTGGTTAATGTTACATAGCACGGCATGTATATTTTTAGTTCATTTGCAACATCTTTTACAGCATTTACTATTGCATTTTGTGACTGCAGCACAGCTTCCGTGAGCACACGGCCGGATGGTCTCCTCTCAGTTTCTGAGGCATGGGAGTGTGTGCAGCCAGCGCCCGATGAGCAGCGCCTTCACCGCCAGAAGTATTATCCACAGCACGGGGGTCACTTCTTGTACTACTGTCTGATACAGAATGAACATGAGTACTGCCGCATCTGCTGCCTGCTTGTTCAACTTAATCATGCAAATAAATCAAACAAGTACGACAGACAGACGGACGGACGGACGGACGGACGGACGGATGGATGGATGGATAGATAGATAGATAGATAGATAGATAGATAGATAGATAGATAGATAGATAGATAGATAAAAACTCACTCGCATTGATGTCGGAGTCCCGCTCACCCGCTGGCAAGATTCCCATTAAAAGTGCGTCCCTAATAAGAGCAGGAACACGCTGCTCAAAAGGTGTGAGCCCCGGAATTCCACTACCTCCTCCAGTGGTGTTGAGAATTCTGGTGAGCCATTACTCGCTTTTTTAAGTCGACTTTAATATCCGACTATTTCTTTTTAATTTCGGGTACTGTGCGACTTTCCGAACTTACATTTTTAAGTGCCTCTGCAATGCTTTGCCACTCCATCAATTTTCTTTTGCTGCCACTACTTAATCCACCATACAGAATATTTTCTCAGGTCTCAATTTCGGCAAGCAAGACCTCCACTTTGCATTAGCTGAATTTTTTTCACTTTTTACCACGTGCCTTGGCCATTGTATTTTAACAAAACGTTGAACAAAGGTACTTATATTGATTTGCATATTCAAATATACACTATTATGCTCGGGTGGGGGGCAGTGGCTGTGGGCTTGTTCACGTGCGTAAAATTTCACGCTAATTGGGATTTATAAAGGGAATGTGCGTAGATCTGTGCTTACACACAGTTTTCTGCATCTGGATTTTTTCTTGAGTAAACAAATTCCTAGTTTTGTCCGTACAACATGTTTTAGTCTGAATTCTACTCATGTCCTTATACATGAGACCCCTGGTGAACACTGGGAATCCACATGAGGTTAACAGGAATGATAAATTAGTGATTATCTAATATTTGTACTGCCGATGGTAACATTCAACATTCCATGATCTTGTATTAAAATGATCAGGCAACTCCATGAAAGCAGAAAAGCACACATCTTCAAGCTTTGGGTAAACAAGGATAGACTAAAGCACGTTATGTCTCTGCATTGATAACTATTCTCATTTCCAGAACCTGTAATTCTCATTTTCCAGCAACGTTGGAAAGCATGTGATCATGTTGATATGAATGTAAAACTGAGAGTTTGCTTCTGGAATACAGAAGGGTGGCTAAGAAAGCTATAAATTAGGAGACAGCTATGAAATGTGAATGCACAGGACTAACCTAGCAACCTCTTAACTAATGATAAGACAAAACACATCACAATGATACTGTAAGAAAAAGAATGCAATATAGGTTTTGAATGAATCATTATATTCCCTCTGTATTATCATATTCTGCCATAGTGTCACGCCTGCAAATGAGTTTCAGACGCTTCTGTTTCATCATTTACAAACTAGGTTTTCGCAAGAATGTTGAAAATTTATGGCTGACATTAGTGTAGCTAAAAAAGTGCAGAAAAGAAATGTAGAAGCAACAAGACAACGCAACTTATCAAATTGGGTAAAGACATTTAATAGCTAGCTTAATATTGTGTTTCATTTTCAGTGGAACATTTGTGTTAGAATTAGAAGAGCTTGTGTATGCATTACATATTTCCTTTATGGAGGAATAATTCTGTGTCAGTGTGCAACAGTGAATAAGACAGTGGGGCATGCCGAGTTTATCTGGCCAAAGACCAAAGCATCTCTACACACACTGGCAACGTCTGCCATGGTCTGAGATCCCAAACCACGAGACATTCACATTGACCAGAACTATATTAAATAGTGGGTCCAGTGGTGTTACATGATTGACAGCGATAAGGAGACACTGGAACAGGGCATAACCCTCTTTTGCTTCATGACAGTGGCAGTGCTTTTATAATGGGTCTTATTCACACATCATTTAAATTTCTGAGATTAAACTGTGTTTGTTTCTAAGGAAATAGGTGTCATAGCTACGTAGGGGTGTAAGCAATAGCTCAGTGGGCAGCACTACAGCCTCATACCACCCAGCTTGGGGATTCATTCCCACCTCTGCTCTCTGTGTGCAGAGATTCCAGGATCTCTCTGTGTCGTGAGGGTTTCATGCCACATTCCCGTGGTGTGTGCCCTGTAATGACCTGGCATCCCCTTCAAAGTGCACCTCTGCCTTCTGTTGCTTTGGAAAGGCCCCAGGCACTGGAATAAACAGCTGGCAGATAAATAAACATATAGACCTGAATTTAAATTGTTGGCTGTGTACATTCATGGCTTTGTAAACATTTTTTTAGTTCCAAGTACAAACCTTGTACATTTTCTTATGCATTTAGCTTTCCTTACAAATTCAGTTACTACCTACACATTCAGTGGGTGGAGTTACTACCTATGGTAAGAGGAAGCTCAGTTTCATGTTTGTAAAGGGAAATTTGGATTTTTGGCTAAAACCTTTTACTTATATTACACATGTAAGTCAAATTACAATCCTAATGTGTATATTTCAGCATAGCATTAATGCATTTCAGGGAACTATCTCAATACAGTCAGAGGGAAGAATACTCTTGTCAGTCCCAAATTCATTAAGAAACAAAATGGTCTGCCTATGAAGCAAGACTTTGACCTAAGGTATGGGACTCCATTCTGAATTATGGAGCTTTTAATTATGGTCTGAGGCTTCAGCCTGGTCTGCATTTTAGTGCTAAGAGTCCCTCCATGGACAAACAATGATTAGATTGGAGTGTGGAGCTTTGGACAGGAGTACGGAATTTAAGATTATGGTATGGAATTCATTTCCTGTTTAGAATAATGTACTATAAAGATTTTTATGTGGGCAAAAGTTACAGCCATTAAACACGTTTTCTACTCTAGCCCAGGTCTTCCAAATACCAGAGGCTACACAGAAATGCCATTTCTGATGATATAATAATATTATAAGGAAAGTAAAAATAGTGCTTTTTAACTTCTAAACAACAAAAGAAACAATATGGATCTGAAAATAAGTGTGACGGACCAAACTGTATTTACTACAAAGAAACAAGAAAATTTTTCCTGTTAGGGCACTGAAAGGAAGTCAGCCAGGCCACAGAAAAGACCCGCACTGTCCACATTAACGTCTTTTGCAGCAGTCATGTTAAAAATAAAATCCTTCATTGCTATATTACTTTATTCCTTTATTCCTGCAGCTTTTATACAAATTGAAATATTTCATTCATACTGCGCACATATTTATTATCCAGGATAATGTATAGAAATAGAAGATACACCTTTTACCTTTTTGTACAGAGAATTTACTAATCTAGCTGATTAAAAAAAAATGGTACATTGGCCATTACTCCTGCTTCACACCTCCAGTGTTAGGTCTTGATTTCTACTCCTCCCTGTGTGTGTGTTCGTGGGGGGGTGGTGGATTGGCATATATCAATTTTGGGGACCAAAACCTGAAAATTCCTTACTTTTAGGAAAAAATTTTCAGGTCACCATCAGGATAACCTCAGTACCTCAATTTAATAAAAATCGGTGAGTGCAATCGAAAAAGGTTAAAATGCCGTTTTAGTTAAAATGCATTTTGATTGGTTACTTATGAATAAGGTTAGGGTTGGGTAGGGGTTAAGGGTGTCATGATTGGGATTAGGGTTTCTCCCATAGAAATGGATGGATGGTTCCCATTTAGGTACATATGCGGGTATGTGTGTGTGTGGATGAATTTAGGCAATCTGAACTTTAAGGTAGTGTGTAAGCATGCATGGGAGTGTGTCCTGTGACTAGCATCCCATACAGGGTGTCCCTTGCCTTACCTGCCCTGTGACTGGCATCCCCTACAGGGTGTCCCCAGTCTTGATGCCCTGTGACTCGCATCCCGTACAGGGTGTCCCTTGCCTTTTGTTATTTTACTCTCTGGGACTCCAGTCCCCCAATTTTAAACTGCATAATTTGTAGAGTATGAGGAGAAATAATAATGGTGACTGTGAAAGAAGTACCACTGCTTATTTTACCTGCATTGTAAAAGGATATGGCAAGTAATACAAGGCTTATCAGTTGCGTGTCTGTGTATCCTCATTTATATTCATTTATTGCATAGAGAACATATTTGGATCAGAGGCATTGGGTAAATACCTGATAGAAAATTATAAAAAAGAACAAGGCCTGAGTTCTTGATCTCTGGATTGCTTCTCACACAGAAAGGCCTTTATGCCCACTGCATGAAGAAGACAACTGTCGGGGATTGAAGGCTGTGCAACTATTCCCCTGGAGGAATGGGATGAGACATGGACTTATTTCTTTGACAGTAGCAGCAGGCTTAATTTTGACTCCATATCATAAATAAAGCAGGCCAGCAGACTAATATTAAGGACACTACTGTGTGTAATCTGTTGATACTGCATTAATAGCGTCAGTGGGGATCCAATTTGCATAATAAAAGTGGTGCATATTAAATTTCACTCCTGAAACTTTTCATTTTAAGCACCCTGCCTTTAAAAGTTTACAATAACATTTCTTAACAATGCAACAATACGGTGCACTTAATTAAAATTCATTGTCATCACTGAAACTTTCTGCGTTTGGGCATTTAAAAAAGTACTTCACAAATTGCATGGGCAGTGGCAACAAGAAAATCATTACTGCATTCTATCATCCAGTGCTAATTGCACGCGAGTCAAACTGACCTGATGTCTAATGTGAAAAATATTGTACAAGATTTAAAATGTGGAAAAATGAGAAGATCTCACGTGTAAAATAATAATAATAATAATAAAAAAAACATTAAATCAGTGAGTCTGACTGTAAGTTCCACAGATCACAGGTGTAATTCACCTTGAAGATTGAAGAGCAAATTCAAAGGCTTAACTCAGAAAAAAAATTAATGGAATTAAACAAAATAATTAAACGGAATTAATTTAAATCCTTGAGTAAATCAAGCTTTTAATTTGGGGCACAGATTTAAGAAGATGATGCCCCAATGCATGCAAATGCAGACACCCAAGTGACTTCAATATGTAAAAGTGAATCTTCCCGGGACCCTCCAAAAAACATTTAAAATGCAACCTAAATCTAGCTGCCCAACTGCAAGTCTGTCATAACATACTGGTGTTCACTGCTAGTCACGAAATATATGAGGTCATATAAAATCAGTGTCCTAATTTAATTTTAAACAGTAACATATGATGCAATTATAATACTAAACAGACTGTGTAAATAAAATGATTAAATTTAGAGACAGATCTTCCAGTGCTACATAGTGATAGCAAAAAATGGCAGTTTTGTCACTTCGTCCAGCTAAAACTGTCATGATCTGCCCGTCCGAGCCTTGTGTGTACCACGCCCCCCCTCGTTACCTCGTGTCTGATCCTGATCGTGGCCATCTGTTGTCAATTTGTGCCTGCCCTTCCTACTTGTATTTAGTCAGCGTCTGTGCCCGTCTGCCCTAGATCTGTCATCTGAGTAATTCGTTGTGCTGTGTGAGTGCTACCCTGTTACCCCTGTTACATTCGTTTTCCCCGTATTCCTCGATTAAACCCGCTCCATTACCCTTCATCCTGACTCCTGCTTGTTTTGCCTGCCCGACTCTGGCTTGATGTAACAGAATGACAGATCTCCCGAAAGACTACCAGCAGCAAGCCGACTCTGAGCGGTATGGCTTGCTGCAAGATGTAGTATACTGGCCCTGAGGATGGTCATCCAAAGTGAGGACCTTTTAAGCCAGGCTCCCCCACCCGGGGAGGCGTACCCCCTCCGAGAGGTGCAGGCAAACCTACGGGAGCTACTACAGTGGGTTGCTGACCGGAGAGCCCGGCAAGCCACGCCGTCCAGCCCGCAGGAAGCGGACCCACCGCCCAAGCTCCCGGATGCAACTCCGTCTCAGCATGGCGACACAAAGCAGAGGAGGAGGAGGAAGCGGAAGGGAAAGACTCCAGAGGAGGACCGGACGATTTCCCTGGGGTTCGCTATGCTCTCTCCCCTGGTATTCCCCGAGGAAGATGGCTGGGACTTCCCCTGCTGAGGAGAGGTTCTCCGACACCGGCCCAGAAGGTCAGAGGGGGTACGGCACCGGACCCGCCTGCAGTGCCTCCAGCCTTGGCTCCACCTGAGGCTCCTGCAGTGCCTTCTGCCTCGGCTCCACCCGAGACTCCTGCGACCTCACCAGCAGCAGCCCCTCCTCCAGCGACCTCACCAGCAGCAGCCTCTCCGCCGGCTGCCCTTTCAGAGACTCCTGCCTGCAAGCCTCTCGCCCCAGAGGCTCCCACCCGTAGACCTCTCGCCCCAGAGGCTTCTGCCCCTGCACCTCCCGCCTCAGAGGCTCCTGTCTTCAGGTCTCCTGCCCCAGTGGCTCAGGCTCCAGTGCTTCCGACTGGTCCTGCCTTGGGCCAAGTCCCTGAGGAGGTCCTGGACGACCTGCCCTCCGCTCCCTCCTCCGCTGAGGAGGAGCTTGAATGGGACCCCTCAGGGATATCCCTGATGGGTACTCCAGCGCCCCAGCCAGGTCCACGCCAGTGACTGCCCCGCCTGTCTGTATCCTGCAAGGGGAGGGGACATAGATGGGGAGTCCAGGACCCGCACACCTGGTCCCGAGACCCGCCCGCGCTTTTCGGGGTTGCCTGGGTGTCCGAGGGCGCCGACCTGTCGGTCATCGGCGGGTCCCTCTATGGTGCCCCGGCACTCGGCTTTGACCCCGCTCACGGCCCTTCACCAGTCGCCTGCGGGTGCCCCTCCACCGGGGAATCGGTCGGCCTTGCCAGCTACTCCTGCGCCATCACCCGCCAAGGCCTCATTGACCTCTCCTCCCCGGAGGCCCCCTCTGGTTCCATCCCAGGCTCCTCGGCCAGTCGCCCGCCACGTCTCCAGGCCTTCCTGGGGGTCCCCTCCTACTCCCTTTTCTGGGTCACTTGCGGCTCCCCTGACTCACTTCCAATCCTGGGCCCCTCGGACTCCCCCCAGTTCCCTGTCCCTTCCTGGGTCTGTCCCTCGTTCCCCCGTCCCACATCCTGTCCCTGTGTCTCCCTCGTGGTCCCCTCCTACTCCCTCTTCTTCTTCGCTAACCTGTCTTCTGTTCTTGTCTTCCAGGTGCACTTTCCCTCGCCTTGTCTGCCTCGTTCCCTGTGGTGTGCCCGAGCCTCATGTGTACCTCGTGTTTGATCCTGATCGTTGTAATTCATTGTGCTGTGTGAGTGTTACCCCAGTTATGTTAGTTTTTCCCATATTCCTCGATTAAACCCGCTCCATTACCCTTCATCCTGACTCCTGCTTGTTTTGCCTGTCCGACTCTGGCTCGACGTGACAAAAGAGAGTTTTTGACGGGTCGTTTTCAAATTTTGCAAAGGCATTGTATGGGTGCCAAAGCGGAACTTAAATTCTGAGATGGATCGTTCCAAAATTGAGGTGATGCTGCTTAGTGGCAGGAAATGGAAGGGTGAAAGCAGACATTTGACCTTGTGAATGTCCATCAATCCATCCGTTATCTTCCACTTATCCAAGGTCAGGTCGCAGGGCCAGTAGTCTCAGCAGGGAAACCTAGATTTCCCTCTCCCCGGCCACTTCATCCAGCTCCTCCGGTGGAATCCTGAGGCGTTCCCAGGCCATCCGAGAGACATAGTCCCTCCAGCGTGTCCTGGGCCTTTCCCAGGGCCTACTCCCTCCTTTGCCTTTTGGCTCAGGTCTTTCTTCACCATGACAGACCGATGCAGCACCCGCATCACTGCTGACACCGCACCGATTCACCTGTCAATCTCCCGCTCCATCCTTCCCTCACTCATGAACAAGACCCCAAGATACTTATACTCCTCCACTTAGGGGAGGACCCCTTCCCCACCTTGGAGAGAGCATTCCACCCTTTTCCGGCTGAGGACCATGGTCTCGGATTTGGAGGTGCTGATTCTCATCCCAGCCGCTTCACACTCTGCTGTGCATTGTCCCAGTGAGAGCCGAAGGTCATGGTCTGATGACCAACAGAACCACATCATCTGCAAAAAGCAGAGACCTAACCCTGAGGTCACCAAACTAGACACCCTCAAAGCCGTGGCTGCACCTAGAAATTCTGTCCATAAAAACTATGAACAGAATCGGTGACAAAAGGCAGCCCAACCCTCTCCGCAAACAATTTCGAGGCTCCTGCAGTGCCTCCAGCCTCCGCTCCGCCCGAGACTCCTGTGACCTCACCTGTAGCAGCCACTCCTCCAGCGACCTCACTGGCAGCAGCCGCTCCTCCAGCAGCTCCGCACTGTATATTGGTCCCATTAAGTGTTTGTAAAGCATTAAATGCGGTAGGCCCTTCTCGTGTCACTGACTTGCTCCAGCAATACATTGTTCCCAGGCAGCTGAGGTCATCTGATAAACTCTTACTATTTGTTCCTGACTAAAGCTCATGTGTGTTCATGCCTTTTCAGTATACGCAACTAATCTTTGGAACAACCTCCCATTTCACATCAGCTCTTCCCCTTAAAATACTGTTTTGAAATCTGGACTGCAGTAGCTGGCCAGTGAAATTTATGTTGGAAGAATTTAATCATGTCACTTTTTTGGAGACATGAGAAGAGTGTGTAAGGATGGCAGGTAATAATGTTTTCCTTGAGCAAAAGATAGCAGCCCTTACAGCAGTCAGCCTACAGGCAGTGATCCACGCTGTAAGGTCTAGCCCCACCCATAGATCTGCCCAAGGAGGCTAATTCCAATGCAGAATGGGAGTAACCGGTGTCATCACTCAACCCCCAGCCACGGGTCATTGTGGGCGGGGCCCAGTGGTAGTACGGCCGGCTATCCAAAGCATGAGTTGGACAGCTCGCTGCTTCATCGAACATACGCCCACCTGTCTCCTGGCCAGGGGGTGCCCCAAAGCTGCCACTGTGACGATAACTAGAATGACGTTATTTATCTGAACAGTGAGATTTGTCACTGAAATCTGATCACATTTGAATGAATGTGACTTATTTTTGCTCATTCTGTCAATCAAAAGCATTGAATATTCTCAAGTCCTGAAGTTCAATCACAGTCCCTCAGGAAACAGGATGCTAGTGAGAATGTTTTTGCAAGACACTAATAACTTTCCGATGCCTCAATTCATAATTGACCTGCTTATTCATTTTATCCAGCTAGCCATATCGAAATGGTCATTGAATCAGATCACCTGAAAACAGGTTTGCACATGACCCTCAGTCATCTAGAAAATTAAAGTAGGGGACTGACATAATGTGCGATCACATCAGAAAGGGCCAGTGGACTCATTACATTAATTTCAGATTGACTCCAGTTAGCAGACAGTTTAATGTGAGGCTAGTAGCACATTGCAAGCATACAGCAGTCAAGCAGCCGCTAGATTGAGCTTCCAATGAGTGACTCCTAAACAGAGCAAATTATCAGTGCGGCAAGGGCTATGCAATATGGTACAAACAGACCAAGAACCTAATAATCCAATCTAAGACACATGAAAAAATAAGAACATTAAGGATATGCAAGAGATCGGGTAAGTGATCACAGATGAAGACAGAACATGTCAGTGGATTACATGAGATGCTCTGGAACAAACAGTATATGAGGCATTTACTGAATGTTCAACAGGAATCAGATGGCCAGATGTAGATAGATAGCTTTTTCTGCCATTGATGTTGGGAGACTTCTCATGTTGAGGGGTGAGTCTTCGGGCAGCGTTGGCTTGCTAACCAAGGAGGGTGAGATGGGATATAGGTCTTGTTGAGCGACATGTTGGAGGTGAGTACTATTCCATTAATGGCTGTAAGGTAGCAGCAAGAACCTGAGCTCCATGCGAGCCCGATAGAAAGTCAATGAAGAGGTAAGGAGGCCTGCAACACAGAAGCATTCTGCCTGACTGAGTATGAGATATGCTGCCACATTTGGAATGCGGATGTTTGACCGCACAAGCTGTATTCACACGATATGGCCAAAATTATGTGAAAATCAACTAATGGTGTTAATATGATCTCAGTCTGCTGTTTGCTACGATGTAGCCTCTACTCTCCATAGAAGGCCTTACATTAGATGGGGTAACATTGTTGGTGGGATTTGCTTCCATTTAGGTTGGGTGTTGATGCTGGGTGATCAGGTTCCTTTCTGAGAGTTTGTGTGGCTGCCACTTTGCAACTGAATGCTTCCAGATGTTTCCGCTTCACTCACCCCACTTGCAGATGATCAGGGCAGCTGCAGCAGGGCAAAAATCTAATGGACTGACTTTTTGTGAAGATAACATCTTCTGGTAATTTCAGGTTGAATTTCACTACCCTCTTTTGTGCAACCATTAAGTCAACTGCCAGGGGTTTCTGCTGGAAATCGAATGGCTCTGTCATTAAGTATACACTCCTGTCTAAATCTGCCATTTTTTCTAATTAAGAGGCTGTGAACTTTTGGGCACATGATACATAAATATCTGTCTCTATGAAGTTAAACAAAGAGCCATAAAACATGCATTTTTTTGTCTACATTTTTGATTAGTGTGCACAAACAAAGAATGTCGTGAAAATATGTAACTATGTATTACATGTTTATTGTCATACCCACAAAGGGATATATCTTTTGAGGTTTCTAGAATTGAGGTTACTGAAAGACAATGTTTTTCGATTTTGTGAATGTTATTGGTTTGTTGCTTGTTAACTCTATGTAAGTAGACATTGTGACCTTATTCTGCACAAAAAACATTCTGCACTTTGGTAATGACAGAGACATACACTTTTGACTTACTCATGCATGTCTTAATGTCATACTGTATGTCTTAATGACTATTGTTAAGTTGAATTAATTATTAAATTTAGGTGCAGTCACATTTTATTGTCTTGAAAAGGGGCATTTTGAGGTTTTGAGACATTTCCCCTATGATACTAATTAAATTAAAATATACCCAATTCAATTAATACCTCTGTTTGTAAAGCCATGGGGAAATTAGATTTGACTTCATGCCATACACTTTTAATGACAAAAATAAAATTAACCAAATTATATTTTGCATGTCAAGAACATGCATTCACTTTGAAGAAAAACAGAAGAGGAAATTGCTGGAAATCAAATAATAGTTACTAATTTACTTGAGGGGGAAAGTGTATAGTGTTTATGCATCATTGGGCTTCTGAGAGGTTGAGCCAGGGGAGTACGGGAGGCATTTAATAAATTGTTTTTTTTCAGATGTGAAACACTCATGGAAACTGAAATCCATGTGGCATGCCAGCTCTGACATTAATGTCCAGCTTTCAAACTCATCTGTTAGGGGGTGGGGGTATTATCAGGCAAGGGAGAGGAGATGGTGGTCCTAATGGAGCAATGGCACTCTTGAAGCTTCCAGAAGGACCTCTGGCCACTCTCAATTCCAAGACACCCTGCTGACAGAAGCTTGGTGTTCATGAAAACCGGCACCTCACATCATAAGAGATGTTGCTTCCCCCATGGCACGTAAACACGGTTCAGACCTCCATGGGATGTGGACACAAATTCAAACAGCATCTTATATGTTTATAATGCAGCATAAAATATCCTTACTGCTTATCCCAACAATTATAACACATTATGAAGGTGTTTATAGTGCATTATAGATGAGAGTTTTATAAATCATTCATAATGCATAATAAATATGGCTATAATCTGTTATAAATTTTGTAGTCATGCTTATGATGGCTAATGAATGCATTATCAGTTATTATGAATGTGTTTATGAATTGTGAAAAACAAGGCCTTAAGTGATACTGGTAGATTTATTTGGAACACAAACATAGGGTTAGGATGGATGGTGGGGGTGGCAGCAGATGAACTGGCTGAGATCAAATCAAGGAGGGACACTAAAAATCTGAGATAATTTGGGACAGTGGTTTAATACAAATAATGACAACGACAACATACAGTGGTGGTAAGCAATGCAGGGACATGTATGCTGGGAACATAGGAGGACGGCCCAGCACAAGGAAGCCAAACATCGATCATGCCAAAGTAAAGAAAATAACAAATATTCGTTACTATGATTAGTTAACATCCTACCGGAAACCAAAAACAGAAAAAAACCCTGGCAGCTGACGTCTTATGATTGGACCAGTATGTTTACTGAAAAAAACCTTGTTTTCATGAGGTTCAGGTTTAAGAAATATGTCACACTGAATTTTTAAATTTGCCCAGCTATAGGATTTTAATGCAGAACAGTAAGGAATAAAACTCCTCTATATAATAAATCCGACACAACCACCTCTACTTATCAATAAAGTCATTTTTATTTCAGAATAAAAATGACTAAGAGAGGTTTGTCATTTAATGCATGCTATAAGGTCATTCTGGTTTTTGTCGCTAGGAAGTGCTTAATCTATTATCCTGATCTATCCTTTATAACTACCACAGGAAATGTCTCACTGTCATTCCCAGCAAACAGTGAAGTTTTTAATCCCTATGCTCTTTGTATTGTGCTTGGTCATTGTGAAAAGTGCATTATGTACCATGGATGTAGACCAAGTGAGGGGAATTTTGAGCATGATTTTGTTTCATTAATTGTGTATTTCAGTACATAAAAACTACATCAAAGCACAGTCAATGCTGTGTTCTTCAACAAGTTATCAACAAGAATTAAGGTGATGTACATCAGGAACAGAGGCAATGAATGGGTCCAGTTACTCTAATTTAGCTATGTGTGTGCTATAATGTGTATAATTATTATTATTGATGTTTATGATTATTAACGTATTAACTCTTTTTGATATTAGAAGTTAATTATTATCAGTATTATTTCTAGTACAAATACATGCTTCATTTAAACACATTCAATTTACATGCCATTAGACCATACACAACAAGACCACTCAAAGATGGGGTAAAACAAATGAACAATCTCACTGATGATGTGGCTGCAGAAGAGGTAGAAGCTGATGAGGTGGCCGTAGGAGAGGTAGAAGCTGATGAGGTGGCCATAGGAGAGGTAGAAGCCAATGAGGTGGCGTAGGAGAGGTAGAAG
>JAODUD010000045.1:8793774-8808936 GCA_026784285.1 Stomatorhinus walkeri
AGCCCGCATGCCATGCCTGCCCATTACAGTGTACACTGTATATCATTATGGGAGCAGCCCACATGCCATGCCTGCCCATTACAGTGTACACTGTATATCATAATGGGAGCAGCCCACATGCCATGCCTGCCCATTACAGTGTACACTGTATATCATAATGGGAACAGCCCGCATGCCATGCCAGTACATTACAGTGTACACTGTGTCATAAAAATATTTTTAAAGGAATCTTACATGTATCAATGCATAACTGACACACTTTGATTAAATAATGCCATATTATGAAGGAGTATGAGCAATAATGTGACTTTTTGTGGCCTTTTCATGGCCAATTAGCCAGTGTTTGCCAAGAATTTATGATAGGTGATAATTTCCTGTCTCTGTTTCTCTCCTGCTCAGTGTGCACTTAATAACTCAGGCAGGTTTTTTTCGCTGACATGGTAGGTACAGCGGAATGCACAGGTGCATTCATTATCCTGTAATTACCCTGCTGTGAGACCTCCCCATTAGTCATTACGTACTGCTTTCACGTAAGGAGATATGACCAAAAAAAGGGCAAAATCTATTAGACTGCCGTACATGTTCATGTTCCAGCATTGTCAGTAATGCAGGCAGCATCTAGGGGTAAAACCAAATGGTCACCTGTCATGGATCATTTCCCTTTATGTTACTAAAAAACAACCATTTGAATGTTTCTCCTGAGGGAGTGTAATGAAAAAAGGGCAAGTGCTAGATACCTAGCAGTAAAACTGCCAAATGTAAACTGCTTTGGGCCACTGGACATTTCATATTTCATGTTGGATTTCACAATCCTGGCGGCTCGCCCTATATTGTTTTCAAATGAGCTTTTAATGAATTGGCTTTGACAGAACTGTTAATTAAAGAAATCCAGATTGCATTACTTAAAGAATATTGTGGTAACATTTTATTTGAGGGGGTTGAAGTAACTTAGTCACTCAGTGACTACTTAATCAAAAATTATAAATAAATGTAGCAACTGCATGAAACACATGAACTGTTATGATTAATGATGAACGAACATCAATATGTAACTAACACTTGGTCTCTGGTTAATATATTATGTAAGATTATACTATAATCTGTGCCCCCTCAAGCAAAGTCTTACCAATATTTTAAGGCCAGCTATTTTTTCAGTCATGTTTCAATTATTTTTTATTTTGGACTAATAAATCCACAAATCTCTAGATGATATTATTGGCTCTTAAAATGTTTTGCTTTCTTGTAATCCATAAACAAAAAAATGTCCCAAGAATATTAGATTTTGCAGGAACACACAACTGTGAACTGAAGCAATATTGAATAAGTGTTTGCTTCCCTTCATCAGAATTTACGTTGTTTCTATATGTGCATAAAATATTTTCAGATTTTAATTTATTCTTTGCTACCAAGATTAACACAATTCTTATATAATCAGCTATGTTGTTAAAGTGCTTGCATTATGCACAAGATTGCATTTTTAATTAATAAAAGTAGGCCTGGCAACCTTTTCACTTAAACAGCTATCCTTCCATATTTTTATAAGGAAAAAAGTAAAAAACATATGCATAGGCAACATATAATTAGGTATAACAGGTGGTGTTAAATATGCATGTTTATTTTTGCCATTTTTATTCCAAGCATTAAATATATCCTGGCAAAATTCCACCAAAGGTTAGATGCCTCTTTGTTAATGTGTTAAATGCAATGAGCAAGTCATTTTTTAATAACTTAATCACACATAACAAATACACCAATCAGCCATAACATTACAACCACTTTCTAATATTATGTAGGCCTCCCTCATGCCACCAAAATAGCTCCGACATATTGAGGCATTAACTCCACAAGACCTATGAAGTTCACCTGTGGTGGCAGATGCCTTAAATACAGTAAATTGTGGGGTGGGACCTCCATGGAACAGACTTGTTTATCCAGCGCATCCCACAGATGCTCAATTGGATTAAGATCTGGAGAATTTGGAGGTCAAGTGAACACCTTGAACTCATTTTCCATGTTCCTCAAACCATTCCTGGACAATTTTTTTCCAGTGTGGCCGTGCACATTGTCCTGCTGAAATAGGCCACTGCCATTGGGGGATACCATTGCCCTGTAGGGGTGTACTGGGTCTGCAGTAATTTTTAGGTGGTACAAGTCAAAGCAAGATCAATAAGAATGTCAAGACCCAAGGTTTCTCAGCAGAACATCGCCCAGAGCATCACACTCCCGGTGCCGGGTTGCATTCTTCTCTTAATGCATCCTGTTGCCATCTCTTCCCCAGGTAAATGACGCACATGCTCCCGGCCGTCCACATGGTGTAACACAAAATGTTATTCATCAGACCAGGCCAGCTTCTTCCATTGCTCCATTGTCCAAATCTGACTCTCACGTGCCCATTGTAGGCACTTTTTGTGGTGGATAGGGGTCAGTATGGGCTTTCTGACTGGTCTGAGGCCACGCAGCCCCGTACGCATCAAGCTGTCATGCCCTGTGTTCTGACAGCAACCTATGATATCCAGCTTTAAGATTTTCGGCAGTTTGTGCTACAGTAGCTCTCCTGTTGGATCAGAGCAGATGGGCCAGCCTTCGCTCCCCACGCACATCAATGAGCCTTGGGCACCCATGACTCCATAGCTGGTTCACCAGTTGACCTTCCTTGGACCACCTTTGCTGTGTACTGACCACTGAAAACCGGGAACACCCTACAAGACTTGCCCTTTTGGAGATGCTCAGTCATCTAACCACCACAATTTGGCCCATGTCAAAGTCTATCTGCACTTTTTCTGCTTCCAACACGTCAACTTCACGAACTGACTGTTATATAATGGCACCCTTGACAGGTGCAACTGTAATGAGATAATCAATGTTATTCACTGCACCTGTCAGTGGTTTTAATTTAATAATATACTCCAATCAGCCGTAGATGTTTTTTTTAGTTAAGACTATGGTACAGTGTTTTTGATTCTACATTTACATTATTAAACATTATTAATATAATATTAATATAAAATAATTTAATTGTATGTAATTATTATACATCTCAGCAAAGATTGATATACATGTATACACACAGATAGTAAGAGTCTGGTCAGGCTGGAGGCATGCATTGGTACAGCACACAATGAAACACCTCGAGATCCCTGTTGGTGACCCCCACCCTCCAGGTCGACACACAGTCCAGTCCCACCCTCCGGGAATGGTGGTCTATCAGTCACAGCCAGGTATTATGTGGGTGTCCCCTTGGCCTGGTCCAGGCATTTGGGTCCTCAACACTGAGGATCCTGCGAGCCGGGTCACCCTCAGGGAATCGCGCCACACGGCCGCAGTGTCGTAAGTAAGGCTCCCTCACAATGCAGTTAATGTGCCTCATTCGGGACTCCTCTAGCAACCGCTCATTCTAGACAAAGTCGAAACAGTGGTGTCCAAGGATTCTCAAAACAGACACCGTACCAAAGGAATAATAATAGTGGCATTTATAATTACAGCTTACTGTATTTTAGCTAAGAAAGAAATGGTGATCAGGCAGGTTTTAAATCACATAGTGTTCTGGGCTGAAAAAAAGTTCAGTAAAGCATAAAATCTCACACTCTCAAAAAGACAGATATACAAAAGATTTATTTTCAGACAGCAATGCTACTGGCAAAGAGAATTGTATTTCCCCAAGTTTCACCACTTAATGAAATGAGAAGCAGAGAAAATGTTTAATGATTCATCATAAACGACAAACACCAAAATATAACCCAAAATGCAAGTGAAGTTGAGAAAAATTCAGAGAAAGAGAAAAGCAGTTCCAATGGAATTCGAATTACAGGGTCAGGAAATAGGGCTTAGATGCCAAGGAGGTCAGAAATCCTACCAAAGGGTTCACTCCGTGAAGGTCCTTACAGCACTCTGCAGCTAATTAAGAGGCAAACCTCAGATGAGTCTAATACTCAGGTGAAGTAGAGTGCGCTGTTCTGCTTCAGTCTAACTGAGCTTTAGTGTACTTCTCAAATTAAGTCAGTTAACTGTATTTTAATAAGATTTTTTTATTCAAAGTTAACTTGTTTTCGTGTTGGAAGTATTGCCAAGCCTACACTCTTGGCCTGCCTATCACCTGCTATATATGCAGAGACTATACACGGCCTGTAAAGGACAGAACTTCTTTTTCTAAGGGGTACCGCAAAAAGGTACGTTTTATTAGAAACGGAACTGAGCGAAAACAAATTTAGCTTTTATCTCTACAGCTGTCAAAAAAGTAATTATCAGCCAGCATAGGGTGCATAATCATTCCAGACGGCATAGCACACGATATTGTAGTACAACCTGGATGAGAGCAGAAATGTAATGCAGTCGTGCAATACTGCCATTATACAAGAATGAATGTTGCATAATAGGAGATATTATATATGAGAATAATAATAAATCATTCCTCACAGTATTTCTGTACAATTTCACATTGTGATTTAATTGTGATTGTATGTGCAATAATCACTAGGGCTTCAGATAACGTGTGAAACATTTATCCAACTTTTCAGTACTAAAAAGATTTACTTATGTCCGCGATTTGATAAGCAGATTAGAAGTACAGCTATAATCTTAACTGTGTACTGTGTCCATCTGAAGTACAAAACATAGAATTAATTGACTAATAAGTATAACTGTAAACAGTACAGACATGTCCAGTTAAGTTTGCTTTAAGCATTAAACTATGCAGGACGATGCACATTCATATATGTATTTTCAACGAGAAGAGGTTTCCAGAACAAAACTCAGTAATAGATAAATGTTTGATTGTTATTTATTGTTTGAAAGGACAAAGTTTGCATACGTGCCACCACCTAAATATACCAAGTCAGTTATGTTGACGTGCAAGTGCACGTGGAAAAGTGAAATGTGAATTGGTCTTGAGATGAGACTGTACAAGACGCCCAAATGACTTTACTGCCTAGGTCATAGCAAGGGTCTGAAGTCGGTCAATCCTGTGATCCTGTGCTTTCTGGAGATGGGAATGATGGTGGTGGTATTGAAGACGTCTGGCACATGCAGAGTTTCCAGGGAAGTGTTGAAGATGTCCGAGAAATGATAAAATGAAGAAAATTATTAAATTTATAGAAGCAGATCCAGTCAGGAGTTGTACCTGAGATGTGAGTTTTGCAGAATGTATTGACAATTTTCAGTATATAGAAACATGCTTTATTTGCAATTTGTCAGTATTCATCGCTGCATACATTTTATATTGTATTTTCAGCAAACTACTTCACACAATATATGTCAAATTTGTCACTTTTTATTCTTTAAAACATTTTAGCAAATTAATACAAACATTTTAAATATATGTGATTTTAGGGGCTGCAATGGTTAGCTCTAATGCCCTGTGATGGGGTGGCACCCCATCTCGGGTTAATTCCTGCCATGGGTCATCACCCCATCCCGGGTTATTCCCTGTCCTGCCATGGGTCAGTACCCCATCCCGGGTTATTCCATGCCCTGCTATGGGTCAGCCCCCCGTCCCGGGTTATTCCCTGCCCTGCCATGGGTCAGTACCCCATCCTGGGTTATTCCATGCCCTGCTATGGGTCAGCACCCCGTCCCGGGTTATTCCCTGCCCTGCCATGGGTCAGTACCCCATCCCGGGTTATTCCATGCCCTGCCATGGGTCAGCACCCCGTCCCGGGTTATTCCCTGCCCTGCCATGGGTCAGCCCCCCGTCCCGGGTTATTCCCTGCCCTGCCATGGGTCGGCACCCCCTTCTGGGTTATTCCCCGCCCTGCCATGGGTCGGCACCCCGTCCCGGGTTATTCCCTGCCTTGTTCCTGTAGCCTCTGGAATAGGACACTTTGTGATCCTGAATAGGACAAGTGGGTAGAAAAAAAGTGGATGGATAATTATTGTTTTATTTCAGTCACCTTGGCACAAGAAGGTTTGGCTTTTTAATGGTATAAGGTTATGGGGACATGTTGGAGAATGACAGTCTGTAGTAGAGTAGCTAAAAGCTCTGCATGAATCTCTCCATAGCCTGAACATACCCCACTGGGTTTGTAAGGTGAGCAGTTCACACTCATAAACTCTGAAATATCACTGAGTTGAACCGTTTCCACGCAACGCTGTGGGTACAGATTCATCCACAGCCCTGTGAGAGACTGATCAATAACTGCAGGAAGCATCCAGTTGCAGTCATTACTGCCAAAGGTAGTGCGAGAAGGTATTGGACATAAGGAGCCAGTTAATTAGGCCTTGGGTGTGCCCTACTTTCTTTAGTGAGTAACATCACATTCGCATCAAAAATGTATCCTTTTCTTTATTATCTATCATTGAGTTTTGGGTGGAGATCTGTTCATATCCAATCTAAAATACAAAGAAAATGTGACAGGCACTGGATACTTTTTCATGGCAATGTATGGTCATAAAGTGCCCCTCCCAACATAGCTGTTCTAAAACGATCAAGAACTGCAAGTCCTTATTCTTAAACATATAAATGGAAAATTTACATATGCTGCTGTATAAGCTAGTAAAATATAAGGTTTATAAGATCTATATGGCTAGCAAAAATAGCTTTGACATTCGCAAATACATCATGCAGAGCTTTGCGTCAGCCCCTCTGAGACGACTCCAGTTGCAGTGATAATGCAGTGTGGAAGGCAGGCCTGAGGAAAACACAGGAAGGGTAAATATTTAATAAACTTCATTACCTGGTGTCGTTATTGTTAAATGCCATTATTACAATGGGGGCTGCAGCAGTCTATGGCAGCATTGTCAGCTCACAGCTTCAGCACTGCGGACTTCAGTCGAGTCCCTGCTTCCCGCATCATCTGACCGTGGAAGCTAGCTGTATTTAGTCACCTAGGGAACAGGAACTTCACCACAAACTGTAATCCCTGCAGTCAGTTTAATAAATGTTCCCACACTGCTCTGCCATAGTCTAATGTATGTATTTTATATTTTTTATAACCTTCCTCAGTTAAGAATATAATAGGTACGGCAGTAGGAGAATATAATAAAGTGCAAAATTCATGGCTTTTGACGTGCCAGCTGAAATTGTTAGAGAGAGCATTGATCGGGGTTTTCCCGAGAGCTTCGGAAAGAAGAACGCTGGACACAGACTGTGCTTGTGGCTTGCAGATGACTTCGCCAGGATGTTTAACTCTCCGCTCTCCAAAGATGTCAAGGAGTGACATCAACGAGATGGAGGAGAATGTATTTCCACACACTATTATACAGGCATCAGCACATGGGAAACGATACTTTCACGCTGCTTTTGGTGGCAAAGTCGAGTAAAAAAGCTAGAAGCAACTAATGGGAAAACTAACAATGAGCATGGACACCAAGCAAAGGAACGAACATATTCTTTAACGATTTTACAGAAGCAAACACATAAAGCTTCTATGATAATCATATATTAAATAATTCAATACCGATAGTCAAAATAATACGTCTGGAATTAAGAGGGGAATTCTATCTATCTATCTATCTATCTATCTATCTATCTATCTATCCATCCATCCATCCATCCATCCATCTATCTATCTAATGGTCTGTCTGTCTGTCTTTCTACCTGCATATTATTTGAACGTAAGTAAACTGTTGTCATGAATTGACACTGAGTTATAAAGAAGGAACAAACTGCATTATTTCACGTAATTACTCGACTCTGCATGTCCACAGGAAATACATGGTTTTGCTCTATTAGCAGCATGGAGTATTTTATCAACCCAACACCAACCACCGGTCTGTTCTGATGGCGCTTAAGCCATAGAAAGAGGGATTTACGGTTTAAACAAAGAAGGTACTCTAATATTTTGTGGTTAAAGGCACCATGTGAGACTGCTATGCGTGATTGCTGTTTGACTTGCCATAATTCTGGGGTTGCTAATAATTAATCATCATGTCTTGTTTCCAGCTGACTGATAATGACTCTTACTTCTTAATAGACTCCTGAGATTCCTGAAGTCCATCCACTCAATCCATGGCAGGATTCACCTACTGTGACCCAGTCAAAGTAATTTATGACCCTTTACCCAAGACCCCCCCCACCCTCCACCCCATTTGTGCATGTATGACTTCACTTGAGTAACTTCATTCATTATTAAGACAAACACACCCAGTCACATTTGCTGAAACTGCTGTAATATCATACAGTAAGAGGATATGTTACTATTTCAAAAAGAGTCTTATCTAAAACCTTGATTAGTAATCTTACGCAGCAGAACAGCCCTATGCCTCCAGGACACAGAAAAAAAATATATACTGTGGATTTTCTGATATTCATTTCAAATTGTATTCAGCTAGGCTTGCTTAAAGTCTCAAACAGATGTGTTCATAAAATCATAATTCAAAACAAGTTTTGTAAATCAAAATCCCTACATACTACATTAGTATTATTAGATCATAAACCTAGACATATAGATGCAAAGAGCACAGTGTCTTACATCCACAGAGTACAATTGGCTTTTGCGTCTGAGGATATTTATACCCCATCTTGCTGTAATTTGTAATGTATTTATTGTAAGATGTAAAATAGGCCTCACTACAGTAAATAACAGTTATGCAGTGGGACTCAGATTGATTGGTAAAACGTATTTCATTTACTTCCATAACTGGCAGGATGCAACGAACACTGTAAAGCACACTGTCTCAGTGAAAGGATTTCCATCAGCCAGTTCGTGAGTCCACTGGACAGTGTTCCACATGAAGGAGGTGACCGTTGGAGGTTGCAAGAGGACCGGGACGGGGGAAGCCTGGAATACAAAAACATTCAAAAATGTAACCTAATACAGAAAACTGAACACAAGACCGAAAGTGTCAGCACTGCGCAGTGACTCCAGTTAACTGAATCATGGAGCCATTAACAAAATACTACGGAATGAAAACTGGGAGGCCAGAGAAAAGACCCTGGCAAACAGAGCCGCAAACCTGAGATGGGGACTCCAGCTAACAGAAGATATGGAACTGTGGAGGAAATGCCAGGAAGCTAAAACCCTGCAATCCTGGAAAATGAACTCCAAACAGAACTGGACCAAGAGATCGGCCTTAATCTGAAAGCGCAATGACACTAAGCTTTGAATAAAGCTACCTGCTCACTCTGAGGAGAACCTGGTCGAGCCCCTCCTGGCTCAGTCCAACGTCACATGGAATAAATTTAATAATACACTCCATTAAAATAGTTTGGGTGCTAAAGTGAAATAAATTTCAATTCTACATGTAATCAGCTTTCTGGGTCTATAAAAGGTCCACATTATATTCCAGCACAGATGGATGTATTTCTGCTAAATGAAAATTTAGAATTCTTGCTTTTCTTAAGAGGATATAAAATTGTGATCCACTA
Source organism: Stomatorhinus walkeri (assembly GCA_026784285.1). Classification (NCBI taxonomy): domain Eukaryota; kingdom Metazoa; phylum Chordata; class Actinopteri; order Osteoglossiformes; family Mormyridae; genus Stomatorhinus; species Stomatorhinus walkeri. The sequence continues at coordinate 8,803,076 of JAODUD010000045.1, forward strand.
TCCAGAAAAGCAAGCTACCCCAAAGTCGATAGACCTGGACAGAGAAAGCTGCCTGTCAGTCAGCGTGTAGCTGATGATTCTGTTTTGAATGAATAGTGGACAAAGAAAGTTGTTTGTTATTCGAGTTTTTTAGTGACATATGATTTGAAATGGACAGAGGATTGGAATGGAGAGAGGATTGGAATGGAGAGAGGATTGAATTGGAGAGAGGATTGAAATGGTGCGTGGTAATGAGAATAATAAGGAAAAATGAACTGCCAGTTATTAAGTATAACAACCATCTCACAATTGATTCAAAAGACTTTTATCTAGTGGCACAGGACAGCTTGTTGTGTGACAAGTGCACATAGTGAATGCATTTAATTTAGTTAGTCTACACATTTGAATATAGAATACACTTCATGACGCTTAGCAATCCATAACAGACAGTGTTTGACAGCTTCCACCATAAGTTGCCTGTTGGATCTGTGAGTCTGCTGAGAATTTTTTGACTTAAAAAAACCATTGAAGGTTAATTCACTAGGGGAAAAAGGGATTTTTAAAGAATATGATAATGAGAAGAAACTGGAATGACACAATGTCATTCGAAGGTTAAATTTTACATACTAATTCTGAACATCCACCCAAATGACCCTGTAGACTGTACACGCACGGGGCATGTTTTCTGCGTTTATGTGTGACATATACACGCAACATCATAAATATTGCTGAAAAGCAAAGGCATCTCTTATGGTGAAGAACTTTGAGATTAGCTGAGCATGAAAGGGTGTTACCTGGACTGTACCTTCTCCTCCACAGCAGTTTTATTTTGGGACGGAAGTGGAGATGGAAACAAAAGAAAAAAAAAAAAAACAACTCCTTATATTACCGTGGGACACGTTTTTACTTCGGGGAGAGAAACGATATGCGCTCATGTACAGAAACATATATGTGCATGAATAGTATCCCACCATGAATAAAGTTCCTCTCGGCGCCTTTCAGGTTGGAGTGCTGGACCTTTTTTGGGCTGAGGAGGAACAGTAATATAGTATGAGCATTTACCGAGCTGATGGGTCATAGCTGTGCGTTTGCATTATCGATGCAGTTTGAATTATGTGACAAAACAAGTGCCAGAGCCTGGAAAAACAGGGAGACGTGGTCCAATACCCCAAGGCTTCTGCCAGTTTGGCAGGATTATTTTTAAAGGCATCCAAGCACAGCTGTGCAGCTGCTTAGACTGGTGTACCATTGCTGCTTCCACGGAAACCAAATACATTTGCACCAATTTTTTTTCCCAGATTAACAATTTTCTCTGTTTTTTAAATGCTATGCACAACTGTTTAATCATTACCTCTCTTAGATTTTATACTACAGTCACGCCTACTGCTTATTGGGTTGGACAAACATTAATACACAAGATGTACCTCTAAATCTTTTTCCTGTCTGTGTGTTTTCATGAGATTTCAATATATTTTCTATACAGTTTTAATACAGTTCATAACGTGATCCACCATCCTCATAGTAGGATTTATTGTTGGCACTTGCATCCATATTTCCTGGAGTTTATCACCTTTTGGGGTCACACATTGCAAACAGGTCTTAGCAGATCACCTGAATGAATGAAAATACCTCCTATATTGGACAGCAGCAACACAGGACTGTGTTGGCAGTAGGTGATTGTGGTGGTGACAGTGGAAATGGTGGTATTTCAAACTACGTGGAAGAAATGGTTGTTAAAATGCATTATGTCATGATCCGCCCGTGCTAACCTCCTGTGTGCCACGCCCCCTCGTTACCTCATGTCAAATCCTGATGGAAACCAGCTGTTGTCTATCAGTTCTTGCCTGTCTTACGTATTTAGTCCACGTCTGAGTCCGTCTCCCCAGATCAGTCATTGTAGTGTTACATGCTATGTTACCCGTCTGTTCCATGCCTTCTACATTAAAACCCCTGATTCTGTCCTGAAACACTGTCTCCTGAGTCTGCTTGCCCGCTTGATCTGCCTCAGCTTGACCGAACCTGACAGAATGACTGAACTCCGCAACGGAGCACCTCTGCGAGCTGAAGAACAGCGCTTCGGCTTACTACAAAAAGTGCATTACTGGCTGCAACAGCCAGAGGTACAGGAGGACCCCCCGGCACGATGGATGGCCAGTCAAAGCATGGACCTCCTGCTCCAGGATCCCGCTCCTGGGATGACGTGGTCCTTCCGGGAGGTACGCAAAAACATCCGGGAGCTACTACAGCTGAACTTATAGACAACAGCTGGTTTCCATCAGGATTTGACATGAGGTAACGAGGGGGCGTGGCACACAGGAGGCTTGCACGGCCGGATCATGACACCTTATGTATCAGTTAAAACACAGAGGAACAAGAAACACTATGAGTACAGTACTGGAATTTGGGATCTTTGTTCTGGAAGGCCCTCGTCATTGAGGAAGAGCTAGAGATTCATTGGAGTATGGTTGGTGTTTATGACATTGCTGGATCAAAATTCCCTTTGTCTACTGATGATGTTGCCTTGCCAGGAAAAAAGCTAGAAAGACTGAATCATTATTGGAAGAAGGAATTTAATCAAGAAACTCTGAAGGTGGTGAAGATAATGGAAATTAATCACTTACAAGTTGGCATCTTAGGCATTAGCAAGCTTAAATTCATTGGACTCGTATTTTCATTCAGGTGAAATGGACAATAAAGAAGAGATTGTGCAGCTTTCATAACCAAGAAGGACTATGGATACACGGTAACTGGGTACAATGCCATGAATGACCAATTGATATTAGTTCAGTTTCATTGACTCTCCTTGAATCGGACAATTATATAGGCTTATGGCCCCAAAACAGATGCAGACAAAGAGGAAATTGCAAATTTTTATGACCCAATTTTGTCTGAAATAGGTAGAACATGCAAATGAGATACATTCCTGATGAATGAAGACGGAATAAGAAAGGAGAATATAGAAAATACAACTTGCCAGCATTCTTTTGGAAACTGAAACCATGTATTTTATCAGCTTCAGTAAATCCAGTGGCATCTTCACTGCTAATATATTCTCAACCAAAGCATCATCTTCCTCCCTCATATTCCTAGATGGAGTTATTATAAATTAAGTATACCACATTCTCAATGCCAAGTAATGAAAGAGCTCACTTTGAGTAGAAGAAACATGGAATGTGAAGTAGATTTTGAAGCAAATCATGAAATACTTATATATGAACTTTATGCAAAGGTATTGGACGCAACAAGACCATCTGTCTTCCAGTGAATGGAAAATATACTCATTATCTTCAAGAAAAAACACTGGAAACCAATTTAAGATGTTGGATAGAGAACTAAACAAAATAGTCATCCAAGGTGGATCTGAAAAACATTGGTTAAAATCAAAGAGCTAAAGGAATCAAAGTGAAAGAAAGAAGACACAGTAGAAAGTGCAAAACAACGAAAAAGGTTAAAATCATCCAGAAAGCTATCTGGAAAAACACGTCGATGTTACAACAATATCTACAAATTCATTTGACGAAGGGGAAGCATTAAATATCTGTGTGGAAAAAAGGTCCTACTTCTAAGTCAGCATGCTGAAGGATGTATTACGGCAAATAATAAATAACTAAAAACAGATAAAGCAGAGCTGGAAGGAATACGCAGAAACCTCTGTATTAAAGAGATCAACAATCAATACACATTCAGAGAGGTCAGATACATGGAGCCTTAAAATGTGATGAATGTGTCAAACTTTGGAATGTTCCATGGGAAAAGGATGTACCAGAGCATCTTACAGTGCTTCTGAAGAATCACTGCTCTGGGCACAATGCAGCTGTCAGGATGGAGTACCAGAAGACGACTCCTTCCAGATATGTGGGAGATACACTACTAACCTTCAACATTTAGCTGAAACCACACTTATAGTGAAAAATAAAGACATTAATAATATAAAAGAGAGAGTTAAAAGATGACACTATGGTATTTTAAAGAAAGCAACAATTATGACCACAAGGAACATAGCTAAGTTATTTTTCTAGTATAGCTAGTAAAAGACATACACATCTTTTGCTGGTGGCAGTGTGGCTCAGTGGGTCACTGAGCTACTCAGTCCTCCAGGTGACATAGGTGGATACCTAGGGCGGCATCTTCTGAGGGGGTGCAGACTCAGCAAAGCGACGCTGCACTGTGTGAGGAAGTTTGCCTGGAGGAGGGGTAGAGCTGCTGGCGGGAAGTGGGCCTAGACCCACACATGGGATTCAACCACATTGATCCCACGGTCTGTCATGACCTGATCATCTGATCCTCTCAGGTGCCATGCCCCCTGGCTACCTCATGTGGAATCCCTGTGTTACCAGCTGATTCTCATTGTTGTTAATTAGTTTGATGTATTTAATTCTGCGTTACAGTATGCTTTCCCAGTTCTGTCATTAACGTCATACCGTGTTTCACCGGAATTAAATCCTGTGTTTTCCTCTATTCCCTAAGTCCTGCATCTGTTTCTGCGATCCATGCCTTCGTGCAACTGTGACATGGTCAGCAGAGTGATTTCACCAGTGGCCGTTTGAACAAGAACCTTAACTCCGATTGATCAGTGGACGGACAGGCCCTGTTGCATGTTGCTCTTGATAAAAGTGTCTGTTAAACAAATAAAGTCTGATGAAAAGTGGAGAATAAACACTGGTGCTGGCAGAGACTTTTAAGAATACCATAGACCAAGGAAAACAGGACTATTGGTCAAATAAAGCACAATTGCCCAGACTAAAGCTATTTTGGCAATTAAATGGCATAACCCAGTGCATTAAAGATATGTATAATGGTTAGAAAAGGTGAAGACAAAGCAGGATGAAGATGACCAGCGAGTTTGATAGACTCAGTTATCAAGCATTCAACATTTCTGTTATAACAAGAAATACATGCGTGTTTGCGGGGCACAATCTGACTCATAGCATGTACAGCTTAAAAAAAAGCCATATTCAATTACAACAGTACAGAACAGACAGTCTTTCCTGCTCTGCTTTAATGAGAAAATAATGAGAGGACAGCTCTGTGACCGCAGGTCAGTTGATGCGCTCGCTGTCCTACATCGCATGCACCGCTGGGCCATGTTGACATACGTACAGCATTAGTGGATCGTCAGTGGATTTTCGAGGGACTACAAAAGGTTTTTTTTTCCTCTGAAAATGACTTTTTGTGTGGAGCTGGGGAAAACCTTTAGGAACCTTAGCAAGTAGCATTAAACAAAATAGCATCATTATATGAAGGAATAATGCATATGTATTTATATTAAAACAAAGGCATCATTAAGATGCATTTATCAACATCAAATCTCATATCTAAAGGCAAAATACATTGATTCATAGCTTATTCACATTTAATTAATTTTCGGTTAACTTGTGCTTATTTACGATTATTTATTCTGTAAGACATTTGACACCCTGATTAGTTTCCCTTCACTGGTTGCAAATAGTGACAATTTTGTTGGTTTCCCGGTGTCATTACGTAGCTAGCATTTGCACTGCAAAAACAACTAAATTTTCAAAGACAGTTGAAAACCATCTAATGAATGAAAGTACTACAAGTCAGAAAACTTGTAGGTGCAATTCCTTCATACGCTGATCAGAAGGAGAGATACAGGCTCGAGGAAAATGTTTTTGTGGCAAAAAAGCAAAAGACCCTGTTTGGGGTAAGCAGCATTATAGATAAGCATTATCCACATATGCATCTGTATCTATGATCTGTGTCCATATCTGTGTCCATTTCTGCTCAACCAACTATATTATCTGTCGCTGTATCTGCATTTGGATAGATGACCAGAAGTCGGTGTGGTTTATACTGCAAGTCCCATGAAAATTGTTTCCCAATGCAATGTTGTGCCTCTCTGAACCTACCCAACCCCCCCC
>JAODUD010000045.1:8873124-8885045 GCA_026784285.1 Stomatorhinus walkeri
GAGTACTCAACTGGTTGGGAGAAACAAAACCATGGTCTGGATTTGTAGCTTCTGGACCTGAAATGCCCAACACTGATAAATGTAATCGTAATCCTACACTGGATAGGTTATATGTGTCGTACATGCTATCTAACTGCAATTTGAAAATTAAAAAATGCCATTTTTACAAAAGGAATCACTTAAAAGTTTTAATAAAAGTGTGTGGACATTTACACACATTTTGTTGGCAACATTACATCTGTTCACTCACAGACAAGTATCACATAAAATCATTCACACCAAATTTGATGTCACTTGACATGCTGGTACTGCCACACACTTGCTCTCACTCAGAATACGTATATGTCATTTGACAGAGTTACATATGTAATGTATATTTTCTACATTATCAGAATGACACAGGTCCCTGTCACGGTCTTGACTAATTGTGAAATTCAGACAAGAAAAGAAGTACATGATATAGAAATGTAACACTGGTAGTAAAGAGAGAGTTTCTAAGCCATTAATATTAATTAGGCAATCAAGTATCTTCACAAGAATGTATTTCCACAATTCAAACTAACGCATCCCCAAATAACTGGATATCTCTAAGGAACACCGTAGTTATTGAGGCAACACGTAAAATAATTTCTACCATGCTGCTCCATTCATATTAATTATATGGCTTGGAAAATGTTATTCCTTCCTGTCAAAGTTGTATTTTGTGATGTGTATTATGTGAGACTGATATAAAATGTGACATTTATTGTTCATGTGTATTAGTGAAGCTTAATGCCTATTCATGTGTAGCATTTCAAGCATTATGGACAACATGAGCAGCGCTTCATTTATTCAATTCATAACAACAACTTTCCTTCACTGACAAAGAAACAGAGCATTACATGTAAGGTCAAATTATCATTCTGCTGCTGTGTGGAATATTAATGTACTTCCAATAGTGCATCTTATGCTCTCTGACGTGCAATTTGTCAAAGTCCCTGGGTAGGTTCGTCAGGTCAAAGAAGTTTTAATTATGCTTAAGTTGTGATTTTGTGATGATCAGTTCTTTTGCTCAAACCTTTAGAGAATGTCACGGCTGTCCTGGCGTATAGTCTGCTCATCTTTTATGTCATGAAATGCCAATAAAATTTTATCAAGGACAAAATACAAATTCAGAAATAAGTCAGTCGAATACTTTATGTTACCCTACTGACAATACTCATTTGCTTATAATGTCACTTGCAAAGTTTACAATGTCACCCTCATAACTATTTACAGAGCTGAATATTTATTGGAGCATATTTACCGACATGTGCCATTCAGGTAATTAACAAGCCAGTTCACAAGCCTCATAAACAGCAGATATTTATAATTTCATTAATAAACATTTCCCCGTGATTGATAATGATCATCTGGCCGCCCCTTTTCAGCATGCTCATCCTAAAGAGGACCTTGTTGAAAGCAGGTTCAGCAGGATACCCCCAGACTTCCCTTTCTCCAGTAACAGGGTCTGGCTCTTACTGAGGAAAACACAAGCATTCTCAAGCTAGCCCAGAAACTAAATCCCCCCAAACTTTCCTGGGTCTGGTCCAGATACCTATGTGTCGAGGCATTTCATGAACTCTGATAAAGAATGACCAAGCTCCATCCTTATATGGTGCCAAAACCACCTCCTCCCACGTGATCCAGAGCTGTATTATTTTTCGGTGGATCACTGGACACTTTTCAGTCTTTTCAACCCAGCAATCCAGCAGTGAGACTTCATTTTGCTTACTAACAGCCATCAAGGGAACAACATAGCTTAACCCACATATTTCTGTACTATGGAATGGTGAATAAAGCAGTAGTTTTATACACAGGAACAGAATACACACAACAGAGTAATGTGAGAAATGTACCATTTAAAAAGGGAGGGGGCCACCAGTTTGCTAATGGAACTCCGGAGATCTAACTATAAGCAGACAAAGGTAGTAAATGAATAACAACACAAGTGGTTTTATTTTTCCATTCTTAGCTTTTCTAAACGTTTTCACTCTTATTCTTGAATACAAACCCAAAGGAGCTGGAGACAGAAAAGGGGGAGTTTTATATTCTGAAGCGTGTAGGTCACTGGCCTCTCTGCGTGGGCCTGGTACCTCAACACAATCACCAAGCTCTACTCTCAGAGAATCAGACGTCCAGAAAAGCCCATTGGTCGGGTCAAGGAGTCCGAAGGCTGCACTGCCTGACAATGACTGTAAGGCCCAGAGGAAACCACACTGAGACCCTAACACACTTTGACTTGATAGACTAACAAAAGCAGAACGTTTTTAACAAGTCGTATTCTTTAAGTACTATTTCTGTAAAATTTTGAAAATTTGTTCTGCTCAGGAGGCATTGAAAAACCATCCACCAGAAAATCAGAACTATTTATTTTATAATTTCACCCATTTAATATATCCATCCGTCCTCCAACTGTTTATATGTTGGCTTTGTTAAAAACTAGATTCTGATTAGCCGCTAAAAATTTCCAAGGTTTTGCTTATTCTCCTGTAAGTGCACAGCATTTCACGGTACGTATTCGGACGTTGACAGCTCTATTTAAGTTTTACATAGACGTGTCTCCTTTCTTCCATCTAACCAACATTCTACCACCAGAACAATTTATGAAAACATAATCGTAACATACCAAATTGCACCAGGCATTGCATAAAAGGCTATCAATTTTTCTATACCCAGGTTTTAATGTGTTATATAAAACTGGAGTTCACAGGTTTTTTAGACTAAGCGCCACTTTGAATAATACCAAAGCAGATAAGCATCACAAAGGTGAAAAAAAACACAGTAACCTGAATCAGAGTAATAAATGACCGTGGTCTTTTCGAGTACCACCTGGGGTGCTCAATTTCAGAACCATTCATAGAACCAGGGTTTTCAAGAACCTGAATATGAGAGCAGAGTTCCTACTGCCTAAATATGCATGTAGTGCATGGAACCACCTTCCTGAAGGACAACATGAATATGAGTATGTAGTCCATGGAACCTTCATCAGCTGAGTATCTCATGACCATCAGCAGCAAATTTTCTCCTCTCTTCAAAGATGAACTCTTTTAAACTTAAATCTTTTAAAGTGAGATTCTGTGCCAGTGAGATTCACAGTCACTTCACCGCAGAGATTATCCCACTGACATTTTGGGTATATGTCTGGTTATTGTCGTTTAGTTGCCTCCAAACTTATATAGTTGGGTTTTCAATGTAGTAATCTATTTTTTTTCATCTGTGTTCTTTGTGGTTTGTTGATTATTCTATGCATATTTAAGTACCCTGAAGCACTAATTAGCAAAAAAACATGTGGGTGCATTTAGTATTGTCCTCATTCCGCATTTTTTTTTTCTTTTTTAAATTGTTATGACCCTGGTTTTATTCAAATTTTCTGTCAGTAAAGCCTTATGCAAAGACAAATGAGTTCATCCAAATAGAAGCTAACTGCATTGTTTTTTCAGGATCATTTGGAATTGCAGGAGTCTTTCCAAAAGCCTTCTGCCACTGATACTGACACGGCATACATGTTGCTGAACATAGCGTACATATGGCTGAACATAGTATAGAGTTCTGCCCCACTTCATTGTCCTAAATGGGAAACTTTGTTTTCCAGACATTTTAAAATTAAATTCTCATGTACATCAGACCACAAATTATACTCTGTATATAGTATGTAGTTTGTTCTGGATAGCAGAGAGCATACGGCAGGGTACAGACTGGAGACTGTTAAATCAAGAATTCAGCTCACCAGTTACTTTCTAATGGGTAGTCATTGTCCATGGCCACGCCCACCTGCAGATGATCCCAATCTGCACTCAGCCGGAATCATGTCTCCTTTTTCAGGCATGATGGTTGGATCTTCCTCAGCAATTAGTTCTCTTGGTCTGGTGATTAATTTTTTTGTGATGTTCCTGCTCTTGCATTTCTCTCATTTGGTTTCTAACTATTGATTCGTTCTCTGGTTTCGCTCTGTGTTGTGGATCAAATTTACTGGGCACCCGACCTTGTTTAGTCGCTTAAGTTATCGTTAGTGACACTCATTGTAACTCTGTGGTTATGTACCAAGCACAGGACCTTATTAATAAACTTTTAAATTCCACTGGGCCATCCTGTAACCCCCATCGTTGAAAATTTAAGTTTTCAAATCTCCGGCCGAGTGTTTTGGAAAATGTCGTTTCAAATGTCCAAGTGGTCCTGGTTTGGAAGAATAAGCAATGTAATTAACTATCTATTTGGTTTTGACTGATGCACAGATAGAACATCATTATTTTGATCCATCCATACACTGATCTGTCTTCTAGCTGCCTGTCCTGGTCAGGGCACAGGGGCCTTGGACTCCATCCCAGGCAGCACAGGGCACCAGGCAGGGTTCCAGCTGCGAGCCACCAAAACCATTAGCTGTAGCAAAAACAGCAGCATTCCAGCACCCAGCTTTGGATACAAACAGGCACTTATCCCTTAACTCACATAAGCTGCAAAAATGTAACGCGGCGAACATGCAAATGGAGACCATTTGGGACATGTCAGATATGCATGAAAATAGCCGATCCTCTGAAATGAATCAGTCTAGCTCTCAAAGTACAGATATGACTAGGGGCTACCATATAACCATTCACGCACCCCTCTGTCTTCCAGTTCAGGCAGACACACACACAGTCTCACTTTGACAGTTATTTGGTCTGATGTTTTTGGGCTGCGGGAGAAAAACAGAACATTTCAATGAAACCTGCATGACACAGGAAGACCTTGCAAACTCCACACGTTCGAAGCCAGGGGCAGAGACTGGACCCTGGAGATATAAGCACACCAGGCCCACCACTGAACTACCAAGCTGCTGTTCCACATAACCTTCAAATGTAATCATTTTTTGGTAATTTGTCACTATTCATTCGCAATCAATTCAAGTACAACATGGGAAGGTAAATTCAGGTGTTGTTTTCTCATTTTCTCACTTGTTCATTGTAGTCATCAAAAACAATGAGTAACAGTAGAAGTGTATTGGTGCATTTCCTTTATGTATTAGGGAGAAAAACATTCACCCAATTAGTATTTGTCAGATGGAGAACAAGCCTAGAGATTGGCCATCGAACTGAAAACCTGTGCGAAGACATCATAAGAACGCGTTTACAGTCTACTAACTAAGGTAAGGTACCTCAGCATTGTTCCTGATTTTGCTGCCAATTTAGCTTTTCCATCACTAACCAGTATAAATAACAGTTATGGTGAAGTTGTAAGCTGGTATCCTGGCAGCAGACAGCCGGTGGCCCAGTCTCCCATTTAATCCTGGACATCCTGGTCCCAGAGGGCGCCTCAGACTCAATGCTGTCTGGCCAGCACCCACCTATCACACATTTCACTTGGACAGAAGCTATAAAAAATATACTCACTGTATGAAGCGTTGCTATTCAGTCCAAAGAGAAGCCCAATAAAAACCATTCTGATCTGTCTTTCACAAAGAGATACAGTCCAGTTCCATGCTAAGAAAATGGGACATTGATGCTTCTCTCCTTTAGCTACTGCTGTCTGTAATTCTGGGTCATTCGTTTGTTTCACACTGGAGATTCACTGGAACTGAATACAAAACAGGTTTTCCATTAACATTCACTCCAATGAAAGGCAACTGGTAGGAGAGGAAAATCGTCATGTAAATAATCTACAAATAGCAATGTGTATCAGAACCATAACGAAAAAAAAAACAAATAATGCAAAAGTAATATGAATGCTAGTTTTATCATTTTTCATTATTTTTTTTACAGGTAATAAGTCAATTATCAGCACGTCATGTTTTGTTATATTTGGAAAGATTTCACACTTAGCAATGATACCATTAAAACAGCTGATTCCTGCATAATTCACACATCCTGCATCTTAACATAATCCTCTGCGTGTAACATAACTAGTTCACCGGTCTCTGCAAATTACGCCCAATCAGGTCCCTTCTGGTGACTTGCAGTTGTACTTGAGAAATTCATTTTTAATGGAGAGAGGAGAGAATGGAGAGAATGGAGAGAACGGAGAGAATGGAGAGAGGAGAGAACGGAGAGAATGGAGAGAGGAGAGAACAGAGATAATGGAGAGAGGAGAGAACAGAGAGAATGGAGAGAGGAGAGAACAGAGTATGGAGAGCCGCAGTCATGTTCATAACTCTGACGTAATTCATAAATCACCCCCTAATCTCACAGAAAAACAGCACTTATTTTCTGCAGATCCCATTTGAGTATTCTGCTAGCTTTGATGTTGTTCATTATTAGGAGATTTTTTTCATCCACATAAATAATTCAAATTCTCTCTTTATTTTTCATTTCAGGAATAACTGAACAGATATATTTCTTCTTTACAAGGATCACTTGTCGCCAGAATAGTACTACACGTTTAACGTTTAGAAAAAAACAACCATCATAATCACACTCACCCCCATAATTAACAAAAGTTATTTTGCTATTATTATTGTTTTTGATGATAAAACTCCGCACCAATGCACGTTGAAACTATGCCCAGCTAACCTACTTCATTTCCATTGTGAAAACGTCACGCATTGTTGTACGATAGTGGCCTGGAGTATTTTAAGCTTTTTTTACGGAACGTGAAGCAAAGGATGAAGTGGGAGCTTAATGGAGAATAAACAGCATGGAGAGGAGAGAAGGGGCAGCGTTGTAGCGTGAGTCCATCTCTCTGCTCCTCTCTGCAGTGGCACAAAGCCGCTGAAAGCCTTTGATCTCAAGATAAGCCATAACTTCAGAATATTACCTACATATCTGAATGCTTACTTTAAAGTCCTTAAGATTTACTCAACAATTATATTTATAATACTGCAGAACTACAGCTGGAACAAATCTGAACAAATTGCTCATGTGGTCGGCTGTCATTGATTAAACAAGGCATGAGGCAATAGTCAAAGCTGAGTAAGACGTATTGTTTAGTGTGCAGGTATACTTCTGTCTAGGGGAAAAAAACATATATGCTATAACAATGATCTCCATGAATTTATCATGAGTCGACTGCATAAATATTCAGAAGCCTAGCAAGATGGAGGCATATTTTGACAATAATGACATTTGGGAGCAAGGCTGTTTTTTTTTTTTCTTTCGAAGCGGCAGGCTTATCTAGGCAGCGTCTGTCTTGTACGATAAAATCAGGCGGTTAAATGGACGGAGCAGCGCAATGACCCCAGGCCTGCAGCGCCTTGCATCAGTCACTTAGGAAAGGACATGCACTGGAGTGGACCAGGCCAGAAGACGCATACTGAGTGAAAATGCAGTTGTCTTTAGGTCATCCCGATATTTAAAGATGCTCGTAATTTAGGATTTGGAAAAAAATGGTACTGAGCCAAGCAGAATTGATAAAAATAGTTCGCAAGTGTCCTCTTTAGTACTGATATTAAGCATCTGAATACTTTTTTTTTTTTTGCTTAGGGATCACACACTATCACACTTGTCCATGTCCGCTACTGCCTCTTTGTATGTGGGCGTGGTTTGTGCTTTTTTTCTTCCTGTTTGCAGCTTGTTGCCTAGGTAACCCTCGCTGTGGCGCTGATTGCCTCTCAGAGCTTCACCGATGACATGCATCATAGCTTTATATTAGCACTTTTCGGCAGCCAGGGAGAGAAAAGATTCCTGGAGAGATTCTTTTTAACTCTTCTGTGGTTTGAGGTCTTTCATTCACAGTCTTCTATATGAGTTAGTACAGAGTGCGACTCCTATAGACGCAGTAAATGTACAGCTGTTTCTCTATAGGCTGGGACTACCCCGCTACGCGCGTCTGTTATACTAATAAGAAATACTTGGTGAAATTGAATGTATAGACAGACAGACAGACCACCCTTAGTGTTGCTGTTAAAGAAGGGACACTGCGGGGGGTTGGGGGGCTACAATTTGGTGAGTCTGCAAAAATTTCAGGACAGACCACAGAATCGCCTCTTACAAACCAATGAAGCTGCTGTATTCCCTGTGACATGGGAGGACGGGAACTGCCTTTGTGATGCAGTTATGGAAGAGTGTTTTGCAGTCCATCCATGACTGAAGTTATTACATGTACTCATCCTCAGTGCCTTTAAAAGTTATGGAGTCACTGGCGATGTCAAGAGATCACAATGATGACCAGGGGTGCTTTGGCTGGGGATGAAAATTCTCTAGCGAGATTACAGATAAAATAGGCTTGTACAGGGAGAGCTGTAGAAATGTTAGCGTAAATGTTAGCCATCTACCTGCAGTTTTCAAATACAGAACCTGGATCATTTTCAACTCCAGAAAAGTTATTTTTGCTTTTTGGGTTCGATTTTTTTTGTCTTGGTTAGTGATTTAAGAGCTCCAATACATTGATTAATAAAATGTATCTAAGGCTGCCAAATACTGATTCTATCCTTTTATCATTCATGTCGAGAATAATATGAAAAATGTAGATCCAACAAATTGCAACTTGACAAAATGGGATAACTTATCTGGTCCCTGAATGGTATGGATAAACATTTGTGTTATATATATATATATATATATATATATATATATATATATTTTTACCATCTACATCTTAATAGATTTTATGTAATGAAATTGATTAATTATTTTAACAAACAATATAAAAATTAAGATATAAGAGTACAAGATTAATAATAAGATCTATTCATTTAATTTTCTGGTCGTAATAAAGACAGATGCCCAACAAGGTACCGTGTGTTTAATTAGAGGCAATTTTAATTAGACAGGTAACACCTGCTTATGATAGTGTGGCATTTTCCCTCATTGAAATGAAAGAAACATTTTGCCAAATCACTCAAAAGTGCTGTAGCATATGTGCCCATATATAATGAATATCTGTGGCTAATCATTAGAGAGAAGGTAGACTGGAGACTTCCATTTGGCACAAGACACTAAATCCAAAAAATTCTGGCCAGTATAAATATGACGAAATCCAATGAGCCCAGTTTCACAGCTAGGTAGCGGAGCAAGCCATAAAGGCAGGAAGATACATTTACATCTGTGGCATTTACCTACAATGAGTAGCTCTACTCCGCTGTAGTGGCCAACAGCCATCCCATCACACCTAATCAATATTACCCATCTTAGACAGTCAATTTATAAACTTCTCCTCAGATTATGGAAACATTAAGATGTGAGGTCATCGCTTTTATGGGGACTACTGGAGCCACCATGTGGGATTAACTGGAATTGACACGTATTTTAATACTGAAAAGGTTAAAGAGTGAGTAATGAGTGGATAGCATTTGTGCATTGCCCAGTATAAATGCATTACTTTCCACATTGTCCAGTATAAATGCAATACTTTCGACATTGCCCAGTATAAATGCACATCAGCTGCATTTGCTGACGTAAGTGTAGCACTACAGTGATGATTATTATAACAGGATTCTCAGTTACAAATGCACTAATTTAGATACGATAATCCTTATTTTGATGCTCAGCTTTAAAACAAGGTGCAGCAATCACTGATTTTGCCCAAAGCAATACTTAAGTCAGCATTCCTCTAGCAATTGGGGTGAAGAGCTTAACGCCATACCATCACTCTGCCAGCTGTGGGATTTGACCTGGTAACCTTCCGATAATAGGTACAGAGTGTTAGCCCTCAGACTCACACACCACCATGCCCTAAAATAACCTGATACATAAAATTAAGCCGTAAAGTATGAAAGGAAACCATTGACCAGATGCCTGAAATAAACTGTGTGAAATGAGCAGACTAATTTGGTGAAGTTGCAGTGGAGGGTCACTGAGATACCAGCACCAACCACGGTTCAGTGGAACCTGTCGACAGCACCAGCACCAACCACGGTTCAGTGGAACCTGTCGACAGCACCAGCACCAACCGCGGTTCAGTGGAACCTGTCGACAGCACCAGCACCAACCACGGTTCAGTGGAACCTCTCGACAGCACCAGCACCAACCACGGTTCAGTGGAACCTCTCGACAGCATCATAACAGCGTTTTTTTTTCCCATATGGATCCTGATTGCTGCCGTTTCAGGGAAGGCTGCCCTTAGGCCAATATGCAATGTAATATGGTATAATAGGAAAAAGCAGCTATCGTGTCAATGTTGACTGGCACTGTTAGCTAAAAAGCCAGCATCCTTAACGACCATCTTATGCACTGCACTTATTTCGTTAAGATGTGCTGATTCCGTTGAGGATATGATGGCGGACTAGGTTCATTCAGTTTAATTGGGTTTACCCAAATTTAAGACAACTGGTCTTAAGATTTTCTTAATTGCTGGAATATTTGAAGACAAATGCTACTGGCTTTATAGTAGCTATGGAGGGGCTTTAGCGAGATTTCGATCCCACATCTCAGAAATGTGACTTTTAATCCTGACTCGATCCCTTCTCTTTGCATGTCTACTCTGGGTTGTTAAATACAATTTTTAAATATACCTGCCATCGCATCCAGGGTGTATCCCCTATGAATCTAAAAGTACACAATAGGATTGATTCACATAAAAATATACACATTCCACTCAATAAAAAATATTTGCCGTTTCCCCTGTTACTGTGCTTACAAGATTAACCAGTGCTTTTGTATTATATCATCCTTATTACCCTTCAATTTGCAATACATAAAAAACTGTGGCAGTGAACTTTTTGACAGTTATTAGTCAATCCCAAGAATCACACTGAAAATACCAGCTACTCCTCTGTGTTCCTTGAGTGAATAAAAAGATTCCTTGTTTTAATTTGGCAGTAATCTGTGTTTCTTCTGCAGCTTCCAGTGATTTATAATGCTTCCCACTACAGTATCTTGACGTCAGAAAACAAAGTTTGTGAGGTGAAATAAAAACATCAAGCAAGCCCTTTTTGTACTTGTTGTGTGGGATAAAAGTCATTGGTGACAGTCACACCATAATCCCACAACAATAAAAGGAACGTGGACTGAAACTGAAAGTGAGGAAGAAATGACGACTGGGATATAAAATAACAGTAGTAGCCAATTAAAATTGTGTTAATATTAAAATGAGCTCAGATTCTTGCCTGTGGCTTAACTAAGCTGTTACCCAATTAACATGCCACGTTCCATTTAAAGCCCCAAATTAACCAGGGGTAACGGGGCAGATTTATTTAGTCCTATAAAAAAATAGATCTAAAACAAAAGCCTTTGGTGGGAGCTATGGCAACAGACCCCAAGGCTGCCGGGAATATGCCTTATTTACATTCTAGAGATTGCATCAAAAATTCAAAGCCCTTGTTTTGTCTGCTAATTGAACACACCATGGAAAATTCACATTTAATGACATGGGAACAAGTGGAAAAAGCGTTAAATGCACATCTCACGTAAACAGGCCGGATGTTTAATATCAGCTAAGATTCCACATGATGCTCGTCATCACATGATAATTATACACACCCAAATTTTTAAAAACAGCCAGGATGTCAGAGGTCTGGACGGCAGAATAAACAAACATATTATTTTAGATTGCAGATCCCCCCTCGGAGACCCCATGCTCTCCAATCAAAATCCAAGGGCATGTGGCAAACCGTCCCTTCTATCTCTTTAAAGGCACTATTTTCTCCGCTTTCATTTCTGCCCGATTAGCAGCCGGTGAGTGGCGGCCACCACATGACACCGAGAATGAAGGCACTCAGAAATAAGCTCAAGAGCCTGAATCGAAGCACAACCCCACATTTACTTACTTCTGCATATTTATACAGCAGCGAATCTTGGGGAGAAAAATCCACCATGATGGCTGGAATTCCATTCATTAAAATTTCTGTCCATCCATCCATCCATCCTCCAGCCACTTATACTGGTTAAGGCTGTGGCATTTACTTGGATTTAAAATGGTGTGTGTGTGTGTGTGTGTGTGTGTGTGGGGGGGGGGGGTCCCCATTTGGATAACCTAAGTTTTATAAAAATCTGTGAATGCAATCAAAAAAGTAAAAATGCCAAAAGTCTTGTATTTGGGTTGGTTACTTATGG
>JAODUD010000045.1:8977407-8987988 GCA_026784285.1 Stomatorhinus walkeri
ATAGATAGATAGATAGATAGATAGATAGATAGATAGATAGATAGATAGATAGATAGCTGAATACATGAAATAAGCACTGGGACACTGAATTCTTTATTTGTGTTTAATATTCACTCCATGAACATATGAAGACAAAACATTGATTCCTGTCTGATTCAAAATGTGAGAGATGACATTTAGCTGAGCGCAGAGCTGTCTGCTGAGGGAGGACGCGGCGCGGAACCTAAAGGGGCAGAGGTGGGGGTACAGGTTCACACTGACCCAAAGAGAACTCTTAACGGGGACCGATTCTGAATGTCTGCTTATTTATTCACTTGTTCATTTATTAACTGTCTTCTCTTTAGGCAAGCAGCCCAAGGCCTCACTCCTGCGCTTGGCTGTTCATTTGGACACCATTGTATGTACAAAGTATCAAAGCAAAACATCCATTTAGATATAATACTTTAATTAATGTAGTCGAATCAATTCGATAAATGTCACTAATTATTTTTTGATTACCAGCTGGGTGCAGATTTATAAAACATAAAGGAGCCACACATGCTGCCGTCTGAGTGTCATAAAGGTGCAGATGCATGAGAGCTCTTGTATAAATGTCCCCTCCCCAAGCGGTGAATGAATGCGACACCAGCGGTGCCCTGATAGGGTTGCATTGCGAAGGGACACCCAGCAGCATCGCATTATCCCTGCGACATTTCCTCACTCGCCAAACCTTTTGGTCTGTGCTCAGAATATGGCTTTTCTTGCTGGGAAAGTTCCGTCACGCTGTCCTAATTACAATATCTTGTGCATTTCTTTCATTTTATTTTAACTCATAAAGGTGTTTTTCTGACTTGAATATAAGTATAATTATGCATATATTCCATATGCATTAAATATTCTGTGTAGAACCAATAAAACTTCTGTCTGGGCTGCTGACCCACTTCAGTACAGAAGGTTATTTGCTGCTGTTTATGCAGTGATACCTCATCTGATACCTGCATTTTAAGGCCCAATGAACATGGAACAACAGCCCAGTCCAGCACAGTTTTACTGCTGTAACATATGGCAATGCTTTACATTAAGTGCTCCTTCATAACGCATTTATAATGCATGCATTGAGCATGTCTTAAAGCTTAAAGCATAATACTTTCAATGGGCAAGACATGACAGCTTTAATAATGTTAATAACACTTATTAAGTGCAACTTCGTGATTCATTTATAATGCATTCAAAGGACAGTGAGTACATCTTGACAGTAAGGTACAATAACAGTACATGATGCTTATTAATGCTGCATGAATGCATCACAATTGCATTAGGAAGATGCACTTAATGTAAAGCTTTAACATGTTTCAAAAAGTTGCAGAAAAATAAGGAATTTCTCTGAACTTTTCCTCTGCCCCCGACGTCAACTCCAGCCAAGATCACCCATACAAATCAAAGCCCTCCCCCCCCACCATGTGACTGTAGCAGCCGGTAGGCCATAAAGAAGAACAGGTCAGAATTTCATTGAATAAAGCTCAATCAGAAGACTTGTTAATACACTGCTCATGCAGAAAGCTCTTTAATTCGCATTCCAAGAACAATTTTCTCTCACTGTTAACGTTTGTGCTGTTTTTTTTTAACAATCCCCAATTTTTAGAATCTCATTACTCATATTTTAGAGAAACTCTCAAATTAAATATTTCTGGAAGAATATTCTTTGACTGTGAAATTGCTAACATTTAATTTTGATGCTTGTTTGCACATGCAATACTGAAAGCCAGGATGCCATTGTAGTGGTGCCCCTTCCTGTAATTTCTTTCGGCAGATAGGTGTGGGATTTGAAGCGTAGAATATTCCTACGAGGCAAAAAATATAACAAGCAAAAACAAAAAGCCACTACTTTTGGCTCATCTGGATTCAGTCTGTCTTTGTGAGACCACAAACAGATTCCTTCCCTGAGGAGCAGGTTCTCACAGGTCTGAGTGAGAGCTTCACCTACCGGCCAGGGGCGACTCTGGGTGAAACTGCAAACAACTCGCTAGGATGCCCGTGCATCACGTACAGACGCTACGCAAACGGGAAGCTCAATCAGGGCACTGCGAATAGCACTGCATAGTACCAAGTACAGCCCATGGAGAACGTTACATACCACCGTATGGTACCAAGTGAAACCCATGGAGAACGTCATATACCATTGTAAGATACCAAGTACAGCCTAGTGAGAATGTCAAATATCACTATAATGTACTGACTACAGCCCATGAAGAACATCATGTAGTACTGTAAGGTACCAAGTACAGCCTATCAAGAACGTCAATTACTACTGCAAGGTACAAAGTACAGCTCATCAAAAGTGTAAAATTCCACTGTAATGTACCTAGTACAGCACATGGAGAATTTCAAATGCCACTATAACATACCAAGTACAGCAAATGGAGAATGTCAAAAATAACATGTTATACTGGAAATTTAGGGAATAGACCCATTGGTACACGTTGCAGATACATTCTTTGCACATGTATTAATTGACCAAAGCTTTTGCATGCTGTTGGATTCTGGCAGTTCTGTTAGAGCATGGAACGCAGTTTCCTGATACAATTTAGGTCCATTCAGCCTCTCAGAGGACAGATGGTGATGAATCCCAGACCCTTCAGAGTGGTCATATCCATCCTGCAGTGGACCTGTGGCATCCTCAAGCCGCAGAACCACAGGCTGCATTGCACTACCCAAATCCTTTGGTGTTAATAATAAAAACCATGTAAACTATAGGGTTCAGGTCAAAGACGTCATTCCAGCTGGAACATAGAATACCTGCGGTGGCCTGCTGCAATATCAAGTACAAGCACCAAAATTAACACTGAATGCTAGAAGATAGAATATAAAGGATAGATATAAAGATGCTTGCTAAATTCAGTAAAAATCTTGCAAATTCATTTCACAACAAAAAACATTTTATATCATATCATATCACATTAGAAACAACAGGAAACTTTTCATTTCATTAATTTCAAGTAGTAATAAATTGAAGCCCAATTAATACTTCTAAAAGAGCTGTTTCGAAATAAAACGTTAATTCAAAAGAATCATTAGATGCTTTTTAATTAGTAACACCTTTGCAATAATACATGACACAAACATTTGTGTTTAGTATGCCATTGGGAGCCTGTGACTACAACTGCAGTTACTGTAATAGCAAAATGGCGAGAACAGATCTCAATGAGTCAGTCAAAAAACATTATGACACTCAATAAAAAGAAAATCTCTGTATGGAAGATTTATGCAGATATGTTAAACATAGTTTGTCAATGGACATTTGTTATGAAGCCAGTAAATTAGCATCATTATTACAGAATTAAGCAAACGTCCTAATACTTTCTGTGAGCGCTGTATGATAGGTAATACAGCGCTGTCCTCCCAATACCGTCCAGCCTTATGGCTGCCCAGCACTCAGTACTGCTGTTTCCTTTATCTTAGTAGATAAAGTTTCCTTCATATTTTGCACATTCATGTCACATACAGCTGTTCTTTAAGTCCCATTCCTTGACCTGTGTATACAAGTTAACTTTACAATAAAGCAGATCTACTGCTGAGGTTCAACTGAATCTAAAGCGCTTCTAGTTCCTGGGGGGGATAACAAAGTGAGAGGGATTTTTGCTTCAAAACAACATAAAGGACGAAGCAGCTTCTGTCATATCAAGTCCAACAGAAGCCCACAGTTATAGTGCCCATTCTGCACTCCTAAGACGACCGCAAAGCATAAGTGGGCAGGAGGGAGGAGCCGCTCCTGGTGGGATTTTGCTCTTATTCTGCCTGCCTCCCGGAGTGATCTGACATGCGATCCACGTCGGCACACTGTCGTCCGATGATTACAGTATTTATACTAGGAAAAGTGCTGTATCTGGTAGCCAAAAGAGATGAGGTTAGGGTCAGCATGATAGCCGAGCATGTAATGGTGTCATCACAGCACCTGCCTGGAAGATCTCTCGCGTTGATGGGCTTCAAAGAAACGCAAGGACACACATTCACATCATGCAAAAGATGCACTGGGGTCATAATATATAAAAAGATTTTTTTAAATCTCTTTAATTATTTATTAGCAATTTTAATGTAATTATTTAATATGCTACTTTTCATGCATATTTTTGTAGATATGCTGATGTTCGCCTTCGCTGCACAGCCAATCTTTCCCCTACAGGCTTGTGCTCATCCTAGCCTCTGCAGTTCCACTATGAAAGCTGTTCCTTGCATAAATATTCATGCAAATAGGTTACCTGAACCGGTATGTCAGCATATCTCCAGAAACATCACCCCTGTTGGGACTAGCCTACTAACAATGTATGCGGGAACCTACAGGAACCAATCTTATCTGTCCTTTCTCCAAGAGGGCAAGCAGCAGTTCAATTTTGGAGCAAACAAAAGGTTCTGGCTGATATAACTTTTGCATGTGTGATCCTTTTAAATGTCTGACAGTGTTTGTTGAAATCCAGTCTGTGTAGTAATGTGTAGTGAAAGAGTTTATCCAACCAGAGAATTAGGCTGTGAAATAAGTTTGAAGCCGTGATGGCACATGAGGGCAGAGAGAGTCATAATACTTATATTGGAACAAAGGGGGAAATTACTAATATATCTCCATGTTTCTGTTTTTCAAATTTCAGGTGATGATATGTCCCATTCAGTGCTGGCCAACCCATGCGGCAATATAGCACCCCACATGTTTAGGTACAAGAGGTCCAACCAGCACTGATCCATTCATATATTTCTAATTAAAAAGAAACATTTTATCAGATTTCCAGAACCCATGTTAGTGTTAGTATTGTTGTAGTGAGTGAGGAAAAAATATCTGTTCTGTGCCATCGAAATGCCACTGGTGCAACATGACACTGAGCAAACCTCTTCGCGAATCTTTACATGGGGCCCTTCAGCAAATGCCTGACAAATATATGATTCTTCCCTGTTCTTAGGCATCGGCTGATAAGGGAGGGCCCTGGGTATCCTGATGAGATTCTGCTTACCACACCCTCACCCCCCCCCCCCACCACCTTAGACCAGCAAAGATTTTGTCAATTAATTTATAGAAAATACATTTCAGTAGCACAGACTATCTGGCTGCTAACTAGCTAACTCTGTCTGTTTCACAAGAAATGTAGCATAGTTTTAAAACTAGTGTAAATAACTGATGTCATGGAATGAAATCAGAGGTATTCCGATTTTTTTAAGTCACCCCTTAATCAAATGACACCCTAGACCAGGGGCGGCAGCCTCCGTCACGTCTCAGAACCTTAGACGCATTCACATTTTCATGTCTTATATTATGATAATACTTTCATAAATATAAATAATGTATTTATGGGTTAATATTATTATTTTTCATTTAGATATTTCTTTAGCAATATGTGAATGAGGCAGTACGTTGTGCGCTTCTGTGACACATGAATTTACATCTTCCTCAAAGTCATTCTCTACGACGAGATTACATCTTCAGTCAAATGGTATGCTTTCCGGAGTTTTCTTCAGTGTCTGAGAATCGATGTAGGCTTCAAAGTTTATTGGGATTCCTAATTCTTTCATCTACTTTTTGTAGTAAATCATCACCACACCTTCCCAGGTCTTTGTAAAATCGCTACAGAACTGGACGATATTGTGATAATGGTCAACTTTCATGAAAATGATTCCTCATGCTCCCTGAACCACTCTTTGACAATTCGAACCCAATGAATCTTGCCATTCTTGTCCTGGAATATGCCCATGCCAACAGGGAAGAGAAAAACCCATTCATAATGGATGGAAGTGTATCCTGGCCAGTAGATTCAGGTACTCGGCTGACTTTACTTTATTGCTGCATATCATTGCTGAGCTGTAATAATTGGCTCTTCAGTATTTGCTGATATAAATTCCAATGACGACCTTTTTTTTGGACTGGCAGCGTATTTTTAATGCTTTATTGATCCCTGTGGGTACATTCTCTTTACACCTCTCCCGACTTGCTCTCTGTTGGTGAGAGCGTGCTGGCTGTGAAGGGCTGCCACCTGTAGCAGCACCCAGGGGGCTGGGGATTGGGGGCCTTGCTCACATAGCCCTTTCGTTTTTAATTACTGTTTTTAAATGGTCACTTCAAGCCGAAGATATCTGATGATGATGAGAGATCATCACACCTATGACACGCAGATTTTTTTTCTTTTTTATTGTTCTGTCCCCTGACAGAAATAAACTGAAGCAGGACAGATAGTCATTTATGATGCATGTGCTGTCTTTAGGTTAGTTCCTCATTGTTTATCTAAAATACAATTGTTGTCAAAGTGCCCGTTTCTGCACACCAGTAAAATACCAATTGACATGCTCTTTACGGACAAAAGCATTGGGACAAACCTCTTAATCATTGATTTCAGGTCTTTCATTCAATCCCATTTTCATGAACATATAAAATCAGACACCTAGCCATGCAGTCAGGTTTACAAATATTCGTGTGAGAACCTTAAATTCGACGTACTGTTGTAGGAGGCCACCTTTGCATTCAGTCAGTTTCTGAAATTTCCTCTCTGCTAGATATTCCACAGGCAGCTGTAAGTAGGTTTATTGCAAAGTGGAAGCGTTTAAGAACAACACTCACATCACCAAGCGCAATGCCAAGCTTCAGATGGGATGGGGTAATGCACCCAAGCACAATGCCAAGCTTCAGATGGGATGGTTTAACGCACCCAAGCGCAATGCCAAGCTTCAGATGGGATGGTGTAGCGCACCCAAGTGCAATGCCAAGCTTCAGATGGGATGGTGTAACGCACGTTGCCCCTGGAGCAGTGGCAACGTGTTTTGTCACTTCTCTATTTGGCAGTCTGATGGATGAGTCTAGGTTTGGCAGATGCCAGGAGAATGTTACCTGCCCAGCTGCACTGTGCCAATTGTAAAGTTTGCTGAAGGAGGGATAATGGTATGGGGTTTTTTCAGGGGTTGGGCTGGGCCCCTTAGTTCCAGTGAAGAGAACTCTTAGTGTTTCAGCAAACTAAGACATTTTGGACTTCAATTCTGTACTTCCAGCTTTGCGGGAACAGTTTGGGAAAGGCTCTATTCTGTACCTCACACAAAACAGAGTCCATAAAGACATGGTTGGGTGAGTTTGGTGTGGGAGAACTTGACTGCCCCACACAGAACCCTCAACCCCATTGAATACCTTTGGGATGAACTTGAATGGGGACTGTGAGCCAGGCCTTCACGTCCAATATCAGTGCATAACCTCACAAATGCTCTTCTGGATAAATGAGGTAAAAATCCCACAGACACACTCCAAAATCTTGTGGAAAGTCTTGCAACTTCATATTGATGCCTATGGATTTAGAATGGGATATCATAAAAGTTCCTGTAGGTGTCCTGATATTTTTGTCTATATAGTGTAAATAGCTAAGACATACTGCAGCTAAATTAGTTAATGAGTGACTATGAGACAAATACAGTAGTACAACGAACTCATTAGAACTCGAATTTCTTAAAAGTCGAACCAACCAGTTCTGTGAAGGCGGATGTTAGATAACTTGTACGCACGAGGAAATGAGTCACGCATCTCGTCTCTCAGCGGAAACAAAGGGTAAAGCTTCAGTCTCAGCCTGGCATTCATGTGATAGCATCGTGCATGTTTACACTAGCTGAATATATATATTTAGACAGTAAAAATACATTTAGACAATGATAGACAGTAACAGTAATTATTATTATATAATAAAAACATTTAAAAATAAAGATTTCTTATTAATTATTTTAATATTAATAATAAACCATTAATACATTTAATTAAATAATATTGTCGTGCTCAACAGGATGGAATGGATACCAAGACACAGACATTAGGGTTTTGGGGAATACAGGTTTAATTACAGGTAAGGCAGGCAAAACGCAGACGGACAATATAATGACCGGACTGGGGAAACAAACTGAAACGCAATACAGAGGACTAATGACAACAACCAGAAACAGCTGATCACACGGAGATTATGCACAAGGTTAACGAGGGGGCGTGGCACACGGAAGGAGCGGACAATCGGGGCAGGACACATTGTTTGGATACATTTATTTTCTTACTTTAAAAAAATACTTTTCTGATAAATGTCCGTAGATGTGTTTAGTACAGTATATGCTTTTATTGTTTTGTCCAGTTCGTTTTATGTTTAAATACTAAAAAAAAAAAACAAAAAAAAAACATATGTTGGTGTAATTTTTTGGGGCTGAAAACCAATTAATTGGTTTTCCAATATTTCTTATGGGGAAAATTCGATCAGAACTCGAACTTTTTAGTATTCGGTCCGGAGTTCTGAACGGATTAATTTCGAGTTCTGAGGTACCACTGTATTATGCCGTAGGTCACAGAAGAAAAAAAAATACGGCATATATTTCTACAGTTAAACTTCTAACTTTTATCTGGATAATTTGTGATTATGATGTTTTATCTGGCAGTTTTTTGTACAGGGGTAAAGTTTTGCTGCCAACAACACTGGTTGTCTCTTTTCATGCTTGCCAACAGAAGTTCTGGCTTTCCAGGAGAAACACTTTGAGGGGATCTTGCATACTGATCATTCCCTCCCGCAGAAGGACGTGCTGTGAGCAGTTGGCACTGACGGTCTCACAAAGACTTCACTCAGAGGAAATCACTCCACGAAGACTCTCTAACCAGACCACCAAAGGGTGACATTTCCAAACCACCATTCCCCCCTTTTTGTGAGCAAGCCAGCAAATCAATACATCAAAATATTTTTGATTTCAACAACAGAGGGGAAATGTCAGCTACAATTAGCTGACTCAATGGTTGGTTGTCTGGAGGGAGAGAGAAAGCTCCACTTTTCAGCATTTTTTGTCAACACCTGGTATACATGACAGATATTCTGCATCCAAGAATGTTGCACACGAGCAGCGATAGATTTAAAAGAACCTCATCGATGAATAGATGTAATTGTCCATCAAGTGTGTCACAGCGCACAGCATTGTAGCACAATTGCTAATATGTTTACAGTACTTTTTTCAACAAAAACAACCTTGATTTTGCCATGCAGTGTCTTAAATTAAAATTGTTCTTGCATGGTCTCTCATTTTCCCCAAGCTTAGATAAACAGATACATGTAATGTCCACATGTTTCATCTCTCTAAATCTGAATATGTGAACATGTTTTTTCGTCAATAGCGCATCACGGCGTTGTGTCCCACCCAGGGTCTCCCCCCCCCCCCACCCTGTACTGCCTGCTTCCCTGTTCTGGATATGTGACTTAGACTTATGGATCCATCACCAGCAAGGACAAGGAAACACTTTGAGTTTCCAGTCTCACCATTAAAACAAAAATACAGAAGGAGGTAAAATTACTCTAACGTCTGTGTAGATAACACAGCTGCAATCAGAGAGAATGCTAGCAGCCATGTGACCCAGAATTACTCATCAAATTATCATTAAATATCCATAACTGACATTATTAGATCTATTTATGCCCCATGTACCCATTTCACCCTGAAAGACTTGCATATTCATACTGAAAATTAAGGAGATTAGGCAAAATGTACAGTTTCAATTCTAGGACATTAGTCTACATAAAGATTTCATTATGAAACAATTCTCACTTTACTAGTAATAAAAGAATAACAATCAATGCATCTAAGAGCTCCATGTTTGTCATTTCAGATTCACATTAATGAACTTTTAAAGCCCCTATCATTGACCTTCTTGTTGTTATTATTATTAATAAGCTGGCAGCTGTCAAACTGGCTGCAAACAGGGGCACAGCCCGGCCGGGTAACAATTTTATATTTTCTTGTTTATATTTGATCGCTAATGATAATTTGATCAAGGCTAAATGTCTCATAATTGGACCGGAGTTGCAGTTCTCTAGCCATTTAGAAAGATAATTTCTGAATAAGGAAATCAGTGACAGCTGGCCAGCTGACAGTACAGACACAGTAACACCTGACCAGCTGACAGTACAGACACAGTGACAGCTGACCAGCTGACAGTACAGACACAGTGACAGCTGACCAGCTGACAGTACAGACACAGTGACAGGTGACAAGCAGAGAATACAGACACAGTAACAGCTGACAAGCTGAGAGTACAGACACAGCAACAGCTGACAAGCTGAGAGTACAGACACAGTGACAGCTGACAAGCTGAGAGTACAGACAGTGACAGGTGACAAGCTGAGAGTACAGACACAGCGACAGCTGACAAGCTGAGAGTACAGACACCGTGACAGCTGACAAGCTGAGAGTACAGACACAGTGACAGCTGACCAGCTGACAGTACAGACACAGTCACAGCTGAGAGTACAGACACAGCGACAGCTGACAAGCTGAGAGTACAGACACAGTGACAGGTGACAAGCTGACAGTAGACACAGTGACAGGTGACAAGCTGAGAATACAGACACAGTGACAGCTGACCAGCTGACAGTACAGACACAGTGACAGGTGACAAGCTGAGAATACAGACACAGTAACAGCTGACAAGCTGAGAGTACAGACACAGCAACAGCTGACAAGCTGAGAGTACAGACACAGCGACAGCTGACAAGCTGAGAGTACAGACACAGTGACAGGTGACAAGCTGAGAATACAGACACAGTAACAGCTGACAAGCTGAGAGTACAGACACAG
>JAODUD010000045.1:9065729-9079442 GCA_026784285.1 Stomatorhinus walkeri
TCATGTCCTGTGCAGTGAATACATTTTACGCTTCAATAAAATTAATTATTCAAAGAACACTAATGGTCTTATTCGACACCCCCCCCCCCCCCAACACACACACACACACACACACACACACACAAACACACCTCCAGACACATGGGATAGCTAAAAACATTCAAACGTCATCATGATCCTTGGCAGCACTGACTAACACTGTATGGAAAACAGTGAAAGGCTGTGAATGTCAGCAAGAAAAACAAATGGTTGCATTAAAACGTCAGTGACTGTTTCCCTGCAGGCAGTTGTTCAGACATAACGAGCTATATAGACACCATCATCACAGTCACGCTATTTCGCTGAACCACAGTCCCTGGTTTCTGTGCCATTTGGTCAACATCTCCACACGAAGAGCATGGCCACGCAGAGCTAAAGCTTTACCACCACGGTTTTCAAGATCTTATACCATTAACATTGGAGATCAGATATAGCATGTTTGGCATCCAACATATATATTTGAGAAAATGGACAATGAAATAGTACTGGTCCATACAAGACAATGGATGAATGGAAGACAGCTGAGGAGCAGCCACAGAAAGTTACAAGCCATCCTTCCCAAAATATACCTAAATAAAATCTAAATTCAGCATTTCTCAGTATGCTATTCAATGCTCGTTTCACACCCTCATCACAAGCTGCTATCATTTTGTTCATGGCACAAACACTAAGTCACTTTTCACTACCACTTGCACTAATAATATGTTATTTTATTATATCTGTTATAGTTATTTGTTACTTTGTTAGATTCTTTTTAAGCACTTTATGGTCTCACCTTTATTCCTCTTGCTGCACTGAGCATGACAAAACTTTCCCTCGGGATAAATAAAGTTCTTATCTTATTTAAGAGCAAAATGTGCATTCCAATATAGACTCTGCGTGTCATTCATTCGCAACAGTCACATTGCAAGGACTGCAAAAGTCAGCTGGTTTGAGGTTAGGATTTCAGCAGTATCTAGGTTTCATACATTCATACTGCCCAGGCATTACACCACATATTTTACAAAGCAACATGATTTTGCAATGCACTATTCAAAATTATTTCCATAAAAGTTGCCAAATGGGGGTGCGGGAAGTGGGGTTCCCATGTTAAAATTTGTCGTATCTTCAATACGTTTCTCTACAACATATTTACTCTGTTGTGGCAAACAAGCTTGTAAGCTTTGCAATTTCTCAAGATTACATACGTTTGCATGTTTGCATATGTTTAAGAGTTTACTGCTACCGCTTTGCATTTTCCATTTGCTTCCGTGCTATTGGACTCACTCAAACACAGTACGGCGCATTTTGGGAAACTTAGCAAAATGAGTGAGGAAGAGAAAATGAAAGATGACCTGGTCATAAAAAGACTTCTGCGGGCCCTAGGCTGACATGGGGAATGGCCCCTAAGGCACCATTACAGCTATTTTCTGGAGCCAAAAGAGAAACAGAAGGGAAATAAAAACAATAGAACGTCAATAATTTGCTAATCCAAGCGTGGGGTGTCAGTGGCAAAATTTAGTCTTAAAATTTTGCAGACACACATTTAATTGTGTTCTCTCGACATCTGTTCACAATTCGTCTACCCTTCAAGCAGGATATCATAGACACTGATGACAATGTTAGTCTTGTATCTTCGTGCAGTTTCCTCTATTAGGCTACCTTGTGCTGGCTCATTTGGAAGTGAAACAATTCGTACCACTAGACTCCAGTGAGACAAGAAAGTTGGGTAGCAAAAAGTTCCAAAGTAAGAACAAACCATTACAGCCAAGACAGGGGTCAATTTTGTCTATTCTGAAAACTGTTGCCAAAAATGCAAACAGAAATACTGCTGTAATTTATACTGTCATATTATCTTATATTGATAAATGTAACCTCCGACAATTCTGTCTTCATGGGTCCTAAGTCCACCCCTGGACATTAGGCTCGTGGAGAGTCCACCCCTGGACATTTTCTTCCAGTGTATCAAAATATTTTGGATTCCATGCAAACAATACTGAGCAAAAGAAAGAGATCTGTCAGTCCTGCTTTGTGTCTATTGGCATAACTTGTTGCAACACAACAAACTTATATGACTCTGTTGATAAATTCTGTTCAGTTGTAGTTTGTTATTGTCATGACCTGCTCGTCCAATCCTCCCTTGTGCCACGCCCCCTCATTATCCTTGCATGCAATCCCGATTGTGATCAGCTGTTTCTTGTTATTCACATTCAGTTCTGTGTATTTAAGTCCGTGGTCAAGTCTGTTTCCCCAGTCCGGTCATTGACGTTGTTTCCCGTATGTACCTTGCCTTGTCGTTTCTACCTTAATAAACCTTGTTTAATAAACCTGGATCTCTGTCTCCCCAACCCTGATTCCTCGCTCCTCAATTTCCCTGCTCACCCAATGATTGAATGGCAAAGAGACTGGACTAGCTGAAAAAACGCCTTCCCTCACAGAAGAGGAATATCTCGATTTGACTACCAAGGTGGTTTATTGGCTGCAGCAGCCTGAGGTCCGAGACAATCCCACGGCACGAACCCTTGCTACCTGGGCAAGGGACATCCTTGACAGGACCCAGGCTGAAAACCCGCACCTTGCAAGGAAAGTGTGTGACGGCTAAAGATGGAGGAGGAATGGAGCGGCAGTGTATGACCAGGCAAGTGTACCTGGGCTGCGGAGGGTTGCCTCTCCCACTGTCCAGGTAGCCTGAACTCACCATCATCCCTGCTGAATCTGCTCCATGAAAGAAGCGGAAGGGTCGCAAATGGGGAGGCGTGTCGGAAGCCCTTCTGGGATCTCCTGCCTCACCGTGGACACCCGGACATCTCTTCGTACGACGCCCGTCTGCCTGCTTCTGCGCCTGCGCACGACGCCCATCTGCCATCTACACCCGAGACCCTGGCCTGACAATTCTTTGCCCTTCGGGGGCTATACTGGTGGGTGATGGGGGATCCAGCAGTGCAAAACTCCTGCAAGGGGAGTTTGCCGCCTTCACTCCAACTTCTCCGCCTTGTGAAATGGAGTGAATGACGGAAAACCTGGGGAAGCTGCTCCAATTGAGGTGCCTACAGTGCCCCCTGTGGTTCCTGTGCCGGTGGTTCCTGCAGCGCCCCTTGAGGTGTCGGTGTCAGCAGTTCCTGCACCGACACCTCAAGGAGGATTGGACCTGCTTGTCCAATCCTCCCGTGTGCCACGCCCCCTCATTAACCTTGCATACAATCCCGATTATGATCAGCTGTTTCTTGTTATTCCCATTCAGTCTTGGCTATTTAAGTCCGTGTTCAAGTCTGTTTCCCCAGTCTAGTCACTGATGTTTCCTGTTTGTACTTTGCCTTGTTGTTTGTACCTTAATAAACCCTGATTCCTCACTCTGTAATTCCCCCACTCTCTCTATGGATATGACTGTTTGGGCAAATTTTCACCAGTTTTTCCATTATAAATATTACAATATTTCTTGGTAAAAAAATTTTGCAACATAAGCCATACCAGCAAAGGTGCAGGAGTCTGACAGATGCTGCCGAGAGCCACTAAGAGCCCCTCAGCACTGCTAAGGGCTGTGCATGAGAGTCCCTACAGTAAGGCATAAATACTGCCCCGGGTATATTTTCTTAAGCTGACAATTTTTTTTCTTAACTGAACAGCTTTTTATATCCAATTGAACTACTCAGATGATCTAAAGTTGGTCAATTTCCGATAATTTCTGAAAAAATACACATGATAAACCTAAAACGCAATGATCCTAATAATATTATCCAGTATAATACCAAGACTACATGGTTACAAATTTCAATAAACACTGCTAAAACAGCTGATTACATAACAGTGATTATGTACTACTATAACAGTAGTGCCCCAAATCCTTTTTTTTTTTTGCTGTTTTAGTTCAGGCAGCTAAGGGTTAACTTTTTTCACTAACAACCTCTGACAAGCCCTATCAAGATTTCATAGCAGATGGCATCGTCGCACAGCAGTAGGGAGCTGAACTTTTTATATTTATGTGAGGTACCGTTACAAAAATGTTGCAAGGTTATTGCACCACTGCACAAGATATTTTACCTGCTTCACATCGGCACAGACACCCAACTGCCTATATTTGTTCTGGCAGATTAACAAGTTGACGCAACGATTTGTAAGCAGTCTTAGCTCCACGTGCGCACACTCCCTGTCTTCGTACAGGTAATCTCTTTCTTCCTGTAGCCCAAAAAACGTACTTTTCAGAAGTACCAGCTTTTCGTGGCATGTGTCTGAAATCCTGTCCGGCCATTTGCATCCTGGGATTAGTGTCTAAATAGCTATAACTGGGCAAGTGGACGGTACAGATGGGCTGTCTTTACAAAGCAGAGGTCACCTTATTTTCTGCGGAATATATGCATCTTTAAAAATACACCCAGAGTATTCCGAGAAAAAACTTAACTGGCATGGAGTGTGTTACTTTCAGATGTCAGACAGTTCAGAGGGATGTGAAACTGAAGCCATATAGACACAAGTGCTGAGAAGATCATCTTTCTGGGAAAGTTAAATTCACAGCACAGGCCTAAACAGCCATAGATCACCATCACGCTTCATTTCAACTCATCGCCTTTATGTTTTATTAAGTACAAGGATAATGATTGTATTGTGTGACACAGGGCCATTATTAACCAAGTCTGCGCTGTCTCTACACTCATACTACTGAGGGGGAAAAAAAACAGACAGTTTAGTTTAAATTACTTCCTGACTGACCTTAAAGGGAGCAGAGTGATAGAATTACACTTTCCTGGACATGGACAAAATATTTTCTTAAAATGCAAAAATGTAGCACATGGGGAATAAAATGTGAAATTATCGCATTATCATATATCATATTCTAAAATGAGCAAGGTGTCACACACGGCGTTTGCAGTCCGTCACAAAATAGACCAGGATGACAAGCACTTTATAAACTGGCTGTCGCCTTATAAGCAAATTAAAGGAGGCTTCCTTTGCAGTTCATTTGTCTGTGCTTCATAACAGTGAAGCAGCACAGCAAAAGAAAGAGTGGTTTGAGCCATTAAGGCCCCATCCTGATCACAGGGACTAAGTGACTGATGACTGGAAGTTTTGATCCTGACAGCCAAATTAGCAGCAGAAAGGTCCCTCAGTATAAGGAAACGAGGTGAAGCTTGGCGCTTGAGTGTAGGATCAGGCTATTAATTTAGCGTCCCTGAAGTACTTCTGTGTTTGAAGGCCCTGGTGACTATTCTACTTAGGACAGGATTAGAACCAGCAACCTTCTGATCACAGGCGCAGAGGCCTAACCCATTGAGCCACACAGTCCTCCCTAATCAAAAATGCATAACAAAAATCCAATGTGTGAATTTATTTGACACAGAAGCACAGAAAGGCCCCGAAAAGGCTGTTTGTAGGAGTGCTTACCGAGTATGAGGTAGGGGGATTGGCAGGGATATGCAGAGGAACGGGTCGAAGGTGTTGCTTTGCTTCTGGCAATGCGGACAGGTGAGCGACGACCTGCACGTCAGAACGCGAGAATTCAGCGCCGGCGATCACAAAAGCGGGCGTTCATTATCGAAAACATTTATACACAGCATAAAACCAGAGACAGTGTCACCTCCCTCCACCCACACATGAAGCACCGCTGAGATTCATTTGAATCAGCGAAAAGCCGCTCGCTATTCCCATGCCAGGAAGCAGGGCTTCAGGACTTGCAACTCATCAATTTAAGGTGTTCAGCACTGCACAGCGGGTAGACATACCTATACTGGGCTTGGAAGAGCTCCTGCACGAAGGAGCCAGCGGACAGGGGCAGAGTGGGTCCTTCGAGCGATCTGTCATCCTCCACCAGGGGCGGCTGGGAGTGGGGGGGGGGGCAGGTTTTAAGCATTAATCCTCTGCTGGAGAACAGCCGACAGTACAGCGAGCACACAGCAACCAACAGGACATAGAGTACACAGTCAAAAAGAACCATGAGAATGAACACCAGAGAAGAAAACGAAAAGAAATTAACACAGGCTGAAGCTTTGTAGAAGGCAGAATGTTGGCAATCGGGGAGAAGAGGCAACAGTACACCTGAAGGTTCTCCTGTTCCAGACACACCCAGATCTTTAGGCCCCAACCAAAATGTTATAGAGAAAAGCAACAGCCATTAGACCCAAATTAGGAAACACACCTTCAGACCTCCAACATGAAGCAACACCTGGAACCACACACATGTGCCTGGTAGTATGGACTGGGCCTGGTAGTCCTTAGTCTGGAGCTCCAGCAGGACCTGGAGCTGTAAATCATGCTACTTCACTGTGGAAGCCAAAACTCAAGGCACCTTCTGCCCCAATGCAGACCACTCCAGATTAAATTCTCTCCGTACTGATGGTAGAAACGTTGCTTCACACACTGAGGAGAACAAGATGACCCGAGGCCAGCCATTGCCACCTGCACAGCTTGTTGCGGTTAGTCTGGGGCAACCACACCCGTTGTGCGATTCACGCGTTTCTCCTACCACTTGCTCAGCACTCAGGGCACCTGAACACATGCAGAGCATTCCCTTTCCCAGCATAAATGAGCAGTTTCTGGAGAAGCACGATTCTCCTCTTAATAACCTGTGATATTTAAGGCTTGTCTAACATCACTAAAATAGACTGAACATTCCACTCTTAGTGCAGGCAGTTTTATATATCACGCTTTAGCGCAGCTTCTCGTCACAGGTCCAGCCAGGGCTGCTGTATCCCATTACCTATATGAGAGAGTCGCCGAGATACATCCAACATTCAAACCGGGAACATAGATTAAGAATGGTTACTCTTAGCTCAGACATCTAATCCCAGTCCAGGTATTCTCCTTTATCAACAACTTTCCTTTCTCGGTGAAGCATTTGTCACCTTAACAGTAATCGAGGCACTTGTTTCCCTAAATGCATTTAGCATGTCCTGCAGAAACAGGTAATTCAGCACAATGCACAAGTACCGCCTCAGTATAAGAGCCATTGTCCTGTTCTTGAGAGCTACACGTCTCTGTTTCGGCCCGTCCTGCAGACACAGGATCCCGGTGCTCACCTTGATGGAGGATCTGTTGCTGGGGTGGACGAGGTGGTTGAGGTCCTCATGAACCCGGTCCAGAAGCCAGAGCAGGAACTCCTGGGCGTCATGCTGGCCGTTACCCCTGTACTGCAGCGCGTTCTTTGACACAACGTTCTGCAAGACAGTACAGTCCTGTTCAGGACATTCTGAAATAACTGTACAATTTACATGAGTAATATGAAACAACTACTTAGAAGAAATAAAAAAACTGAGTCGACTCCAAACAAATTAAATTCACTGGTCACTGAGCATCGCAGAGCAGGGCTGGTGAGACTGACGATGAATGCTAATCATCGAGCAGCGCAGAGCAGGACTGGTGAGACTGACGATGAATGCTGATCATCGAGCAGCAAAGAGCAGAACTGGTGAGACTGACGATGAATGCTGATCATCGAGCAGCGCAGAGCAGGACTGGTGAGACTGACGATGAATGCTGATCATCGAGCAGCAAAGAGCAGGACTGGTGAGACTGACGATGAATGCTGATCATCGAGCAGCACAGAGCAGGGCTGGTGAGAATGATGATGAATGCTCGTCATTGAACAGCAAGAGCTTGGCTAATATTAGGTTAAGCATTTGCACATCTTGTACAAAGTTATAGCACTGCTAGTCACCATCATCATTTTTGGTGGCCTAGCCAATTTATATTCATATTCTCAGCAAACAGAAGCCACTTCAATAAGACAAATAACAATTACAAGAGATACTTCTGACAGATGTGGCTTATAAAACACAAGCCAAATGAACTGTTTAGACATTATGTGGCAGATTATTCCAGATAAAGGTTCAGTGTGTAATGCTAGGCAAACGCTGCTGACTGTATTTCATGGTAACAAATGTAACTAGTCTACCTGGCACATGCCAGAGCCTTGATGCCACCTTGTTAAAGTGCACAGCAGCAATACAGAATCATCTGAGCTTTGTCTCTCACATTGTGACACTGAATGTTATGTCTGCATGCTGCACAGTGGCCTCATTTTAAACGTGGAAATACCTGCTAATTGTTACTCTGACTGCAAGTAAAAATCAAACGAGGATAAAATTTAGAGCTGGGGGTAACCCCTTATGGTTGTGGGTTAGACACACCCCCCCCCGTTTGGCTGTTGGTTCACGCGGTGACAGTCCCATGGTGGAGGGTGTCGGTATCACCGGACAACAGGCCGGCTCTCACTCGGCCGCTGCGCGGAGCAGCAGGCCGGCTCTCACTCGGCCGCTGCGCGGAGCAGCAGGCCGGCTCTCACTCGGCCGCTGCGCGGAGCAGCAGGCCGGCTCTCACTCGGCCGCTGCGCGGAGCAGCACACGCTCAGTGCTGCAGAGCATCCTGCTTCAACAGAGCCGCCTAGCCGTGCTCCCCGGCTATCCGGGCGGCACAATGGGGCTGAACAAAATATTTGGACACACAGGTAGGGTGGGTTAAATTACAGCAGGCCCCGTGACGCTACGTTAATTACCCCGTGTGAAACCTCGGCAGAAAAGCCCCGTGAGGCCCGTAGCAGCTAAGTGAGGCGAAGGCCTTACTTCGATATCGCCGATACAATAAATCAAAGCCGAGGCATAAAAAAGGTCACCTGCTTCGTAAATACTCGTGACAGTGCCGCCATTTGCGACATAAATAAAGAAAAAACGGAAAGCAGACGCGGAGGAAGACTGCCAGCTTTATCAGAGGCAAGTCACCAGAGCATTACGGGCTCACAAATGCTCAGCATCCGGCGTCTTACATTTACGCATATGTATTTATGAGTTCCTCTTCAGAAAAGACCACGACAGGAGGAACAGCATAATACAGAGTCACTCTACAAAATTCCCGACGGCCATGCAGACCATAGGGGAAGCGTAAAGCCTGCTAAAGCTAACATGCCTGCAGAAAAGCCTGAAACTCGGCGCCCTGTACAGATTGACTTTCCTTAAGAGTTTTTCCTTTTTTTTACTGAAATGGCGGATCGTGGAGCCTCTCAGGAGTTTCTGGAAGTTAGCAGCGCAATAGAGCTGCAGCAGAATGAACTATTAGTGATGCACTTTTAAAGGGTGAGACATTAGATTGTATATTATCAGGACCTCAAGGTCAAATGATCATTTTCATTAAAGCATGTTAGTGGATGACCCCCCCACTAAATTAGATTTAGGGAATGTCAACAACAGATGAGGCCAGGATAGTTAACTCGTTAACCTTTTAACTGTAAATGCTGCCCTCTTAGTGCTATGACGTCCAACACTGGGGAATTCGAGAAAATTGCTTATAAAAGTGATATTTTTTCTTTTTGCAGGGTGGTAGGACTGATACATTAGTTAAATATAATACTGGAGTGTGTGATCTCAATTCCCTGGGTTTTGCAAAGTTTTCCCAGTGCTGTGATCTTTGCAAAAAAAAAAAAAGTGAGGTAATCATATTCAAACATTGCATTTTTAAAATCTTTAATTACAGTGAGATTTCTCCAGGTGACTTGAGACAAGCGTTTTTATCTCCTGCATGTTACTGGGAAAACCAGACATTTGTGGTCCTTTATCCGAGTGACTGGAGCATCCCCACGCATCACAGCAAACTATGGTGCAGACTAAATGCAAGCACATCATGGAAGAAAGGAGCCTTTCCTGTTTGGCGTGTGATTCATGTTGGAGTTTATTAGGTATTAAGTCATTAAGATTATTAAGGTCCCTGGTTAGCACAGAGCTACTGAAACCACCATGAATGTCACAATATCTAATCCGATCTGGATTTTGAAACATTTCTTCCCTTCCTCTCCCTTTAAATATATCAATAAACATTAGGATACGATTACTCATTACCATATAAGTTTAAGAAAAATTAATAAAAAAGAATTAAAGCAGTAAACAGCATTCTTTTTAACCCAACTAAGGTCAAAATATTTCACTAAGACATAGCCATTAATGCCAAATTTTACTTTGTAATAAACATATTGATGTAACTACATACACAAGTCAGTGTGCTACATAAATATTGTAGATCAATACATTTATTGACTATTAATCACCAAAAATCAATGTTCCGTCTCTGCATTAAAGGCATTGAAATTGGTCGCCAAGTACTTCCTGTAACTATTTTTTTAGTCTATATGAATCACTTGACGATTTTGAACTTTGATGCGACTGTTTGCCCCAAATAGTCAGGTACTTATTACTCAGAATGACTGGGGGGGGGAATATGTTAGAAAAGCATTTTACGGCACTTAAAATTTATTTAAGCAGCGACTGAAATAAATCCACACGCATAATGGATGAATGATTAAACATCAGTTGCGGCAAACTTGGTATTACGGACAGGGTCAAACCAGCAAAAATAACGTGCAATCAAACCATGTAAAAGCAGACCAAAGGAAGCATTTCATTTATAATGTATGAATCATTAATTTCATGTTACCTAATTTATAATTTATAAATTGTTAATTTAATAGTTCAGCTGGCGTGGAAGGCATCAAACAGAGTCACAAGATACAGCCGATCCTGAACCAGATGTCAAAATTCCACTTTATTATTGTTTTTTGTCGCCATTATGACAACGTGGATTGATTTTCATTACCCGACATGCCATCCATCCATCCATCTATCCTCCAGACAGCTTCTAACGGCTCATCCAGGTCGGGGTCTCGGGCAGTTCAGTCATTTCTAACCTAATGAGTTACTGAAGAGGCCAGCAAGCAACTTCACCTAACCTGCAGTGCCTTTTGTATTTTGAACTGCTAAAAACTCCTACTTAAAATGATGTGGCTTTAAGCAATTTCAATTTCAGGAAAACAGCAAGGTGCACTTTTCTAAGTGACCAATCAGAGATCCTGACCACTGTCCTTCTCTGCGCTCCACTGCCTTCCAGAGAACGACTGGAAAATCGGGTTTGGCAGTACAGCACAGTAGCTGTTGAAGGCATCTCTGATAACGTGTCGGCTTACTGAGCATCGGCCCTGGGGAGACCTAGATATCAGACACACCTGCCTGGCATTTCTTGACCATTCTATAACACAGATGTGAGCAAATACACCAACTGACCAAACTGGCAGCTGGGTACCCCGTTCTACGTGGCCTTATTTGTTGTTCATTTACTAAGCTATTCAATTGCACCAAGCACAGAAATATCTAAAATTTAACTGAGACTTACTGCTTCATGGGAAGTACTCAGAGATACTCAGGACGAAGTACTCAGAGGGCCTCTCAAGAGTGAGCTACAGTAAGTACTGTAAGTCAACAAAATGACCAAAGCAAGATGCCTGCCTGCGGGGATCTGCGTCTGCATATCACGCCGTCAGGCACGGAACAGCGCAATCTAAAGCAAATGTGCAACAACTGCAGGGGCAACCGATTCTTGCCGGTCATCTGCCGATTTACAACGTCTGGTAACGTCAGTGCTGGAGCCCAAAGCAAGAGTTGTTCACATCCAAAAAAATGCTGTAAAGGCTCCATTCCTAGAGGCTTGAATATTCACGGGACACTGAGCACCTGCAAGAATGAATTACGTAAAGAAATCCAGTGTCCTAACACTTCAAAAGTGCACTACAGAACTCACAGATCAGAAGCACAAAGTATTTAGTAAAACAACACAGGCATTCTCTAAATCCACACATTTAGGGCAACAGAAACAACAAATCAGATAAATGTGTATGCTTCAGGTACTGGAGGTGTAGTGTAATGACACCGGATATTTCACTGTAGATAACAACCCGAAATGCAAAAAAGCAAGCAAATTGAAACAATCTAAATGCATTCAGCATCTTAATTTAATCTGTCCCTGAAGACATTTAAAACCATTAAATCACACATCCATAAAAGGACAACACACAACATGAGAGCAAAAATACGTGGCAAAGGCTGTCTGAGGTCCCCACAATACCCACCTGCATATCAATCAATCAGAACACGACTGGATAAGAAAGGCTCAGACTCACACAAACATTATGAACGTTTCGATGACTCTTGCCGGAAACTGCTAAAGTACTTAATGACCTTGGATTTACTCATTGAAGAGTTTTACTAACATGAGGACCAAACCCGAGGCCCACAGTTTAGGCAAAAGCTTCCACTGATCACATGCACGGATCAAATGTGCAAACGGGAACATAGCACAGAGCTTTCAGATGCAGAACTCTGCTGCAGATGCCCCGAATCACTACGAGGGACCTGCACTGACTGAAATAGCACAACAAGATCCCTTACAGCAAAAACAAATGGGCCCTTAATTTAACTTCCAGCACACATGATCAGTGTCAAACAATTCCCCACCGGGGTGAAAAGAAGGGTCCTTCAACTCATCATTCATCACTAACCACCCTAACCTTAATTAATATGACTCAATAATACAGTAACTTGAAAGACAAGTTTCTGGCTCAGCTAACTTGAAGCAAGCTCTAACTGCTTGTCCCGCCCTGTCAGCCAAGACAGATCATTTCCAAATCGACGCTTTTGATCCTACAAAATGCATTTACGCACAAGAAGTGGTCTCATAAAACTACAGGTGCAATGCAGGGTAAGAATCTCAATGGCTTCAACAAAACTTTCTCATCAACAAAGGGGAAAAAATCCATGCAGGAAATCAAGAAGGTGTAACAACACAGGAAGACAAAGGGGCAATGTTTAGCCTGTTTGCTGGGCACACCTTCTCCCACTGTGTATATGCAACCAATGCAGGTCCAGAGCCAATGGCAGCATGGGCCGCTCATACCCAAAAGCTGACGGTTAAAGTCCCAAGGAAAGAGATCTTTGCTGTTGTAACCTTCAGCAAAGTAGGTAATCTGAAATCTCACAGTAAACATGACGATATACAAATGTGTGAACTGTCATCTGCAGACTAAATACACCAGCTGGACATGGAAGAGAAGGAAGCAGGTCATTGAACTCTTATAAATGCAAGAAAAAGACACTTCTGAACGCACAGACTGGGTGATCCCACTCTGAGCTGACACACTGAAAACTTCCAGAAGGGTTGAGGGTGGCGTGTGGATCAGCGGGTTAGGACAGGGGGTTTGTCAACAGGAGGTTGATGATTCAAATCCCATGGTCAGCAGAGTGATTTCACAACAGCAAGATACAGGCTGCAAGGTAATGGCAAAAGGGCCTGAATCCACAGCACACAACGCCCGCTACCGACATCACGACCATAGCGGTATCATGGAACCTAACTGACAGGCAATTAAAGCCTTAATACAGAAGCAAAATAACAAATGTAAGGAGTGTTTGAAAACATGCATACAGAAAAAGAAAACTGCCTCTAAATATTAATTAGATGAGGAGAACAAAAATCCACAAATGAAGCCCAACACGTTTCCTTACACAATGAAGGGCACAGACCTCCTAGAAATGGGAGCTGCCCGTACCCCCCCAACTCACAAGCTGTCAGCATGTCGAACAGCCCCAACACAAACCTGTGCATTAAGATCCTTAACACCGCCGTTTCGTTTGAGGAATAACTCGTCTATTTAGTAGCAATCGTTAACCATAAAACAATCACTAACGTCTACAAAGACCCCATAATATCATCAATAAGTACACCATATACAGCCCTGTGTCCTCACAGCCCAAAAACACGCAGTGCGATTAACTGGCTCTAGTTGATGACTGTGTGTATGTGTGCGGTATGCCCTGATCCATAGAGGGGGGGTGATGATAAATACTTAATCTATGAGTTTTTCCACTGCTGGGTAGACCATTATAAGGGTTCATT
>JAODUD010000045.1:9089800-9101608 GCA_026784285.1 Stomatorhinus walkeri
TCAAATATCTATCGGTCACAAGTCTCTGTTATAAGTTCTAACGACAATTAGCTGACAAAGCTGTTTCTCAACAAACAATTACTTATTGAGTGTATATCTTTTTTAAATGAAGAACACGCGTGGATGACTGAGACTTTCAATATTGCATTAGATTCTGTGCGTACGCATGGTTAGAGCTGTTCTTATATTTAAGAACATTTCTACGTATAAGTACAAGATGGTAAATTCTACACTTTTGCGTGAAAATGTTCTCACGCAAAAAAATACGCACAAATCTGTTCGTAAGAACGGTTGATAAATGAGGCCCCAGGTCTGTGGCCACAAAGGCCCCCGCAGACTACGGCCAGCTTTTTCAGGTTGTGTTCAGTCATCAAAGCGCTTTTAATGGGTGCCTGGGACTTCATTGAGCTCTTTTGGATTTCCCTTGGCTTCTCCGGTGATGGATGTTTGGGAATATTTCTGGATTTGAAGACATTGGGTAACTGCAAGCTTGCCTCTTAAACCCTTCTTAGTTTGTTGCTTTACATAGGCTTCTTTTTGAAGGATTCAAACCATATAAAGCTTTGGGAGTTCCTGAGGCCACCTCTTTGTACTGCCCTTG
Organism: Stomatorhinus walkeri; assembly: GCA_026784285.1. Taxonomy (NCBI): domain Eukaryota; kingdom Metazoa; phylum Chordata; class Actinopteri; order Osteoglossiformes; family Mormyridae; genus Stomatorhinus; species Stomatorhinus walkeri. The sequence continues at coordinate 9,090,402 of JAODUD010000045.1, forward strand.
TAAGCTTCCCTACCATATAGATATAATCATCTGCAATTTGACATTATATTAAACAAGGGACAGGTGAGGTCTGGTGAAGGTAAATGAACCTCGGTGGCTTCCTCTGCTGGGTAATGTGGCGATATTTACATAATGAGGTTCTGCCGCCTCCTGGTGCTTCTGTCCATCTTCTGTAGCAGGTTCCCCAATACAGAGGCACAGTGTGAGCCTGCAGTCTATCCCAGGATGCACACGGAAGGGGATCCAGGGACAGGATTCCAGTCAATGAGAAAGCCCGGCCAGAGCCACTCCAGCTTCTAGGGTTTGGACCCCCAAACCTTAAGGTGTGATGTGACAGTGCTGCCCTCTCCAGGTGTGGAGGGCTTGCATGTTCCTCCCGTATGGCTTTTGTCTGAGTATTTCCACTTCCTCCTGCAGCCCAAAAACATGCTGAATACAGCTGTTAATAATAAGCACTGAAAAAACAACTGACATGGGACAACAGTGCACTTTGACACTTATATGCTTAGTGAAAACGAGAGTAAGTTATTTTAGCCAAAAACTGAACATAGGCATAATGTATGCTGGTCTGCATTCGGTTGGCGCCCCATCTTGTGTTGCTCTTTGTTCTTTGTCCGTGGCTTCCTGGAAAGCCCCGCCTCCCTCAACCCAACATTGCACAAGCAGGTACAGAAAAAGGATGGATGGATGGATGGATGGTATTAAGTTAAAGTGATATTTGCAATATATGTTAGTGTACATTTTCTGCTGGTGTACCATTCATCCCTGTTCTTGTTTTCTTGGACTTCAGGACCATTGTTATCCAGTACTCTATAAGCAGTACTCTATTCATGATACTCTATAAGCGATACTCTATAAGCGGTACTCTATTCACGGTACTCTATAAGCGGTAGTCTATAAGCGGTACTCTAGAAGCGGTACTCTAGAAGCTAGCACTCGATAAGCACTGTGCAGTATCATTAATGAAGAAGTATACTTTTTCGGTATACAACATAGTAGTTCACAATACAGAAGATTTTGCAAGTACACTGTAAATGTCTCATTGTAGATTATGTATTTGTTAAGTAGTTTTTACTGCTGTTTTCTTACTGTGGTTTCAGATGAACATTGCCTTGCAAACCATGTCACACACTTTGCAAACTTTGCATTTAGTTTTCACTCAACCAGTATTACTCACAGTTTCTGTGCTGGCTAATTTCAGACCCATTAGGTTTAGCGCAGAAACAATTTCTTATTATTTATGGAGCTCTGGTTCTTTGAAATGCATCTTTGCATCGAAACCACTGAGAATCTCAGATTCCTCCTTCTCAGAATCCTCTAGCTGTTCCAAAACACAACCTTTTCAAACATGTAAACTTCTGGGGACAAAGAGTCTCCTTCCTGAGATCGATGACTGCCTTTTGTTTAACAGTAACTATAACTCAGATACTGCAGAGATGACCTAAAAGTGGCAAACAGAGATGTTTTCTTCCTTGCTGTTGAAGACTTGCAGAAAACACCCCATCAGAAATAAACTAATGGTTGCCTTATACAGTATGATCTGGCCAATGTTCTTTTAAGTAGCTTTCAGGTTTGCCTCGTCTGGGTTGCATGTGCATGAAAAATGATTATTGCTTTAGCCATCATCAAACCTAAACTCACTTTTTAGCATATTATGCAAATTGCTATTTCAGTGTGCAAGAGTGGAATGTGTTTGTGGATTGTACCGTTTCAGTAAAGACGCTTTACTGACACATTTTTATTCAGCTATTGTTTTCTGCATTATTCTTGTGTCTGCATTTGCCCTGCCACAGAGATTCCAGCAACGTTCTTTGTGATATTGTTCTTTTGGTCCTGACCGTAGGTGAGGAGAGGGATGTAGATCGTCCAGTTACCCACAAGCCTTATCTATCAACATGACTCTCCCTTGATCATCACTCTTCACAAAACTGCAGTCACTCCACGAGTCACTCCACGAAGTATAGTCACACTAGGCAATCCATACCATGCATGAGTGTGTTTGACCCCCAAAGTCTTGTTTGTTTGACTAGTGTAATCACTCCAGTTCAGCTGGGCATAATTCAGCTGACCCTGGAATGTATTTAATGTGACCACTAACCGTGCTCAAGCACGAAACACAGACATGATGTACGCTATAGATGAATTGGACCCGGAAGGCCAGGCCACCGCTGGTTTAGGGGGCGTGCTGGACAGATGCCGGAACCACCTTAGATGGCTGCTTTAGATTTTAGGCCATACAAAATGTCTGAGCTGCTCACACTAACTCTAAGGCTGAGTGCAGGCAACCTGTGCATGAAGCTTGTTTCTGCTGTTTGAATTCGCAGCTTCATCCATCCTGTCACTAAAGCTTGCGACCTTTGGTGAGAGGAGGAACACTGCTTGACAAGTATCAATAGCGTTGCCATTCAACTTAGTTCTCTTTTCACTTTGACAGACTGGTGCAATGTCCACATAACTGCTGATGTTGCCCCTATCTGTCTGTTGATATCCCCTTCCCTTCTTACCTCACGTGTGAACGAGACCCTGAGATATCTTCACTTGAGTCAGTAATTTATGCCCCAGCAGGAAAGGGCAACCCGGTCGAGAACCATACCTCAGATTTGGATTTTCTGATGGTCACCCTGCTGGCTTCACACTCAAAGTGCCTCAGTGCTACAGGTCACAGTCTGATGATGCCCTCATGATGTCGTCATGACCACACCTGCATGCTACAGGGCACTGCCTGATGATGCCCTCATGACCACACCTGCATGCTACAGGTCACAGCCTGATGATGTCGTCATGACCACACCTGCATGCTACAGGTCACTGCCTGATGATGTCGTCATGACCACACCTGCATGCTACAGGTCACTGCCTGATGATGCCCTCATGACCACACCTGCATGCTACAGGTCACTGCCTGAAGATGTCATCATGACCACATCTGCATGCTACAGGTCACTGCCTGATGATGTCGTCATGTCCACATCTTCAAAAAGAGAAGACGCAATCCTGAGGCCACTGAACCGGACCCCCTCCACCCCTTTCGCTGTGCTTAGAAATTCTGTCCATAAAATTATGAACAGAATCTGTAACACGGGGCAGCCCTGGTGGAGTCCAACACCCACTGGGACTTATTGCCAGCAATGTGAACCAAACACTTGCTCCAGTTATACAAGGACCCTATACCCCATACTCCTGAACCCCCCCCCCCACAGGACTCCCCAAGGTACATTGTCATATGCCATTTTATACAAGTAAACTGTTTAGACAATCTCCCTGCCTGTCGGGGTGAGAAACAGGGGAGAGGGGAGCATGGGTTTCTGGGATCCATGGAGCTGTGAGACGGTGCCCATGGGCCACTTCCTTCCTGGGGAGTGAGCTGAATTCTCCAGGTAGCGTGATGGTGTCAGCTCAGTCTTGGAGTCGGGCTGAACACCCCCCCTCCCAGGGGAGTGAGAGACAGCTCCGGCCTGAAGGGGTCTATGGTGACATAGTCCTGTGAAGGCCAATTCATACTTCACTTTTCCACGTGCGCTTTCAGATGTGGACGAGGGGACTTGATGTAAATGTCGTGAACAGGGGTTCACTGTGGACAGCTGCGGTCGGTGGGCGCATTGCCCAGATTTTTATGTCTAGTGGAAACCTTGTGCATCAACTGCACATGTGCAAGATAACTGACTTGGTATATCCAGGAGTGACATGTTTGTAAACTTTGTCCTTTCAATTTGTTCAGCTCAAACCAACAAATAAGCTCTGGGAACGTCTTCTCATTTACATCTGTTCAAGATTAACGAAATATCTGTTCAGCTTCGCGCAAAGGAGATTAAGGGGGACATGATGCAGGTATTCTAACAGGTCTGGATGCTGTTCAGCCAAATTGCTACTTTAGTATTAGTTTAAATACTAGAACTTGTGGCCATAGGTGGAAATTAGCTGGAGAACATTTTAAACTGAATTTGAGAAAGCACTTCTTTACGCAGCGTGTAGTTAGAGTATGGAATAGTCTTCCTGCTAGTGTAGCGGAAGCTAAAACCCTGGGTTCCTTTAAATCAGAGCAAGATTTTAACAATTCTGAGCTATTAGTTAAGTTCTCCCCAAACGAGTTTGATGGGCCGAATGACCTCCTCTGGTTTGTAAATTTCTTATGTTTTTATTATCAAGCACCTAAGAGGTCAGGGTGTGGAAATATTTTTTGAAATAGTTTAACATTCCCTTGCAATAATTTTGTGTTCCTACACAATAGTTTTCTGTTACAAATAATAATTGCTTGACCGTTTAAAATACAGAACATAGGATTAATCGACTAATAAGTACAGTGATCCCCCGCCTATCGCGGAAGATACCTTCCAGACGCATCTGTGATAGGTGAAAATGGTCGATATAGAAAGACCATATAAATATAGCTTAAGCCTTAAAATACCCCTCCCGCACAATTTAAACACATATGTGTGTGTGTGTGTGTATATATATATATATATATACACACATACACATCTCTATCTGTATACAACATGGAATATGTAATAATGGCCAGGTCTTCCTCTGACGCTTAGGCTCACTACTACCAGAAGGCTCAGTTATCTCTTTCCACGGCCTCTTCCAACTCTTGCTATGCATGATATTTACTTCCCACAACTGCCTACACTGCAGCCCTTCTAAAGGCTTGTACCTCTCCGCTGACTGAGAAGACAGATCCAAGGGGCAGATCCAAGCCTCCTTCCCCTCCCCCTGGACGTCAGGTCCACCATCCACTAGAGAACGTTCCATGTTCCCAAAGCCAGTGTTCATTGCGAAGGTTTAATCCAACCGGAAACATGCAGCTGTTTCGGGCTGAACCCGGCCCCGCTCTGCAGGGACCCTGCCAGCAGGTGTTCTCCCAAAAGCACTTCCCCTAGCCTGGCTTCAGGGTTTATCCCAGCAGCCTCTTTCCAGGCAGGATACACTGGTACTGCTTGATACTGGGGTGACACTTTGTCTAGCCTCTCCTCACAAACCTGTGTGCTAAGTGAGGCCCTAGCAGGAGCCGGACCTGTAGACGGCGTAGCTCCAAGGATAAATAAGACACGCAAACCCCTCCAGTACCCTGAGGTCACCATCCTCGGAGGGTGGTCTGGAATGTGCACCCTGTGCAATGCGTCAAATGAAGGATGTTTCACTCTGTTTGTACAAGCTGACTTTTGATGATTTCCCCCGAGACACCTCTTTCCCCCCTGAGACACCCCTTCCCCCCTGAGACACCCTTTCCCCACCACAAGGTGGTAAAAAAAAATAACAGCATGGTGCATACTACAGCGTTTTGGTTACGGTGTCTTTGATGTGGACTTGGCACAGTGACGGCGAGGGTATTTTTATGGTGAAACAGTTTGACATGTCTACAGATATGCACTTGAATTTCATTTTGTTATTTATATGTGGTTTTTTAAGCAGTAATTCAGCCTAAAGGTGTGACTTATGGGCCAAAACAGCTTGAAGAGCCATTCTTGACCTTTTGACGTCACACCTCTCCCACCACTTTCACAGATATTAACGCAGCCGTCTTGCAAAAACAGGAGTGTGTGGGGAAAGCGCGCGATGCTAAATTCATACGCGTCTACCACAGCCCACATCCTCAGTGACGCGGTGCTCAGGCTCCAAGATGTCAGACACATGAGGAATGTTTCTGGCTGTAGGAACCAGAGCTGAAATCTTGATAATTTCAGCCCGGCACAGAATACAGCTCTGAATCTGCTGCTTGTTCAGATTTTAGGACAAAGATAAAGGTATGTTGTTCTTCTTTAATTCAAGCTTACTGTAGCTGTCACAGTCTTCCTATTGTAAATAGAGATAGATTTTTAATACCAAATTATGACTTTAAAAAATGTAATTGTCATAACTGTAGCGAGATCTAATATACTAAACTCAATATGGCATTTTTAACTATAAATTAAATACAAATGTTAAGGCAAGCGGGAATACAGAGATTTTACATGTTTCACAGTAACCGATTCATAATTTTTTTAGGATCCAAAATACACTTATATGTACATGGTGTTTTTATCATTATTTATGACATTTCACTGTGTGGCTTGTTTTCATTCCTCTTCGAGATGTTTTGTTTTCGCTGTTTTCAAAAGTATAAAGTGCTTCATTAGAGAAATGATTCATGTACTCTAGACTTTCCATTGTGGCTTGTATCAGTTCAGTCAGTCTTCTTGTCATAACAAGAAACCCACAAGTAACTTGCCTGACGGTTCATTTAAAAGACAATTTTGATAAGATTTTTTTGTGTGACGTTACAAAAGCTTCTTATCTGTTTGATATGAATCGAAGAAAAATATTTCTGAGCGGGTAAGTTTTCTAATCCATCCGTCCATCTTTCTTCCATTATCATTTATCTAACACAGGCTTGTGGTGTGACAGAATGGTTCAGATAATTATGTAACTATCGCAAACATATTTAATTATTATTATAAGAGGAAATTATTCCTCTTGTTGATTAATCACTTACTGACCGTTGGCAGTGTGATTAAAGTTTGAATGAACATAGCAGTGGTGTGCTAGAGGGCAGATTTCTGCAGAATAATAATAACAAGTTAATACGGTTGCATTTAACCGGCTGGTGCTTTAATAAACACTGAGAACTGTTGACCTAAACACTGAGAAACCTTGCTTTTGTTTGCACTGAAGGTGTTTCCACCTTTTTATGAGTCTATACCAAGCCTTGACCCACCGGCGATGGCCGTCCTTCAGCGTGCTCTTCTTTCATTCCTGCTGCACTGTCTCCTTCACAACAGTAGGTATCCTGAGCTCAGCTTACTCACAGTTTCTCCATAAATTGTGTTTCCTGAAATATATGGCTGGACTGCACCAGGGAAGTATTGTCTCTGGGGGTTTTCTAAGGATGTTGTGGTTTGTGGCTTAAACTTCTAGATAGGGCAAAAGGCAGTACTTCTCTGAGTCCTTTGCTGAATCCGTTGACTGAATGGTTTATTGATTGGTCCTTGAAACGTAGTAAAAACAAAGTTAAAAAAATAAATAAAAAACAGTACCCTACCACTGACTGTCCTTCATCTCCCCCTCACTACAGCTGCATGCGCATGCAACATCACCTGCACTGCAGACTTCATCTCCTCCTTAAATTGTTCCTGTTCCGAAAAGGCACCCACATCTTCGTACACAGTAATAGCAGCTTGCTGGTGTGTGATCGGTTTGGCCCTGTCATCTTTTCTTCAAGTGATTATGGGTTTTGCTGATAGCACGCTCCATCAGTAACCTATTGCACATTTCTTTTTTGTCAATGATGAACTAAATCCCAACAGACTGAAAGGAAAGAAAGACTTGTATTGTTGCAGCAACTCTGGTAGAGGTTTTCTAAGACAAAAATAAAATTCAGGGTCTTCATTTAACCATTAAAGTACAGTGCTTCATAATCTGTCTTTGTTTCTTAAAAAATGAATTATAACAATATTTCTCTTGCTATTAATAATTAGTTTTGAATCTTGGAAATTTGTAATTATATTTTAGGTGTATCAACTTCATAAGTTTATACACTAAATGTCATACAAATGCCAGTGAATACCATTTTAATGGGAAAAAAATGTCAATTTCAAATATATATGTAAGGCTCGACAATTCATGTTGAAATACACAGTTCATGAGTCTGAGGTTTGCCAGTTACACCTGGTTTCGGTTATGAGAATTGTTCCTTTCTCCTTCTGTTTTGTGTCTGAAAAGTGAATTTCAGTGAAGTTATAATTGAAAGTGATAAGTGAAAGTTTGTTTCATGTCCCTTATGGTATTAAAGCACCCTACGTGTCTGTAAGCCACAAGTATATCTTTATTTTCTTTAAAGGAATGCAATAGAAAAGGTGAACAGGAGCTGTGAGATGACGCCCTCTCAGCACTGGTGCACGACTGAACCGGACTTTGATTTAGTCGTTTCTGTTGATGCAAACTGCTCTGCAAGCGTGACTGAGTTCAACAGCGAAGGGTTTCTGGAATCCAGCAGCTCAGTACATTTCCTGATGTATGAAAAGAGTAAGCAAGAATAAGCAAGTCTCTTACAACAAAATTGCAATTACACTAGAATACATTTCAACATCCTTAGTTCTCAGTATTAGATTATGTGCTCCCACCTTTCTGTCCATTTCTTATGTTTGTCTGTCCTCTTTGTGTAGATTTTATTTATTTCTTTGTTGTTTTTGGTGGACTCTATATGTTTAAGTAAGTATATGTTGTAATGCTAACATAAATGTCACCTATAACCCTGTTTATAAACCAACCTTATTTAGTATTCTAACAGTATAATAGTGCATCTCAAAAGTGCCTCATTCTCTCTCATACTCCTTGCGACTGTAGTAAAACCAGAAGCCCCGTTCGGCATTCGGTTGGAAGAGAATGATGGTGGTTACAATATCTCCTGGACAACAGCCTATGAGGACGAAGACACATACTTGCATAAACACCTGATTTACCGAGTGCGAATAAGAACAATAGATCAGCCTTCTGAGGTAAAAAAAATAATAATAATAAATCGAGACCCTCTGAGGTATTGTGGTGTACCATTTAATGAGTCATAAAACCACTATTTTGGATTAGCTGGGGGGGGGGGGTTCGTACATGAATGAGTGACTGAATGACTTTCTGCTTTTCACAGAAAGAATTATCACACATTTATACCAACTGCTAAATTATTTTGCTAATATTGTCTGTTCCTTGCACACTTGCACTTAAAGTGACACACACTGATTTAATACCACCTCCATACATCTTCTATACATTTGTTTTGTCACCAAGCCTGTTTCATTTTACCAGGGTGTTCAAAGTCACAAAAGTAAAGACTTGATCCACATCCTTAAAATTCTTTCTATTGGCCGGAAAGCAAAATTTCATTACGAACCCTTCGAAAACTGGGCCACGTGTCCAGTAAAATGGATTTGTTTATCGAGTACTAGGGTAGTGTGTAACATAAAAATATTGTGAGTAAAAAGAAACAGTTTGATGTATTGTTGGCTAGCCAATTAAATCGTGTTTTTTTTTCGGTAAAGGAACGGACTTACTCCATTGATGAAGACAGGAGTTACTTGGAAATTCCCTACGGACACCTGAGGCCTGGGACTGAGAATGAGGTGGATGTCCAGGCATCTGTATCCCCCAACTATATAGAGGCATTCTGGAGTGAATGGAGCCCCTCCAAGAAATGGAAAGTCATTTGTGAGTACAGCTCTCAGCAGACTTTTAGCTAGGAATGAATCTCAGGGTGGTCTGGGAAATTTTGAGGGGTGGTTTCAGCCTGTAATACTATTTGGTAACATGCTTGGCTCTCAGACAGGGATCATCAACCTGTCTGTACACAGATTATGGCCGTATGTGTCAGTGGCAGAATGTTTTGGCTGAGAAAAGCAATGCATTGGTTACATTTTTAAATACTATGTTTGTGGGAAAATTGTACTTTGATCAAATGGTCTGTGAGAATTCCTGATGGTCATGACCCCTGTTCTCAGATCATCTACTCAGTGAAATAAAAACCACTTCACAAACGTAAAGGAAATTTTCAGCGTTCACCATTACAGTCAAATTATTAATCAGTTTTACAGTTCAGTTTATCTCTCTGTTACTTAGTTGCACTGTTTTGTTTCCATGGAGATTATTTTAGATAAATGTCTCATGTTATATATAACGTGGATATATAGCATTCCGCCGTGATTATGTACAGATTAATGCTTTAGTAGAAATCCGGAGGGATTTAAATTAGTCCCAGGGGAAGTCCTGCTCACTACCATACAGACTTTGTATCTTTGTCATTTTTCATAATACTGTAATTTCTCTTGACTTGTTGGACTGTACTTCAGCTCTTGGCCTTGATAGAGGCTGAGCCTGGTCCTTCTTGTTATTTCAGGTGATAAAGGGAACCACTACCTGTACATGTTGTCTTTCCTGCCAGTCCTGCTCTGCTTTCTGTTGATTTACTTGAGAAGAATGTAAGTACAGCCCATATGTTGCTATTTTGCATAAATTAAGCATAGGCCTCAGAAAAAATATGATAATTTCTTCCTATAATATGAATGCAACTCATTTCAAATAATAATATAGTGTTAATTATTAATCTTAACACCAAAAATCACCATCTGGTTAAACATCGGGGGCATGTTGGATATTTGAGCACAAAGATAGTCCGTTATAGCTTGGGTCTTTATGGGAAAAGATGTATAGCGTCCCTAACAGTAAATGAGCTCATATGGCCTGAATTTGCAATGTCTAAAGCATGTCAAAATGAGTTTTACTTGTCCTTTTGCTTGCAACATCTTCCCACGCACGAAAATCGCAAACAGCAGTAATTTCGAGTTGAGGCAGAGACTTTGTTGGCGCCAATCTATACAGGAAGCGAGGTCAGCACTTGCCTTCACTGGTGTTCCTGCGGAGGCTTGCATATATAGAAATGTCACGGTAGAAACTTATACCACAGTATAACAGTCAAGGGCCTATTGTTGCCTCCACAGTTCTGAATACACACTTCCTGTAGCCACAGAGAATTCTGAACTGTGCTCGGAGTGCAGTTTTTCTGCTTATGTAACCTTGATTTACCTGTAGAGGGAGCTGTCAGATATCTCAGCCAATGAGTGCATCTTGTGGATTTGGCCAGGTTTAGAGGGTAAAATATGTTTCAGTTTTACTCCAAAACCTTCTACTTCCTTCACGGAATGCACGTCACGGAGTTTCCTGGATGACCAACACCGTTAGATGTGACTTGCGAGGACACAATCATGGAGGAACAAGTAAACAATCAAAAGTGAAATCACATAGACATCCAAACACATCAAAAGACCAGGCAAACTCTTATCCCAGCATCTTGGCATGGGGACAAGCAAAAGGGATGGGTAGGGCAGAATAGGGAGCGAATGAGAACCCAAAGACACATTAACTTGGTCTGCAGCCCCTGAGGGCTGGGGGTAGGGTATGAAATACCCATAAAATTCAGGTTGAAAAATTCAGGTAAAATAGAGAAAATGTCAGAAAGAGCGAAAGAGCACAGATGTCATTGAGCACAATCCCTCCCAATCAAAAGACAGACCACCAGTCCTTTGAGTTAGGGTCTCCTAAATCCACCACCTTAAGATGGTAGCTAATAGCAGCTGCAAACTCAAACTCTAGATGGATGGATGGGTGGATGATAGATAGATAGATAGATAGATAGATAGATAGATAGATAGATAGATAGATAGATGATAGATAGATAGATAGAT
>JAODUD010000045.1:9131775-9149337 GCA_026784285.1 Stomatorhinus walkeri
ACGTGCCCCTCAGTATGTTCCTGTATGGTGTAAGTCACGTGCCCCTCAGTATGTTCCTGTGTGGTGTAAGTCACGTGTCCCCTAGTATGTTACTGTGTGGTGTAAGTCACGTGCCCCTTAGTATGTTCCTGTGTGGTGTAAGTCACGTGCCCCCTAGTATGTTCCTGTTTTGCCTGTAATGGTAAATGGTTGCTTGGTTTGGGGGCTTTTTCTTGCTCACAGTTCAGGTTATAAGATGATAGACCAATGGGTGTTAAGGGGGCCCTGGTGTCCTGACAAGGCTAAGAAGGCAATAATCTAATTCAGTCAACCGTCCTTGGGGACCCATTGACAGTCCATGTTTTTGAGCAAAAATATGGACAGTCTGGCAGAGAACTGGAAGCGAACAAAAATGTGTACTGTCCCTGAGGACCGCGTAGAGAAATGCTGAACTAATTCACTAACGATATAGTGAATTTTCAGTGTATAAAGCATATATATATTTTTTATATTTTATAAAGTATATATTTATACCAAGGTACAGACCTCCTACACTTGACCTATTTATGGTTGTTAGCTTAACCGGTTAGCATGTTATCCTGTAAGAAAAGACAGCAAGTAAATCCACTAGACTGGAGGATGGTCACTTTTTTGACACTTTCAGGATACAAACGGGTAGGCGACTCAAGTAAACAGATAAAAGAGATGTTTTGCTTTCAACAGAAAATGAGCAAAATGTAAAGGAAAGTCACTGCTCGAAGTATCATTATCATAAAGCAAAGCCTTTCTGTGTATCGTTACAGGAAGAGGGGCATGTTCCCCAAGCCAAAATTGTCACTCTCTTTTGTATGTGCTGTTGGTGGCTTCCAGTCTGTATAATAGACCGGAATGATTTGGGAAAAATATCTAATTGCCATTTTTCTGACATACTGCGACGTGATTTGCAATAGAATTTTTAAAGTCGGGCTTTAGTTACATATTCCTTGTGTGATAGATTAAATACATGCGATGGAGCATTACCACATGAGATACCATCAAAATATTAATCACTGCAGATTCTAATGCAGGGATAAGAACTTAGACATGAATTGCTTCCAACTTGTATTTGTTTACTTTTTTAAAATTAGCATAGAACAAACATAAAACAATTGTCATATGAGCCATGACTAAGTTAAGTTTAATAAAGTAATAACAAAGAAATCAATGCCTATAAGAAAATAATAGGAGCTTTCTTTAAACAATCTCACTGAAATAGGCAGGTAATTCACTTTTGGCTCAAGAGCGGCACCTAAATATTTTCCCACACTGCGAATGTAACATTTTCCTCTGGTAACACGTGTTTGTTGTTGATGCTCCGATCATGGTTATCAGTTATTGGGACCAATAGCCGATTACTGGAAGCAGAACTGGCGAATAAGAATTGCCAAAGCTTTAGCCCCTGATCCTCCTTGAGCAACTTCTTTTGCACTTATGTTGCAAATTGCCAATCTTTCATCTGCAGATACCTGGTAAAGCTGCCAGAACGGAAATGACAGTGCCACTGCTGTGTTGGAAACTTCAGGCACATATTTTAAGTCGTCAACGCACATATTTTAAGTCGTCAACGCACATATTGTGCATCATCCTCAAAATAAGTTTTTGGTCAATCTCTACCATGTCCCCAGAATTCGTAAAGCCCCCCCCCCGTTCACGGCAGTCTGCCCGTTGTGTGTCTCTCAGCCTGTTAACATTGCCTGGGCATTTTGAAAATAAATGCCAGGCCTGTTTTGTTCTCGTCTGCAGTTTTGCTGTCTAGCGACTGGCAGCAGAACTTATTCATTACCATTCATTCATTCTGATATGTTTTGAGCTCGCTTTGACTGTCAGACTTGGAACAACTTTGATTCTCATCTCGATTGCAGGCTGTACATTTCCAAATAGAATTTGGCTTTATTAATGTTGGCATCTGCCAGCAGTTACAATCTGTGGAGACCTGTTTGGACAATATTGTCTATCCCAGGTAGTATATAGCTTAAGGCAGGAGTACATCCTGGATGGGCTGCCAGCCAGTCACAGGGTGCATCCTCAATGCTCAGCAGAGGCATTTTAGAGGTACCAGTTAACTGAACTGTGTGTTTTTGTGCTGCGGAGGAAAACTGGAGCACCCAGAGGACACCTGTGCAACACTGACAGAGTATGCAAGCTTTGTACAGACTGCAGGGAGGCAGCAACGTTAACCACAGTGTGTACGTATATTTCTGTTTTTAAGGGTGCCATACCTGGAAGTGTATGGTGCGCGTGTTGTACATTTTTGTCATTTGACATTGCATAGATAATGCAGTATCCATGATCTTTAGCTTGGGTGTGTAAAGCAGGACTGAAATTCAATATGCATCCTGTGTTTTGTCAAGATTTGTTTTATTTTCTGTTTCTTTTGTCTTGCCGAGTAACGTAATTTTACCTTGAAAACATGGTGGGTGATTTTACTGGTTTCTGTCAGAAACAGAGATTTTTACAGCATTGTTCTGCATTATCCCTCTATCCCTCGTGTTCAGTTAACATTGTCTAGCCAGGTCAGTATACATACATTTAAAGGGCATTTTTCTGTCTGACTGTGAATACCAGCACCATACATGCAGAAGCTTTCAGTTGATTGGATCTACCTGTAAGAACATGTCAGCGGCAAACTTAGCATTTATTTGGGATGAGTCTGCTTACAGCAATGTTAAGAATAGCTTAAGATGGGCTGCTTATCCCTACATAGAGAGTGGGTGTCCATGTAGGTGCACACTGGCCGCTACAGATACCCATTGCTGTGCAGGAGATCAGGTCATAGAATAAAAGTTTTTCTGTAGTCGATAAACTTTACATAATATCTAAAAACATTTGTAAAGCAGAAAATGGAAAAGAACTGCATGACTTTGTTCCTCACAGGAAAAGTTTGTCTGTAATAGTTAGACAGGTGACACTTTTTATGTAATGTGTGTTAAGGAAAATTATGACTGGTGAATGCCATGGATGAGTGTTTGGAGCTACGGAGTATGTAAAGTCTCTTTGCTACATGTAATTGTCTGTAGAGCAATAGAATTTTGTATGAATTACACTTGATCATCCTTTCTGCTTTGGTCAGATTTCACAGTAAAAATGATTTTGGATTTTTCTTAAGGAAACTCGCTGTTCGAGGGCTGTCCTCTAGTCAGAGGCTTGTTGAAGAACTTTACTGCTCATGTCTGCAGGTCTCATTTCCAAAGTCGAATTCTGAGGTAGGCAGACTTCAAAGCTGGGCCATGTGCAGCTATTAATTAGGGTGCTTCTGAAATCTGTAAACAGGAGTGCGTTAAAACATTAACACCAGTGGGAAAACTGTGAGATCAATCCCCTTGCCAGGTCAATGAGTAAACGCCTCCCCAACCTCACCTTGGTGACGAGGCCTTGTTTGTGTGCTTATGTCAGGGAAGGGTCTTTCGTTGCATATTTCTGCAGTCTTCCTGTCTGTGCTTGTGCCGACGGCAGATATCCAGTTACTGTAATGTGCACAATGAAAGCAAGCAGGGTGTCTGCCCCCTGTACACATTTCAGTCATTTATGTTAAGTCCAGCTTTAAAGTCTGTTTCTGTTTAATCACTTCCTAGATTCACTCCACTAAACCATTTACCAGCTCTTTCTAAATATTATTTGTTACCTAGGGATTTTTTTTCCCTTTTATAGCTCCCCCGAGTATCTGATTAAAAATGTAGCTGCTGACTTCGTTTTGGAAGCATGTATTTGCATGGATTTTTTCATTCTGATGCAGTAGCAAAGAGCATATTTACAGAATGATGCACGGCTTGAACAGTAAGCGTGACTCACTACAATAGTATCCAAGCTGCCTCCAATGAAGGGTGGGGGGCACCATCCATAGCTGTTTATTTACAGTTTCCCTCGAAATGTCTGCGGCCACACCCTCTTGAGCGTGCTGCATGCTGGCACACTGAACAGGAGGCACACAGTGGTATGCTGCACCTGCCGCCAGTGGAAAGCAAACCGCATGTATACCTCCCACCTGTGCCTTTCAGGAAGGCCGCGCCCCCATCTCGGTCCCGTAAATGGCCAGCCCAGGAAGGCTTAGTCTGCTGGCTGCAGTCTTCCTGCAGTAAACAAACTTGCTGGTTTTTCACACACAGGACTGATGGATTTTCACCTCATGGAACCAGACTATTATGAACTTGTCCTTGTCCAATCACATAAAAGCTGAATAGATTACATATGAACTTGTATTTATCACAAAGGAAGAGCCTACCATAAATCCCCTAACACGCCAACTGTGATCCTTATGTGCAGTTAACCTGCTCTGGGTGTGTTAAAGTAAATACACAGCCAACATGCCGTGGCCTTTTACAAGCTTTAACACGGGTGAATTTGCTGGCGAGCAGGACAGACTGGGACAGTGTTGGCTGGCTGTCACAGGAGCCTTTCCCCAAGAGGCAGCTGTGTGGAAAGTACCTTTCAAAAGGTCCCTGAAAGCCAGGAGCAGAGCTTCTCATTCGTACCTCTGTATTTATGTATTTATTTATTAATTCTTGATCATTGATAATTTTTAGGGCATTAACGTCAAGTTTAGATACGTATGTACCATTGGTGCTGTCGTCTACCAGTTTGTGTTTATGTAGCCTGTGAGGAGCTGCAGCTTGAGCGTGATTATTCAGCCATTTGTAACCCTCAGAAGTCGCTTTTATTATAGCACCTTGTATGATAGATGCAGATGTTGTGGGTCCTGCTTTATTTGGGGGGGAGGGACGACAACCAGCCTCTCTGTTTCTCCGTTTCTCTGGGCTTATCGCTCCCCGACGTTTTTAGGTACCTGGGCTGATCTCCTTGTGCTGTCTGTATTTGCCCCCACAGTGCGATGTCATTCCCATCCAGTCCAGTGTGGTGCTGCTCTCGTGCCCCGCCTCACCCATGGTGAGAGGCCCCTCGGAGGCCATCCCGAGCACAGGCCTCCGTCTGGATTTGAGTATGGAGGCGTCCGCCACAGAGGCCAGGGCTTCCCTGGGCCGCGCTGATTCCGGGGCAGAGCGCCGGCCGACAGCCATGCAGCCACGGAAGAAGAGGCCCGGGGACTTCAAGTTTGGCAAGATTCTGGGGGAAGGCTCCTTCTCGACGGTAAGCAGGAAGGATGTTCACCAACTGAGTCATGGTTACAGTTTGACACGTGTTTGGGTGTCACATAACAGTCACAAAATACTAATTGTGGCTTTACGCCGTCACAGTTACAGCAAATGTATGTTCTCTTACTTTTTAACAGGTAGTGCTGGCAAGAGAGCAGCTAACAGGGAAAGATTATGCAAGTAAGGAGGTTTTGTTGAATTCATATGTAATTTTATATCCCATTTTTAGCATTTGTAATGTATGTGCAATAAAACAATCAATGACGCAAGACCATTTCTTTGTGCCCCGCAGTTAAGATTCTGGAAAAACGGCATATCGTGAAAGAAAACAAGGTGCCGTATGTGAAAAGGGAGCGAGATGTGATGTCACACCTAGACCATCCGTTTTTTGTCAAGCTTTACTTCACATTTCAAGATGAAGAAAAGCTGTGTATCCTTTCATATTAAATGAAATATATATATTATCAAAGATGATGGATTAACAATGTGCAAAGCGCATAAAGTGTTGTTGGTTTGTTTTATTTTTATCCTGAAGTTTTGTGGTTTTGTTTTTATTTTTTAGTGATCGTGTCTGTCCTTAACTACTGCTTTTCAGATTTTGGTCTTAGCTATGCTAAAAATGGGGAACTGCTAAAATACATTCGAAAGATAGGGTCTTTCGATGAGACGTGCACAAGGTTCTACACAGCAGAGATAGTTTATGCATTAGAGTATTTGCATGCAAAGGGGATTATTCACAGGTAATGTCGCTTCAATGCTGACTTGCTTTATCAAACAGCTGTTGCACACGCACCCCATCTGAAAGTCATGGGAGCATATATGTGTGAATGGTGTGGTAGACCGTGAGGAGTCTTTGCTGCTTTTGTAGGCAATACCCTTTCTGGTAGGAGGCACATTGTGCTGCCTTTACCTCCCCCCTTTAGACGTTAATCAACCAAAAGTGGGAATAATTATGCATTCCAAGTAATTCGCGATTTTCTGTCACAGCCCTTTGCTGAATGCTGCAGTGCTCTGACGTGAATCTCTGCAGGCCAAATTATTAGTGTTTTTTGCAAGCACAGGCATTTTCTTGCATCCGCTGGGCAGTGGTGTAGCGGGTAAATTGTAAATTTAGCCCCCAAAGTTTTTAGTGGCCTGCATGCTGGACTCTCATGGCCTCCATTGCATTTTCAATGGTCGCTTCTTTCTTGTTGCCCTTTTATCTTCACAGCTTGAATGTGCAACCTGCTCTGAGCAGAGGTCTGTATTACGAAGCGGGGTTACTGGCTTATCGGGGTAACTTGTCGGATTTAAGGTAGTCTGGGCAAAATGTAAGTGAACGAATATGAAGTCCATTTAAACTGGTACCTTAAATCTGACAAGTTACCCCGATAAGCCAGTAACCTCACTTCGTAGTACTGGCCACAGGTTTGAGGATTTGGATGTGCTGCTATGACAACACATCCAGCAAGAGTTTCAAAAAACTGACAAGTCTAGGATCTTGCCAAATCGTCAACAATTACATCCGGTTAAACGAATAATCCACATACGAAAAATACCCCTAGTGTGTGGACCGAAAATTTCCGTATACCCTGGGTTATACTGCAGCGTATACCCGTAACACAGGGATTTAGAAGTGGGTATATGACCTAATAAGAAGTGGGTGTACGCCATATACCCTGGACTACACTACTGCCGCTGGGGCGTCCCATGACGTCTGGACCGCAGATGTCTTGGAAATGCATTTCTAAATGAATTCTATCTTATGCATTCAAACCAAAATGCAGCTGTAAATCAGCGAAAGCAGGTCTTTTCTATAATTCCATAATACACTTAAAAATTGTGATATTATTGATGGTCATGTTGTTGTTAATGTTAATTTTATGGTGGGCTGGTGTGAATGTTATCCAGTTTGTTGGCATTTGTTTTCCTCCAGGGACCTAAAACCAGAAAATATTTTACTGAATGAAGAAATGCACATTCAAATAACAGATTTTGGAACAGCAAAGCAATTGTCGTCAGATAGCAAGCAAGGTGAAGATATTTTATTCTCTCTGTCTGGGTCTTATGCTGTGGTCTGTTTACTCAAGGTCTTTCTCTTGTTTAGAATGACCTTGTTCTATGGTACTAGCCTGAAATCTCAGGTTGTTTTATACTTTAGCCATATTCATTTGTGTAGTGTTAAATTAGTGAAGACTGATTTCACTTTATTATTCTGTTGACTAGTATATTTTGTTTGCAACGGCTTCTGAAATGTATTACAGTTTGCCATATGAAATTGAGAAATAGTATTGCTGTATATCCATTGCCATTATTGGTGACAAAGTGATATTCTTCTTCATTGCAAGTTAGCAAAAAGTACGGTCTAACATGCACTTTCATTTTACTTCTTCATCACGCTAAAGGCTATTGAAAGCAGAGCCGGGAGAGTGTAGGGAGTGGACTGAGATTAAGTCATCTGTGAGCTTAAAAGCTATGTTCAAGAACTGAGTTGTTTTTATGGACCACGGCATGACTTCTGTTTTTTTTTTTTTTTTTTTGCAGCCAGAGCAAACTCTTTCGTTGGAACTGCACATTATGTTTCCCCAGAGCTGTTAACTGAGAAGTCTGCCTGCAAAAGGTAACGTCATCCTTTCCCGGACTTTGTCTGGCTCTCCACGCCCATGGATTCTCCTCATCTTGTGTTTTGAATACTTTCTTGTTTCAGTTCTGACCTCTGGGCCTTAGGTTGTATCATTTACCAGCTGGTGGCTGGGCTGCCTCCATTTAGGGCTGGGTAAGTCAGCTGCAAGTATTTCATTTCGCAATGTTAGGACTTAACTAATTCTGTGATTTGGCAAAACAAGAAATTGTGTAAAACTCACTCTTTAGCTACCTTTTTTTTCTTCTTTGTAACTGTGTACTTTGACCTACTGCCATTTAAGGAATAAAAACAGAAGTTTTTGAGGGGAAAAAAAGTGCTAACAAAACTGTACAATAACAGGAAGTTATGACTGTCTTGTTTACGACTTGTTTATCCGAGGAAGTTCTTGGGCGAGGTGAAAAAACCCAAGTCACATGATCAGTGTTATGTGGTCAGGCGGCCCGAATAGTTAAACTATAACAGGGAAGTTGCGATTATAAAGTAGGCTCTCAGGGGTGCTCGGTGTGGTCAAGACACTATACCTTGGCCTGTCTGCTCTTCGATCACTCCCGTCCACGGTACAAATGATGTATAGTAGATCAAGTTGATGTCGCCATATATACGGCCCTAAAATGAAATGATTTCATGTTCTTTGTATCTCTCTCTGTCACTCTCCCAGAAATGAGTACCTAATATTTCAAAAGATTATGAAGCTTGAGTATGAATTTCCAGACAAATTCTTTCCCAAAGCCAAGGATCTCGTTGAACATCTTTTAGTAAGTTGCATTGTGCTGCATTACGTGTTGACAAACCACTGGTGTTAGAAAGCCTCACTGTTAAAGCAGAGCTTCTGCCTTCCAGCTCTTGGATCCCAGGAAGCGGCTAGGCTGTGAGGAGGCGGAGGGGTTCCCCCCTCTCAAAGGTCACCCTTTCTTTGAGAGCATATCATGGGATCAGCTACACCTGCAGACACCCCCTAAACTGACCCCATATCTGCCTGCCATGTTCGAAGATGATGAGGACTACTATGGCAATGTGAGCTAAACTCCCTGCTTCTTTTTTTAAAGGCCATGTAGGTTGACTTATTAATTACACTGTTACATTTTGGTCTGCTTACAGATATATGGTGGTACCTTGGAACACGAACTTAATTCATTCCAGAAAGCTGGTCCAGTTGCGATTTGGTTGCGATCCAAGTCAAATTTTCCCATAAGAAATAATATAAATGAATTTAATCCGTTTCAGACCCCCAAATAATTGCCAATTTAAAATTATCTACCTTCCAAACTAATGACCCAGAGAAATAACAATCAATGTAAAACTAATACAGTTACTCTCACTTTTGTCCTCTTTGGTTTGCTGCTATCACTGCTCACTTTCTTAGGGGCCATGATTACTGTGTCACTAAATGTACTGTAGATAAAGTGCAGCAGACATGCGTCTTGAGCTGTACAAGTTTTAGCGCGTCTGTTTTGGTTTGAGTTGCAGGTAGGTTTTCTCCTCAAAATTTAGTGACCCGTTCGAGGTCCTAGTTGGTAGAGTTGAACACATCTCAACCCGTACAAGTTTTAGCAGGAACAGTTGGGTTCCAAGATTTCGGTCGAGGTACAAGTTGAAAAACATTCAACAGACCCGTTCAGTGTCCGTGTTGGTTGGATGAGTTGAAGTGTTCGAGTTCCAAGATTCTACTGTATCTTTATTATAATGTGTTAATTCATTGAGGCTTTCTAAACCTGTTTATCTTGTTTGTAATGATGGTCAGACACCCAGCCGGAGTACTCTAACCGTAGGCCGCCCATAATGATGGTCAGATACACAGCCGGAGTACTCTAACCGTAGGCCGCCCATAATGATGGTCAGTCACCCAGCCGGAGTGCTCTAACTGTAGACCGCCCATAATGATGGTCAGACACCCAGCCGGAGTACTCTAACTGTAGACCGCCCATAATGATGGTCAGACACCCAGCCGGAGTACTCTAACCGTAGGCCGCCCATAATGATGGTCAGATACACAGCCGGAGTACTCTAACCGTAGGCCGCCCATAATGATGGTCAGTCACCCAGCCGGAGTACTCTAACCGTAGGCCGCCCATAATGATGGTCAGACACCCAGCCGGAATACTCTAACCGTAGGCCGCCCATAATGATGGTCAGATACCCAGCCGGAGTGCTCTAACTGTAGACCGCCCATAATGATGGTCAGACACCCAGCCGGAGTGCTCTAACTGTAGACCGCCCATAATGATGGTCAGACACCCAGCCGGAGTACTCTAACTGTAGACCACCCATAATGATGGCTCGGGCCTCGGCTTCTACCTGAGTGAGACCTTTAGACCAGCTGTGTGACTCCACACCTGATAGAAAGAGACAGTCTGTTTTTGGAAAGGATGATTATATGAAAATATTTTTGTACATCAGGCTGTCCTTATATTCTGATTATGATGGTACACACAGTCAGTATTCCCTTTCCGAACTTATGATGGCCTGTGTTACTCAATGTCGGTGTGGACACTTACCTGTCTGTCCCCTGTGCTGCTCTCTGTAGTATGATGACCTCCTCAGCCAGTTCAGCTGCATGCAGCTGGCCCCGTCCACATCCTCCCAGCTGGCTCTCTCAGAATTCCCTCCGCTGCTGACTTCCATCAGCAACATTCAGCAGTATATTCATGACCTGGACACCAACTCCTTCGAGCTGGACCTGCAGTTCTCCAGCGAGGAGAAGAGGCTGTTGCTGGAGAAACAGACCAGCGGAAACCCTTGGTGCGCCCACTTAGTCCCCTCCTGTGCCTTTAGCGTTTCAAGAACATATCTGCAGGGCTTTGGACCAGGTTTCTTTCAGGATGCATGATAAATATTCAGAATGTGAATTTAGCATTAATTTGTTTTAGCTTAATAGAATATCCCATAAATACAAATGGTTTGATCTGATTTTATCTTATCTGCCCTGTTCATTTTTTAAAAAAATATGCCACAACTCGATGCTTGTAGTATACACGTTTGTGTTCAGTAACACTTTACTTGCTTACATGATATGTCTCCATTACTTATTTATAGAGTTGTGTGTTAAATTTTTTTCATTGTACTGTGCGTTATACTGCAAGACAGCCAAATCCTTAGATACGTTGACATGCGTGTAATTGAAAAAAACTAAGGAGTTAAATCTATTTTGTATCATACATTCTAATATTTTGTTTTTTCTTTAAGGCACCAGTTTGTGGAAAACAATTTAATACTTAAAATGGGTCCAGTGGACAAGCGGAAGGTATGGGCTTGTCATTTTCTATTACGTTCTTTTTCTTTTTATATTTTCCATTGGTGCTATGAGTCTGCTCCTGCAGAAAGCTGTTGTGCCATTTGAGGGCATCACAGCTCCCTCTTCTGCACCGACTGTGTAATGACACGTTCAATGCCTTTAATTAATAGATGCCTTGACATTCCTTTAGCTTGTACTTTTCGGTCTGTAGAAGAGGGGAAAAAGAAAACATTTGATCATTTGAACATTTTAAAATTTGTTCCCCCCATGAATGTGAATGTCTGCTTACACTGTGTAACAGTTTTTGTTCCTGGGTTGTAGGTTTTGTTTCGTAATTGCTTATACCTAAAAAGTACAGAAAATGGCTGTTATTCCCCACAGTCTTGTCCATGTTCTCTGTGAATTTATTAATATGAGCATCAGGGATATGGACTTTGAGGGACATTCCGCTGCCCATTTTGCTGTACTTCTTCACCAGTCTCAGCCAGTCCCACAGAGTTTTCATCCAAGTGATTCTCCAGGAGGCCGCGAACCACTGCAACTTTCCCAGCCACTTTCACCTTCCTGCTGAGCTTCTGGGGGATTCCGTGCAGCTGGAGCTTAAGTGAATTAGTGGGCATGAGGCCTCTGTTATGCTACGTTTTATGTTAGTGGAAAGTTCTACAAAGTTCTCAAATTCTAGAGGTTACTTCAAGTTTATTCAGCACTTAATCTGTCTGGAATATTATGGAAAATAGGTAAACATCAAAATATCACTGTCCTGTTCACGATAGCAATGTTTGTGGGGAGTGATGGCATTTTCTATACTTTTGAGGCATAAGCTATTAGGAAATAACATACTACCCAGGAACAAAAATTACAATAACAATTAGTTACACAGCGTTCTAGAGTGTGCTAGTAAATCTTTGGTAGGGCCTCTTCGCGCGTCGGCGCCAGCTGCTGCTGACAGAAGGGCCGCACCTGTACTATGTGGACCCAGTGAACAAGATCCTGAAGGGAGAGATCCCCTGGTCCCCAGACCTGCGTCCTGAGGCCAAGAACTTCAAGACCTTCTTCGTTCACACAGTAAGACTCAAGCACAGCCCAGTCAGGGCTCAGACTGCCTGTACCTCTGTCTAATGACATACTTGCTGATCTTAGGGCTCTGCTTACGCTAGATAGATGGACTGAGATTACTTGTAGTGGAGAGTATACAATTAAGAGTAAACCTTGTGTGAAGAAAAAAAAATGGTAATATGTGCCTCTGTTTAAATATTAGACTTCTGGAGTTACTGGAATTCGCTTCCCAAGTAAAGCTGACATTTGTAATGTTTTCTGTTTTTGCAGCCAAATCGGACATATTATCTAATGGACCCTAGTGGGAACGCTGATAAATGGTGCAAGAAAATCCAGGAAGTATGGGGGAAGATATACCACAAACGGCAAAATGCTGGCTTATAGCTGCACCTTTGCGCACCTTGCTTTCTTCGGGTGGCAAGATCCCCCCCTTCAGTGCCTGTGGCCTGTCACTAAGAGAGCTCTCCCCAGAATCCCCGCTCAGACTTGACATTGCTTTCTTTTTGCACACTAAAGCAGGTATCTAAATAGTTTTTTTTCTCTAAGGAGGGGAAAAACATGGAAGCAAATGGAATTCATGGTTGCTCTATTCTCTGCTGCTGTTGACGCGTTGGACACGTCGTGTGTGGATGAGGGTCCAATTCGTGAAACCTCAGCTGTCCTGCCAGAGAGACAGAATAAAATCAACCTGCCTCGACATAATTAAGAGATGTCATCCACCAATGCAGCTGGACAGTATACTGAGCAGTCCTGTGGTGAAGATGTCAGCGGGATGAGGCTTTGGGGTTTTCTAGCGGAGCTGCAGACCCTCGTTTCGCTGTCCTGAATCACCATCATTTAATTGCGGGTATTTCAGAGTGCTTTTGTGTCCAGGTGTTTTATAGCTTCTAACGCCACCCTTACATGTGTTTACCACATGTGCAGCGGTACGTAAGCTCAGCATCGCGGTCTCTCTGTAGCTGTGTATTCTGACTGCTGTGGGTTCCTTACTGTATTACTCGCTTAGTCTGCCTGCTGTTCACTATGGTCACAGCAAACCCATTGCTGATTATCCAAAATATCGATGGTTATGTTAAATGTATTCACTTTATCCTGGAGTTTTTTTTTATCTTTTTAATTTAAATAAAACAGTATGGTAGGTTTAGAATGTACTTCTCTGCAATATATAACCATGACCCTTTTTTTGAGAACCAGTTTCATCTGTTTTGTCACTTTAGAAATAGAGCAGCCATGAGGAAATAATTGCATATAATTCACAAGTTTTTTTTCTTATTTATTTTTTCTGTTGTTAAAACACAAGAAGATATAATGAAACTCCTCAGGAGCACTGTTGCTTTTGTCTTGTACAGTCCATACTAGGTTAGTGGGGTCTCTGTATCTAACCTGGAACAAACTTCTTAATGCTTTAAGGATTTTTTCCCTAGAGCTCTGTGATTGGCTATCATGGTCCTACAGCTGAATCAGTCTGTCACAAGAGTCGCGGGAAATCACGTGGGAGTCAAACCACAGACTGAATGCTGAAAATGAATGCTTACAGAAAGATTTTTTACGGTCGGCAACAGTCGGTTGCGTTGAGTGTTTCATACTCTATGTGGGTTGTTACCGACCAGAACTGTGATTTGTTATTTAAATTCTTAATATATGAATAATCTTTTGATTGAAGTCACGTTCGAGGGCCATGATGTGTATGTACTGAGATGTAAAGCCTTTGAATGTGAATAATTATTGTAAACTGATATTTTGAAACCTTTCTTATTTTATTATATAAAATTTCTATTTGGTCAGTGATTTAATCCTATTTCTTATAATTTAATGAACTTCTTTGTTTCCAATGACTGCGACAGGTGAGATTATCGATGGATGGAGTTGCCCACATAATGCTAAGTAATATCGTAATAAAACCATGTAGGGTTTTAGGCAACTGGCTGCCTTTCCTTCTGTCTTTTTTATCCCTTCGTGCCTATAAAACGGTATACATGAATAAACCCGGAGTACAGCGAATGAAGGACTTGGATGAAGACCGTGGTTATAGACACTTCTGGTTATACCTTTATAGTTAAAACGCTATTTAAAGCATTTTAAATGAAACATACTTGCTTGTATGGCACCATTAAAAAGCACATGTTATTTGTAGATGAAGAAATTATGCGTGGATTTTTCTAATATTTATTTGTAATTAAATGTCCAGTTTAGTGCTTGGTTTTAGTGTCCGAACACCGTCGAACACCGGCAAAGGAGTGGCGTGTCTTGGGGGAGGTAACGAAATTAGGCAGCAAGAGCGGCGGAACTCTTCCTGCCTGGCGAGCAGTTCCTGCAGCGCTCGGAGTAGCGGGGATGGCGGAGAGCAAGTCCGATCTGAGCGAGCATAGCTGTCAGACCTGTACAGTCCGCTGTGGGGGAGACGCAAAGCACGCTCCGGACGGCGGAGCCTCCAAGTGGGTCAGACTCAACGTCGGCGGCACGCATTTCCTGACCACGAGGCAAACCCTGTGCAGAGACCCGAAGTCTTTTTTATATCGACTGTGCCAGGCCGACCTCGACCTTGACTCTGATAAGGTATTAGATCCAAGGCTCGGGACCTATGGTAGAATTAACTTCCATTAGTTGAAATACACTTCCAATGTCAAGTGATAAAATGCATTTCAATATTTTGGAAATCACTGCAGTATTTTAATGTAATGCGATTTCCGAATTTTATGGGAGAATGCATTGAAATATTTGTTTTGCCATTTGCTGAAAATTATAACCAATATAAAACTTCTAAGAAAAGTTCTATTGCTGCTTTGGTGAAATCGTAATAACCCATGCAATGGCGTATAGTTTTAATTTGTAACATTAATTGTGCATGATTTGATTCATGATTCTTATATTGACGTACTACACTACTGTGGCGAACGATATGTAAATTGTTTAGTTAAGAAAGTTCGACCGATTTAAAATGAGACTCACTATTCCATAATCATGCAAACAGATGCAAGGATGCGACGCATGTTGTTTTGTTTTTGTCAGAATCGTGAAGGAGTGCATCATCACGGCAGTTTTATGGGCTGATGTATTGTGCATTAGTGCATCTTCTGCAGTGTATTTCCTGCTTATTCTTGGTGACTGAATATTGCCTTTCCATGTATACTAGATAGAATGAATATTGACTTTGCGATCTGAAGTTTACACTTTAACGTGGAATGTTTAGTGTATGCTACCGTTAAACCTTTCTCCGGTTCTGTCTGAGAGGTGATACATAAAGATTTATTTATGTCACACAATTTTTTTTCTGTATTTGCGTTGATGGCGATTCAACCAGAGGGTTTCCAATTACAGTTTGCATTCTCTCTGCAGGTGAATTACTTCGTGTGCATGTGTGTTTGCGTGATGGCGTGTATTCAGGGGTTATGAGTAATCGTAGAAGTGACCGGTATAACTAGCAGAGCGGAGTCTTAATTCCTTCTACAACAAGTTTACTATAAATTATTTCCCCAGAATTCAACATAAAGCGCAAAAATGACTCTCCAGAAAACTTCGGAAATGTGAACGTCCATAAATGGCCTCTGTCTGACCAAAGCATTCCCTTTATTTCTAAGATGTATTTACTCTTTAATGATTGGTGCCTTAAGGAAACGATGGAGTAGTTTATCTACTGAATTCATGATATTTTTGTCTGGTACTGCACAGCACATTGAATACTGTATTCCCATTCCCGTCAGGGAATTCCACCTTAAGTGAAACGGTTCTGTGATTATGTGTGTTTCTCAGTGTGTGTACTCCCTGTTATGGACTGCCACCCATTAATGACACTTCCTAACCTATGTTGCTTGGAATTCTGTCTATCACAGCCACACCATGAAAGTAATGATGAAAATACTGGTTCAGTGTCAGATGGAACCAGCTGTCCTGTTCCGGGAAGATTCCCAATTTTCTGTTATTCATGCAGGCAAACCAACTGCAATTCAGACTAGGTAATCCGTATGAAGCTAAGCAGGTTTGGGCCTGGCCAGTACTCTGATAGATCAACTAGGAAAGTGAGTTGATGTTGGTAGAGGTGTTGGTGTGGCCAACAGGTTAGTCTATCCTGTGGTCTGTGTGGGTCAAAATGGTGTCGTTCTTTGGATGAAATGTAAAACCGAGGTCCTGACTGTATGAGGTCATAAAAAATCTCTGGGCAACTTTTAAAAGAGTAGAGGTGGTGTCCTGGTTAAAATTGCCCACTGTGGCCCTATTAAATCTGGCCTCCTGTAGAACCCTTTATCTATTCATGTACTCAACTTAAGAGAACTTCTTAGTGACCTCACTGTTGAGCTATTTACTTATTTACTGGATAATTTTACAAAAAAATATTTTTAAATCTCTTATTCTGGTAGATGTTATTGTGTTTGGTCTGTGTTGAATGTTGTATGTTGTATGGGCTGTATTCCTGCTGCACACAAATTGCCCTTTTTGGACAAAGAATAAAGTAAAGTGAACTCCTAATATTCCCCTGCATCTAACTGGTGAATTCTCTTCTGCCCCTTCACCACCTTAGCTACTGTGCGGTGAGCGAACTGGCGCAGGACGGCCGCCGTCATATCACCCTGGTGGGGGCTACACAGTGGTGGTGGAATTGGCTACCCATTGATTCTGTAAAGTGCGTTGGGTGTTTGAAAAGAGCTGGATTCCTCAAGGGCGTATTTTTCCGGCAAAATGCTATGGTGCGGTTGCTGAGATGACCTTGGATTTCAAGATTCTAAGTGTTAATTGTCACATACACAATTATATTAAGTACTATGTGCGGTGAAATGCATGGCTGTCTAGATGCACACTGTGGAAAACAGGAGGCGTGTTTAATGGACACGTATTACATAACGTATTACAAACTAATTAAATAATAATCATGAAATGTCTAAGGATTGCAGGATTGCCAGTATGGAGATGTACCTCAAGGGCCATGTGGGTTAAGTCGGCTGTTGACAACATTATTGTGCGGGTCCTACACTCTATCTTCATGTAGGATCTGGATTGCCTGGGGACAGAAACTCTTCTACAGCTGCTCTCAGCTGACCTTCAGTCAGTGGTCGTGTTTGCCCGGCCTCAGCACAGAGGAGATGATATTTCTGGGTTGGCCAGCATCCTTACATTTACATTTACACATTTACATTTACATCCTTACTTGTCTACGTGGCCCTGGACCTGCTTCGTCTAATGTAAATGTTCTGGAGGTTGGGAAGTGCAGGTCCGCTTGTGCATCTGGCTGACTGTACAACCCTCTTCAGAACCTCATGGTACCTGCCGTGTGCTGTTCCTGAGCCAGGCACTGATGCTTCCTGTCAGGATGCTCTCGACAGTGTCACTGAAGTTCTTCAGCATTGGGCAATGACGGCCTGAAGCTCCTGAGATGTCTAAGATGGTGCAGGCGTTGGTGAGCCTTCCTTACTAAGGAGTCAATGTGCAGAGACCAAGTCAGGACTTTGGTAATATGAACACCAAGGTACCTGAAGTCTACCCTGTCCACTAAAGCACCATCCATAATGACATGGTGGAGGTCCCTTTGCTGTTTCCACAATCATTTCCTTTGT
>JAODUD010000045.1:9155110-9175889 GCA_026784285.1 Stomatorhinus walkeri
TCAGCCCTTTATCCCTCAGCCCCTCATTCCTCAGCTCCGCATCCCTCAGCCCCTCATCCCATAACTCCACATCCCTAAGTTCCACATCCCTCAGCCTCACATCCCTCAGCCCCTCATCCCTCAGCCCTTTATCCCTCAGCCCCTCATTCCTCAGCTCCGCATCCCTCAGCCCCTCATCCCATAACTCCACATCCCTATGTTCCACATCCCTTAGCCTCACATCCCTCAGCTCTGCATCCCACGGATCCACAGCTCCTCCTCCCTCAGCCCCACATCTGTTAGCCTCTCTGCCAAGCCCCTCTTTCCTTTCACAGAATTACATTTATCAAACTGATTTGTGCACCATGCACAATAATTCCAATACCCACTTTGTATGTAACTGTTTAACTGGTGATAAATTTCATAGAAAGAAACTTTATATTACAATCTATGTAAGGATAATGATTAAGTCACTAAGTCACAGTTTCTCTGTTTAGTAAAGTATTTTTGTTCAATTTGAGATTTAAAGTTTATTTTCTCATTGTCTTCCACTAATCCATCCACTAATCCATCCATTTTTAAATAACCCCTTGTCTAGTGTGGTTTTCAATGATTCTTAAAATTTCCAAGAACAGGAGGAGCAGTTTCTGGTTCCCCTCTTAGAGTGGTGTGGTTGGGCATGAGTAAAGATTTCCAGTGATGTGCAGAAGATAACCTGGACTGGTGTATAACAAGGACATAGTGGTGTGGCTTCTTCTAAGGAGATGCAGTGCAGGATGCATAGGAAAAAGCATAGAAAACAGAACATCCGCAGCGTTGACTGGCCATGAATTCTGCTACCCCATGCAGGTTGCCTTAGTCTATGGAACAGAGTGAATGCAGGGGAGTAACTGGTGTCACTGTACTGCCTGTCACTGTACTGCCTGTCACTATACTGCCTGCTTTATCCGCTTTTTTCTGCTTTCGTCCAGCCTGCCACTGGCAATCCTGAGGCAGTAATGGAGTATTTGATGGAATCTTATTTAGGATGCTAATTACGATCATGCTGTTGAATCCACATTGTGAATACAGTTAATCTCCTAGGATTAAATCAGTGATTTGTTATTTCTGGATCAAAGATTTAAATAAGATCTTTAATGTCATGATCATATTGCAAGCATGAAGTGACTTTGAAAAGCACGCCAGTGTCCAACACTGACATTCAGTTGCAAATCTAGTACTATAGTGCATAAGATTTTTTTCTTAGTCATTTGCGTAACATTTACATTTATTTATCTGATTCTTTTTGCCAAAGTGACATACAAGTCGGGTAAACAGCACATTTCAAATTGCATAAGTGCATCTATGATGAGCTTCCAGTGAATGACCGGGTACAGGTGTAGCAGCATCGGAGCTCAAACCACAAAACAAAGAAACAAGAACCTAATAAGACAACTATTTGAATCTGCAGAAAGTGCAGCACTGAGAACATTCAGGTGACAAGAGTGGGGCAGGTACGTTTAGCAATGTGCGGCATCTAGTAACGTCAGCAGGAAGTACAGCATTCTGGGAACGTGGGCTGGTGGGTAAATCCAATATTTTCAGTTTTATGCATATGGCCGTACATGAACCCATACTTTTTTGAATTTCACTGGTGAACATAAACACCTGCAATACATCAGCAGCGTATGCCAGCCCTTTAAGAAATGCTCGAAAGAAATTAATAGCAGAGCCATAGCTAGATTATCAGGAGATATAAAATTGACTTTATTCAGTTATTAAGTGGTTTAGCGATGATGTGCTAGGACTGCACAACTGGAACTTAGCGAGAACAAATAGGTCTGAGGAAAATATGCATCGTTTGGAGGCCTGCTGAGGTGTAATTAACGGTCTCCCTCGGCAACCAGGCGGGGCTCCCCTGCAGCCATGCGTGTGTGAACAAGCCCGTCGAAGCAGCCTGCTCTGGTCTGCTGCATCTGCTGAGCTCTGCGCATGCCGTGAGGAGGCTCAGCCCGTATAAAAACACAAGAACTATACAAACGAGAGGAGGCCATTCGGCCCATCGAGCTCGCTTGGGGAGAACTTAATAGCTCAGAGTTGTTAAAATCATATCTAGCTCTGATTTAAAGGAACCCAAGGATTCAGCTTGCACTACGTTATCAGGGAGACTATTCCATACTCTGACTACACGCTGTGTAAAGGAGTGCTTCCTTAAACCCAGTTTGAAATGTTCTCCCGCTAATTTCCTCCTATGGCCACGAGTTCTTGTATTTGAACTAATACTGAAGTAACTATTTGGTTGAACAGCATCCAAACCTGCTAGAATCTTATAGACCTGGATCATGTCCCCCCTCAGTCTCCTTTGCTTGAGGCTGAACAGATTTAGCTCAACATGCATGCGCTCGCTCACACACCGTTCACAGGCTGTTCGTGATGTTAGAAGAAGCTTGAGGAAAGTGCTGTAGCAAAAGGTGCCTTTCTCATGTTTGCTGAAGTGAATGTAATGCAGGGAAGATCACTATCGAAAGCAAAATGTCACCGTGGTTGTGGTTGGTTAAGTATTTGCACAAATGCAAAATGTCTCCTGCTATAAACAATACATTTCTGGTCTCTGAAAAGTCATGCTGTGTCTGTCAATGTCTTTTCACAGGTGGTAAATATTGGTTCTTCTTATAATTATGGAAAAGAAGAGCAGTCTGAGTTCTTGTGTGTGGTCTCCAAGGAGCTGAATAACCAGTCATCTGTTACAAACAGTGAGCCAACTGGAAAGGCCAAGGTGAGATGTGGAAATCTAGTTTAATCCTAGAATTGGTTACACTCAAGCATGATAGTGAAGACTTCTCTATCCAGTTTTACGTGTTCACTGCAAATCTATTAAAAAGATGACAAACATAGAACTATAGAATTAGACTGCAAATAGTCCTGTCACCATCACAAAATGACTTTGTCATTTGACACCGTTGCTGTCATTTCTGTTAGGCAGCACATCAGGGAGTCCGATTCAGCAACTCTGGTACACTATCATACTAAAGCTCCAAATAAATAACAGCTGCATATATGGATATTAAATATGCATATTTCTTGAAATAATTCCTATAGATTACTGAAAAGCCTACTTGCTTTATATACAAGATATTTAAAACTACTTCAAACAAGCAGTATTTTTGCATTAGAAAACTATGCAAAACAAATTACATGTAAATAATTACATTTTGTTTTTCTAAGGAAAATGCAGCAGATACCTGCAGCAGGTGTCTGTCCTCAGCCTTTATTGTGCCAACGTCCAGTAATGCACTGTGTCATTTCTGTTTTTAAAGGAAGAGATTTTTCTCAAGCCACTTAAAATGTTTTCGTTGTCCAATGAAAAACATGTATCTCCATGACAGGAGCACAATAAATGCATCTTCTGAGAAACTGCTAACCTTAAAACAACGTAATGAGACATCCTTAGTGCCACCAATAGAAACCTGTCTATACACAGCTGTCAGCCAACAGTTTAATGTTTTAAAAGGACGCATGAAGTTTTGTCAGCAAAGCAAATGAACCAGTATCTATAAGATACAAACTAATAACCATCATGAATACTAACATAAATACTAAACATACTAAATACTAAAAAATACTAAAAAAATACTTAAAGCTTCTTTTTTTGGTCAATTAGATGTCAAATCAGTAGAGGGGAGAGTGGGGCTGTTCCATCTATAGTAAAAGTCACAATTGTCATAAAGTGGACATACAAGGTTTTCACCAGAGAGTGAATACACAACAGCATAATCACTCCTGTCAGCTCTCATAGTCTGCTTGCTGGCTGAGTCCAGGGTCAGCTGTTTGTGTTTTTGTCCTTCTGGTGCACATCTCCACTGGTTCCAGTACTGCTCCTGTACAGCAGCAACAGGCGTAAGTGTGTTATTGACTGGATGGAGAGATGTGCACTTTGAGAGCATAATGCAGGATGAATCCTTTTTCTAACTCTCATCTGCTGCAGGCTCATAGCTACAAGGAAATTGCTAGCAGTTGTGGGCTGTCCACCCATAACCAATCAGCAGAATGTGTCGATAATATATCTGTATGTGTCCCTGTTTTCCTGTTACAGATTCTACAAGAACGTGGATCACGAATGTGAAGAGGCAGTGTGCACAACCTCAAAATGTTCTGTTTATAAAAATACCAGCCTTATCTCCTTTGACAGCAAGCACTTAGTAAGGAAGAACCCCATGACCATTCCTTTACATTGTGGGTTGAATACGAAAACATATTTGGTAACTTAATATTTATTCTTATATATGTCAATTCTTTTCTAGTTCAAAACTGGAAATATGCATGTTCTTCACAGTCAATAATGAACTCAGGGCATCGAGTAATTGTATTTAATTCATAATTATAAGGTCAGGTAATCAAAATATATATTGTAATCATTTTAGGCAAAACATATTTCTGAGAAATATGGTTTTATGCAATTAATTTGGATTTATCAATTTATTAGAAGTAGAGCGAGCCATGAAGAAGGTTCTGGGTGTTGACACATTTTTAAAATGTGCGTCCTTCTGCCTCATCCATTGTAAGCTGAAAACCTCAACGTGCAGAGGGTGAGAAATGCCAATCCAGTCATGTCAGCCACACCTCCTGTCAAAAGGGCTGAGACACAGCGCCTCGGGAGAGAGGACACTGGATCATTTTACACATTTTGCTGTCTGTAGTTTACTTGAAATTGGGCAAAAAAGAACAAAAAAGGTCTAAATATTTACAGTGGAATAGAAACATTTTGCATAAAGTAGGTAATTACATTGCAGCGTTCCCGAAATGCAGACATCCCATAATGCAGCATTCCCGTAATGCAGACTGCCCATCTCTCTAGGAAGGACTCCCCAGCTCGCCCCTCCCAGGGGGCAGATTTTACCACAGCCCAGAATTTTGACGGTAATTTTTGGTAAAACTTACGAGGGTAGGGGGTTATAAGAAGCGGTATTTCCAAGCGAAAAAAACAGTAAAGTGTAGCGTGTCAGTGTAAGTGCACCCCAGGCTCCAGCCCGGATGTCCCTCATCCGATTCCCTGAAATGAGTTTGCCTAAGGTGGCATGACTCTATATTGCTTTGGTGGTACATCACTGATTTACAGTCCTAAAAGCACACCAGGCATCTGATGTGCTACAATATTGTTTATATATACAGTGCTGTGCAAAAGTCTTTATCTGGACAGTGAGGGTGAGCAGTCGACCTTGTATTGTGATGTTTCCTTTCATGTTTCCGCATTCACGTAAAAAATCACATGGGAATTTTTTGGGAGTTTTGCGAAAGCTGCCGATGACACAAAAAGTTTAGTAACTCATAAATGCATGAAATACACGTAATGGTGCTGGTTTGGAGGACCGCAGACGTGTTTGTAGCAGCTTCGCATGTCTCGCAGTAATCTCACAATCATCTAGCAGTGATATCGCAGTGATCTCACAATCATCTCAATCATCTTGCAGTGATCTCACAATCATCTCGCAATGATCTCACAGTGATCTCACAATCACCTTGCAGTGATCTTGCACTCGTCTCTCAGTCTCGTATTTCTTGTATTTTTTTGTGCCACTCACCATGGGGGCCAAAAAATTTTACGTGGTTTTTCCAGATGGTGGGAGCCCTTGTCTGTAACCCCTGTGATGTGGGACAGTTAACTGTATTCACTCAAAAAAATGTTACATTTTAGAATAATTACTAACAAAGAACAATAATACAATCAAAAAAGAAAAATATATATTTTTTTCCATTCTCCGAAAAATTGCTGATATCTTGCTGGGTGGCTAGAAGAACACGGCTTCAGCTACCAAACCTTCTCCTTTATACATAGCTCCCATAACTAACTTACAGAATTCAATGAGCATTGATTAGCCAAATACATGGGTATATTTAATGGTTTTGGCCTGGGTTTGAAATGACAAAACTTATACATAGAATCATATTTTTACAAAAACATACATTGAACATCATAAGCTAATCATTCCCTGCTGAGATGGCTGCCCCCTGACCCGACCTCGGATGAGCGGAGGATAATTGATGGATGGATGGATGGATGAATGTATGGATAGATAGATAAGCTAATCACTTTCTGCAGCAGACTAAATCTTTTGCACAGTACTTTATATCATCAAATCATGTGTGTGTATGGGTTGTATAAAAAGTTTACTGGAAATTGACCGTTAGACTTGATGATGTGCTGACTTTCTTACAGACTTCTTCAAAAATAGAAAAATATATGTATATAATGTTTTTGTTTTGTGTTATTGAACACAGAAATATGTGTAATATATTTCCATTTAAGGCACTGCAGTAAAGACACAGGATATATAAAAAGGCGTCATGACGTTACTATGCATTTAGCTTTATTAAACAGTGGTTATTGAAGCCTTATTAAACTCTGGCTCCGTTTCCATACAAAGGACTTAATATACTGAGTTAACACACACTGTACATGTTTTGTATCACAGTCCATGC
Organism: Stomatorhinus walkeri; assembly: GCA_026784285.1. Taxonomy (NCBI): domain Eukaryota; kingdom Metazoa; phylum Chordata; class Actinopteri; order Osteoglossiformes; family Mormyridae; genus Stomatorhinus; species Stomatorhinus walkeri. Next base: position 9,161,546 of record JAODUD010000045.1, read on the forward strand.
ATGAAGAAGAAGTTGTAGTCTAATATGTGTTTAACTGACCATTTGTAATAGCATTTATTTTTGTTTTCATTGCTTTTAATGGCATCAACTTGAATCTCCATGATCGAGGATGCTGCATTGTAGAGAGGTCAGCACATCTCCCCTGCGTGTTCATGCAAAGCATGGAGTCAGGGCTCTGAGTTGTGCACTTCCAGTCTGCATAGGGGCTGTTTCTCAGTGCAGTAGCTTTTAGCTGCCATTGTTTACATTGGCCGCACTGTTTTAGTGCCTCCCGGTAATGTTCTTGTCTTGAGTTACCATCTTCTGAGTTTCTCCTATATGCATGTTTACAGATCTCTTTTATATGCATCATTTTATAGCTTTTAACAGAGCTGAAGGTGATCAGGCTTGAACCTGTGGCCTTTCTGCATGCTCTTGTTATAATCATGCTGAAGTGTTGATCTGGCCTAAGCCTGAAGTCCCAGCTCTCTCATGACACATAGTAGAGACACGCCTTAACCCCCCACCCCCCAATTCTTAGTGACCTTGGGTTGATGAGGCTCCCACATACCTTTGACACCAGCAGCTGAAGGGTTCGTGACCCTGCCCCAGGCCTCATCTGGCACTGCAGTACATTGCTCTCTTTTCCAGTCCTTTCTGTACATCTCGATTCCCTTTGTTCCAAATCCTATAACGTTAGCCTATAACGTAACAACTAATCATGGAAAATTCCAGAAGTTTCTTTGCTGACACTTAAGCTTGTGTGTTACGCCTGCCAGGTGCCCACCGATTTGCTCAATCACAGACTAATAATAACAGCATAAATTATTTTGCACACTATTGTCACTACTGTTAATATATTATCTAACATATATTACGTTGTTTTTCTTTTCATGTTGTTCTCATAGTCGTAGATAAAATGACTGTGGAAACATATATTTGATGATTATGGTAGGAAAAGCAATCTAAGCTTAAATAAATAAATGATCTTAAAGTTTACATTCAAACTCTTCGTCTCTGGGTCCTTTTTTTGCCCGGTGGAAATCTTATAAGTTCCCTTTTATGGCCACACCTTGAAACAAGTTCTGTCAGAGCACAACTGCAATGCTTAATAATACATTCCAGACAAGTTTAGACATGGGTTAAAACAAAGGGATAGAGGCCATATTGGTTATTAAAGTTGTCTACCAATATGAGCATCACTGCAGAAGCAAGTGATCAAAATCAATATCTGATAGTCTGACATTCATCTAAGCTCTGTAATTGCTGCAGTATTTCCACAATAAAGTGCTTCAACAACCACAAAGAGCTACAGCTGTGTTGGACAGGGACAGAATCCCGTTACTCAGCTATGTGTCTGGTTTGTGTGATGGCACCCCCTAGTGTGTGATGTCTTCCTTGAGCAGTCAGAAGGTTTTGCACATCACAGGTTTTTGCCACTTTTCCATTTATTTCATAAACTGCAGATTTTTTTATTCTTGTAAAGCATGGGAAAGTTGAATGAACAACTATAGATGAAAATATTAGTAAAATAATAGAAGTTTCCTTTATAACATGGAAATGCTGTTCTTTAAATGCACTAGTTAACTGCTTCATCCCATGAAACGGAGCAGTATTTATTGTCCCTGGTAGAAAAGGATGCCTTGAATTTTCTCTGCTGTTATAACTGCTAGAGGAGGTTACTTTGATGAATCAAAAATATGACATTTTCTTGCAAATAGAGGTACTGCTGTATGCACGAGAATCAAAGTAAACACAGTCACACACACATGAACTATGGGCAATTTAAAGACGGCATGTAATTGAAAGTCTGTTGTGGAAATTATTATAATAACATTTTAAAAATCATATTTTGAGAACAAAACAATTGCAAACGCCTAAGTTTAAATCCCAAAATTATCCTTCTGCATGAATATGCAACAAAACAATGGCATGACCCACAATATAATATATACACTATTTCAAATGTTTATAAGAAATATTACAGGTTCAGTATTACTGACAGTATGGCTCATTTAGCTGTTTTGATGCGCAAACATGTCTCAGTGGATGTGTCATTACATACCACATCTGAGCATCCATCCTCTATACCCACTTCTAATGTGCAGGGTTGTGGGGTTAACACATATTATGTAGCTTTATTCTTGTAGGAAACTAAGCACATTTGGTTAATGCCCTACTTCTCAAACACCTAGTTGTTCTAGAGATATTTGTAGAAGTTCTAAGATGATTTGAATATTTTATAAACAGTCGAGTCTTTAGCTCTTATGCCTTTTAGGGGAGAGGACTGTCGATCTCACCTCCAGAGTTGCGGCTTTGGCCCAGTTCCTGCTCTACGTGTGTGGAATTGGCATCTCCTCCACATCTCACATGGCTTCCATGCAGGTGGCCTGTTCACCTCCTACAGTCCAAAGATCTGCACCCTGCCCTATGGCCCGTGGTGCTAAGGATGGGCCCTGGAGCCTCCAGAACACTGTACTGGAGAAGTGGCTAGAAGCTGGATGCATATTTTGTTTATATTAATAGCACACAAATTATTGAGGTTCCTTGAACAAATTGAGAAGTTAAAAGTTCAGTTGAGACCAAATGAAGTGAAGCTGTTTTTTCACCTTGGGTTGGAATTGTTGTCCACTAGGATTATTACTGAAGGCTGCTGCATAGGCATCCAAATGTAGTTTTCTTTGCTAAGAGTCTTCTGTGTATTCCTTCAATCCCACTCAAAATTAGAACTTCTTTTTAATCTCCAGAATCTTCCACGTGTATTTCCTTCTTCAATTACTTTACAAATGGCATTATAATCTTTGAATTATCTGGGAGCATTCTGGAATTTGTGACTCCATATTTACATATTTTGACTCATTATTTTAACTTCTTTGATATTTCCATGGTGTCTTCTGTTATTTACTTTGATATCTTTGGATCTTTCGCTGGCCCAAACTTTTTCAATCCTTGTATAACATCTTTGAATTTCATCCATAGTTCTTCAGGTTCTCTACCAAATTTTTTCAGGAATTCATATCAGTTACTGATATTTTCCTTGAGGGTGATGGGTTTGTCCTCTAGGATATTTCTTGGAAGTCGAATGCCTGTTTTGCTTCGGCTTCATTTGGAGCTTGCAAATAAGCAGTCTGTGATCTGAACTGCGAGATGACATCATAATCTGCTTTATTTCTGTGAACTGTATGTGGTGATGTCCAGGTGTAAACAGAATGCTTTGATTGCTTGAAGAATGAATTGGCACTGATGAGGTCATCAAATTACAGAAGCTGACTGGGTGATCCTCAGCTCTGTTTCCATTTCCAAGCCCATATTCACCAATCGTATTTCACACCTTGTTTTCCATCCACGACTGACTACCAGAGCTTGTGGAACTGTCATAATGAAAGGGTGTCTGCAGATATTAAATCAATATCAGTTTGTGATTTACAGTATTGTCCTGAGTTACATTCTTTCCGTTCTCCTTCCTAACTTTGAAAGCCACATCATTTCTTCTTAGTGGCCCCATAGTAAATAATGAGTTTGCATGACTAAAACTGTCCAAGACCAATAATCTCAATTTTGCTAATGAACACTAAATCGGCTTGTAAGTGACCTATCTTTAGAACACACAGCTTTTCTTGATTCATGCTGGGTTCTTTTCATGTTCCAGCAGGGATGCATTCTTTGCAGATTTGGATTTTTTTTTTTATTAAACATGAATGTATATAACCCAGCATGAATCAAGAATATTATATTATACTCCCACAGATTCCAAGTACCCTCCTTCTTAGACTGCATATTACAGCACCAATATCTCTCTCTAATTCTTTATCATTTTGTACACATCATTTAATGAATGACCTAAATGCAGCTTATTCTGGCACAGAGACACAAAAAAAACTTTGGTTTTGCCTGAACTTGGTTTATATTTGGATGTGATGTCCAAGCCTGGTTAAAATGTTTTAGTTTTGAATCGCTTTTTTTTTTTCAAGACGCAAAACTCATCAGCGGCATTTTTGTGATGAAGAATACCTTCGTTGTTCATATGTTATGACACAGGGCTAGCACCTCTAAATTACAGGGCATGTCCTGTTACCTTACTCCTGGCAGTAATTATAAAATGTGCTCAGCACTAGTAAAATAAATGTTGGGTTAGGCAGCATCATTCTACTTATTTGGAAAATGTGTCTCTAATTTATATCCTATTGTGATTTTAATTCTTAAAATAGTGTTCAAATTAAAAAAGTTTACAGTAATGTACAATATATGTGATCAATTAATAAATAAAGGTCAAATGTCAGAAATAACTCTTGAAGTGGTATATGGTTCAAGGAGAAACATCCTCGCAGCCCCAGATGGAATATGTATTTTCCTCCAGACTTGTGTCTAATGCTGCCTTTGATAGGCATATCCACGCTAGCCCACCACCCCAACCTGCCTCTGGTCAGAACAATCAGGTCTAGGATGGTTGGAAAACAATGGTTTATTTTTCGGCATATGTTATAGTCCACTCTTGACAGATGTTCCCTAATAAATGGAACGCGGTCCCTTTAAATATATAGCTGTTCTTAATTTTGCCTGTAAAAACGAAACATATATCGTAAATATGTGTCTTCAAACATTAAAATGGTTATTTTTTATTGTTCACTGTGTAACCTTAATATGTAACAATCGTAATGAGATCTATACACATTACATTATATTTTTTCAATATTCAATCAAATAAAGTATATTTTTATATTCTATTGACACATTAGAGAAAAATCGTTTATAGATGAAAGTGGAATAAAATGTCCTATAATAAAAACAGAATTTGGCTCAATATTACTGTCAGTTCTTCTCAGGCGATCACAGGTGACCAACCGGTCCTATTTAGCCTTGGAGAAATTCGGTGTTTTTTTTTTTTTCCTCAGGAGGGAAACTTCGCAGTGTTCTGTCCCGAGTTCGGTACGGCTGCCGCCAGTCAGACAATCGTTTAGAGGGGGGGGAAAACATTCGACAATTTTAATTTTGCAGAAGGTAAGAAACCCTTGGCGGCACGATAGATCTGCCGCAGAGACTCTCGCCGAAGTGAGTTTGCGCCCTTTTTGTTGCTCGCGCTAGCTAGTCCGCCGGCCGCCGCCGCTCGCCCGCAAAATGACAATGATCGCGACTCCCTAGGGCACCGTTTCGCTGTCCTGTCTGCTCACCTTGGGGTATTAAATGTATGTGAACTTCGTCTTTGCGAAATATAAACACTAAAGCCGATTTGGGCGAGAAATTAACGCCGGAATGTGCGCTAGGTGTGCGCATTTCCACATGGTCATTTGTGACGACCCCCTCCCCAGGGCGCGCCGATGTAGATCGGCCGGGATCCCTCCATTAGCCGGCAGAAGTGCCTCTCCGCGGTGTGCCGGCCTAGCGTGTCCCCGATGTCTCCTGGCCAGTATGGCATCTGCGTACCGTAGTATTACCACGATGACATCTTGTGAGTTGCGCTTTAACCCTTAGGTGGTTGGCGCTGTTTAACCACCATAAGGCGAACTGGAGACCATAATGCAGTTACCAGTGCCCCAATTGTATTGCCTTTTTCTTTGTAGCCGTATAAAAGCACACCATTTTGCTCCGTCGACTTGATCGCCTAAACTTGTTTTTAAACGTCCGCGCTCTTCCGAGCTGAGGAATTTGCTGACGAACTACCATAAGACGTAAACAGAAACGGCGTTCTCTACCCTTAACATTTTCTCCTTCACCAGCCGAACGGGATTATTGGTTTATTATGAGGATTTAAGTTAATCTATTTGGTTTTGAAATTGTGATGTCCCCGAGGTGGTATACGCATGACAGAACACTGTTGCTAGGCACTCAAATACTGGCTGTCTTGACATAAACTGCATTTCTTAATGTGCTGCTTTTTGACAACCTTATTTTTCAGAGCCCTTATGAAGCTGTAACCAGTGCTGGTTAAAAGTGTAATGGCCTTTCTATAGTGTGTGACCGCAGGGATGTTCTTGGGACTAATGGGGTCTTGAACCTTTAGGTGCTGCAAACCTGTGTCATGCACACTTAATATTGTCTTATGGTTCTTGTGAAATTTAATATGCAGGGATTACTTTGTGTACAAGGACTGGAGTAATGAGAAAATACTGAGCTGGAAAAGGCAGATTCTTGTTTTGTTTGAACGTTTGATTTATGCTTCGAATATCAGGTGATGGCAACATGGGCTGCATCACTGTAAATTCTAAGTAGATCATAGATCTGTTTTCAGGCAGTTTGAATCCAATGCTGGAACTGTCCATGAGCCCTGACCTGCTGCACAATCCGTGTAGCAGTGTTCATCATATAAACTGGCACACAAGACTTCATGTGAACTTTGATGTCGTACAAGCTCATTTTGTGGGTCGTGTGTTTTGGACTTTCTGCTGTCTAGCTACAAGTGGATTTACTAAAGATGAATTTTTCAGAAAACGTTAGTACTCCATCACAGCAACCTTCCAGATGTGCCAGCAGGCTGTGTGATGCTGTGCGATTTCTGTAGCGCCCTGGGAAGGACGAGGTGAGTGGAGTCATACTGGCCCACAGGCCCGGACTCCAGACACTAATGCGTGCTTGGTGGGAGGCGCTTGTATAAAAGCTTTCAGCACCTGGTGAGACCATAGCAAGTAACCTAGGTGACCAAAATTCTTATTTTTGAATGTACCCATTTTTTACACTCTCCCCCTTTTGTTGTCTGTTAGATTGAAGCTGTAGTTCAGATGGGGGTAATTTCCTTCCATTGGCCTTTATGCGTACATCGGCAGTGGAGGGGGTAATCGTGGAAGGCCCCTAGAAATTGCTTCTGATCGTATATAGAAAGACCTTGTTTGTGGTTACCTGATAAATAGGCGTTGTTCTCCATATGCTTGCTTGTTCTTTATGTTGATGTGCAGTCTTCTCCTAACAGCTATCCCTCCTTGTGTAACCTTTGGTTTAATTTAGGATCTTTAACATCTTAATATTACGGTAGTGTATTATGTAACACATTAGTGCCGTGTGAAACGATAAAAGTTGATCTGAATGAAGACTAGTAGGTCTTGACGCTTTACATTAAGTGTGGTATAATGGTATTGAACCATTAACTAGTTAATACCTTGGGGGGAGTATGATAGCTGTGTAAGTATTTAAATCAGGCAGGTTTCATGCCCCCCCCCGCACCCCCCCGAATACAAATTCACCAGAGCTCAGGATCTGTTACCTCTAACAGAACTTCACACAAGTTTCTTTCTAGTGTGTAGTGAGGATATTGTCAAGGTCTGGATGCAATATGTCTGCATTACGGTCGGTGAGGGAGACCACTCACCGATGCACAAGACTGATAACTGGCTGACGTCTGAGCTTCTTGCTGTCTTGTCAATTGTTTCTTTGAGGAAACAAAATGATTGATCTGTTGGCCAGATTCATTAATGAATTAAAATCATATTTTGGGCCATTTTAGAACACCCTGGAGGGAAAATACTTCGAGATCTGAGCGGTGAACGAGCCGCCGACGTCCCTCGTCTTCCACCATGGAAAATGGCTTGATCGTACAATGCACTTATCTAACATCACCGAAATTATGGGGATATGTTCAGTGATATATTGTGCAACCCCCACACACACACACACACACACACACACACACACGCACACACGAACGTTTGTGGACCCCCAGTTGGAATCCCCTGGTTTAAATAGCCATATTAAAGTTTGTTCCACTGTAATGCCCTCTCAGTTTTGTTGAATAGACTGCATTGGTCATTTTCAGTGAGAAATTTGCAGAAACAATTTTGTCAAATTGTGCATATATTTAAATTGCCACCTGTTTCAGCAGTCAAGTCGTATGCATTCTTGGAATTGCATTTGTGATATTTGCGTCAGACCACATAGGACAATAAATGTTTCCTGGTACTTTTCCGGGTCCTGGATATGGGCTTCTAATGGTCTTGTGGTTTTATTTTAATAAGGGCAGCTTTTCTGCAAGGGATGACATTAACAGGTATGAGGTATGGTCTTGTTTTGCCTTTATATGATCTGTGTGTCATATGGGGAAAGTAAGGAGAAGTTAGCCAAGACTTCAGGGGATGCTGAAGCCATTTGGTCTGAGTAACTGCCCACACCAGATGGGGTGTTTTTCTACAGCAGATTTCAAGCCTGATGACGGCTTAAGTGAAATAAGTGACTTCAGTCATACCAGTCTTTTGATATTTACACATGCTGTTCAGTTGTCAGTGTTATTCAAAAAATGTTATACTTCTGCGGCTCCACCGGGTTGTACAAGGTGGGTGATGTATAGCGGGACGCCACGATGTCTTGGCAAGCCCTGTGTTTAAAATGCTTCGTTCTGCACTTAAGTCTTTGGGATGTGTTCACAAGCATACCCCTGGGGACTGGGGAACTGAAAAGCCAGATCACACTGGGCTAATCTGGCCAGATGCTACCTGGCAGCATTTGAGTAATTTCAAAAAAGTTGGGAATAAAAACACACTTTGCATTTCCAGCTGGCTGCCGCAGTCATTCCCTCAGGCTGTGCTGGGATATGAGGGTTGTAGCAGGTATTGTTCAGGACAGGCATTTTACTAAATTTTAATGTTAGTCCAGTGGTTTGGGAAGAAATTTTAACTGCTGCGTTGCATGAGTAAATTTATGCACTTTTTAAAGATGCACCTAGAGGTTGCATCATTGCAAGGGCATCACTGTTTTCAATAATGGGGAGGTAGGGGGCGCCGATCCATTAAGTGCCTGAGTCGTATCCATTCCCTCAAATTATCCTGTATGACCTCGTATACTGTACCTATGCATAGCCTGCCTGTCAGCTGCAAGGCAGTTTGATAAAACATTAAACAAGCAACTGAACCATGTTTACATTGTCGAATTCCATTAGTGAACTATGTTTATCACACAGTATTGCTTGTAGGAACATTGCTAGAGCATCCTTGATGTTGTAATACAGGTTTTCAGTCTATTGTTTCAATATTACCAGAGGTAACACTTGGTTTTATCCATCTACTCTAACTAAAGGATGGACCTAACACAGTTGCTGCATGACCTTTTCAGATATCTCGAGCATCAGCAGATGCCTGATAGCTAAACAACCAATCACGGCAGCGTAGAGTTTAGAGCGTCCCTCTAACTCAGGGGTGTCAGACTCCAGTCCTGGGGGGGGGCGGAGCCCTGTTTAGCTTATTTCTTTCCCTGCTCCACCATAAATGATTCCGCTCAAGAGCTGTGTGGGTAATTTAGCACAAAGAGTTGAATCTGGTGTGTTAAATGAGGGGAAACCCAAAAACGTGCAGGACTCTGGCCCCCCAGGACTGGAGTTGTGTACCCCTGCTGTAGACCTTTACACATGTGCAGCTGAAATTATCGGTTAAGAGTATTTTCACCTCAGTCAAGAGGTTAGACAAGAACCCAATTCTGTCCAAATGTATTATTTTTATAAGTAAGATCCTGGAAAATATTGGGTGGAACAAACACCACTGAATTCAAAATTAGGTGAGCTGTGTCTCACCTGCCCCACCGTGAGTAACGCCAAGGCTTCATTAAACCCCTAAAGTACTGATTAGCTTGCAACACCTCCATACAGTCCAATAAAATGTAAGTTAGTTTTTTTAAAGTAGGCTACAGGGCCAGTATACTGTAACTGGTTTGTTATCTGAGCTGAGAGATCACTTCTGGGGCCAGTGGACATTTAGAGAAGCGGCAAAAATTGCATTTCTGTTCATGAGATCTGCTTTTACAGTATATTAACTAGCGTTCTGATTTTAACCGGTCTGTTCATTTCATAGTACTTTAGTTTAAGTGGTTGTATTCTTTTGGTTAGTCTGTACTCTGTGTATAGGGTGCTTCAGAGTGACTGTGCCTGACTTGAGTGGGTTGTACTAGTGATATGGCTTTTGAATAGGTGTAATGACTAATGGTTATTGGCACACTTATTTTCTGTTAATATCACTGGAGGAGATTTTATTATCGAGTCCACTTCAACTTTTCAGTCTTCTCTCTCCAGAATGTATTGATTCTTGGATTTTCCTGAAGAAATGCTTCCTGGGAGCCTTGTGTGAAATACTAGGCTATACTTTTCCAGCTTCATAGACGTACTCCTCAAATGTAACTGCTTTGCTTTAAAGTTTTTGTCTGTCAGGATCCTGATGTAACTTTTCCCAGTTGGTGCTAAAAGGTGCAATAGAATATTTATTTTTCTGGAGTCAAAACAGAAGGTGTGTGAACTTGGTTTGGTCAATATCCACAAGTGGTTTTTACAGACCAATTTATAACCCTTTAATAGACGATAAACTATCAGTAAATGAACATCATTATATTAATATTGCATACTTTATTTACCGTATTTATATTCTGCTGCTACAAGTTGTCATTTAATGTATGACAAAGTTTTTCCAAGAACCGCAGAATAGTGAGAGAGCACTGCATGAGTTCTGAACCAAGCAAAAGCAGCAACAGGAGTAAACTTGCATGCATGGATGCCCAAGCCTTGCACTTCATGTGTAAATCGTTGGCTCTGAGGCAATGTGATTGCAATTATTGAGGGAACAATTTAGTACAATGGAAATCTTTCTGCCATTGTTTCAAATAATTAAGTAATTCTGATAACCTGAATTGAAACTAATAACTTTGTCAGAATATATATATTTTTGTTATTGAACTATTCCCTATTAAGGGAAAATGAATCTTTATTTATTTAATCTTGTTTTATCAGCATACCACTTAGTGCTTGGTAAGCAACGGAATGAACATGATTCTATACCGTGAATGTCAAAGTTTGGAACTATTCACTGTCCCCTGACCTGGAATTTTGCAAGAAATTTCTCTGCCATTTTGGGTCCCTATGGAAGTGTCGTCGCTCTGTTGTTCCAACGCTGTGCTATACATAATGCAGTGTAAGCACTCTGCGCAACAGTAATAATCTTGCGTGTGAAACACTGTGATCACTGAGCAGTACATAGTTGTGTGGAATAAACCAAGCAACGAAGTAAAGCATTTGCGAGTCATTCGAGTCGATCATTCATTGCAGCCTTAATTGTTACTGCGGGGTTTGTGAATCATTGTGCACAGTTCCTCCAGGGACCCCAGGAGGTCATATACTGCCCGTTGAATTGAAGACCCTTATCTTAAAAGAAGGGTTATTCGATGGATGGGGGCTCTGCCAGCATAGATTAGTGGAATGACATCGGTTTTTATTCTGTGTAAAACCTAAAGATTGATCTGCGGGCCACATTAAGTAATGATTTATTAACATGTCATGGGCCGCTACTTTGACACCTCTAATTGGTGAATGAGGTCAGGAAATGCCTCATGCTACACTTTGGGGGGGAAATGGCTGATCTAGGGCAGCCCTCTCTATTTCAGTAGTTGTCTTTACTCTGGGACTGCTAGCTTTCAATATTAAGTTTAAATATCAGCCACTGTTGACATGCCAAACTAATGATACATTTTACTAGTATTGCTTGATCCCAGTATGTTAATTGATTTGTTGTGCATCTCAAAGCTCCCGTTATTTTAACTTGCCTATCTGGTTATTTGCCAAGAGCGTAGTAGCTCAGATCATCTAGTAGCCCTTCCTTTGTGAATGTTAATGAGCCTCACCTTGCTGTCCTAGTTCTTGGAAATTCTCTTGCCATCGTTGCTACTTTGTGCATCTACCTGCAGCATGTAAAGACGAGTGTCTGAGAGAGAGAGACTTTAACTGTGTAATATTTTACTGTTACTTAAAACAGACTGAATAACCCAAAAGATAAAATTTATAAATATCCATATACGCTCACCATGAATTTGGGCCTTTTTGCTGCATCAGTCAAACCAGCAGTACTTGTTTAATCTTTGTAGTAAAATTGCTATTTTGGTAAAAATGCCGGTATATTATGAAGCTTGTTTCACTGGCCAGTTTGAATTGCGAAAATCAGTTGGCTTTACCATCGTACATCTTATGGTAATAACCTCAACATCCCTGGATATCTGTATCTTTTTGCTTAATGCTTCTGATATGGAGTGTGAGGTTGCATTAAGTGAGGTATCAGATCTTGGTTTAATGGTTATGGGTTTGACTGCATAGATCTTGTGCATAGAACGTTATTTTGTGTAACTGATTGTGAATATGGAGTTCTGCTCCATTGTTTAATGATTTTACTGCAGTTTATTTTATAATGTCACTCCTTCCTTCCTTCCAGGGATCGACAAGTCATGTCTGGTATAGCTCTTAGCCGCCTTGCACAGGAGCGAAAGGCCTGGCGAAAAGATCACCCATTTGTGAGTTTTAATGTTTGTCTGATAGTTTTTAACCTCAATCATGTTCTTGCGCATATCTTCACATGAAATGTCTGTATATTTTTGCTCTAAATTCAGGGCTTTGTGGCCGTGCCTACAAAAAATCCAGATGGGACAATGAATCTTATGAACTGGGAGTGTGCCATTCCTGGAAAGAAAGGGGTGAGGCTGATTACCCTTTTACATGGTGCTGTATTTTGGGCTGACGGGATGCGTAGGTCTCTGTGGTCTTGGACCTCCTGAGATGGTGAATGCCATCTCCAGGCCCCAGGCAGTTTTCCATATTTGTGCATTACCGCTGCCCAGCTTTTCCACTGGCATGAGGGAACCGGCCGTACCCAAGCCGTACCACGAAGAGACTAGTCACAGCACAGTTCCAGTTCACTTTGGTTTTCCACTGCAGAAGGGTCGGCCCAGTAAAGGCGCCGTCGTTTTTGGAGAACAGCGGTGACATAAAACCAAGACAAGCTTATTTTAGTGTTCAGGCCATTTACATCATGCTTCACTGTGTGCTAATTTCCTCATTTTCCAGCACATCACCATGCTAGCGGAATTAGCATTCGCTTGTGTGAATTTGCATTACGAATCCGTTCTGTTTAGCCGTTCCGTAGCATTTTGAGTAGGAAGTTGGAAATTTTTAGAATATCAGGAATGCACTAATACATCTTCATGTGCAGTACTACTAATAATAAATATATTGAATATACACTTTTTCCTTCAGATATTCCATGCACAGAATACTGGTATCTTCTTGCATTCAACCAATTAGATGGTGATTCAGCCAGCTGGCTTGGTCACGCTTTCGCCCTGCTGGTAAGCAGGGCTGTGTCAGGTCGGGCACAGCTTGGGTACGGCTCAAACACTTCACGGGAAGACTGACCGTTGGCGGTATGGCTTGCTTCTCGGTGGGAAAGCGCCATTGAGACTTCCTGTTTAGCTATGTGATTCGTGGACCTGTTTAGACTTGGGTGTGATGAGGTGAGTTCTCTTCTCTTGGTCTCCTTTCTCCTCTCCAGACCCCCTGGGAAGGAGGCTTGTTTAAACTCAGAATGCTCTTCAAGGATGACTATCCTTCCTCCCCACCCAAATGTAAGTGAAACCTTTGTTTTATCGCTAATAAATTTGCAGCCTGATCCTAAAATTCGCTGTTACTTTACAGGTAAATTCGAGCCCCCGCTCTTCCACCCAAATGTATATCCATCCGGAACAGTCTGCTTATCCATCTTAGAGGAGGATAAAGACTGGAGGCCCGCAATCACCATCAAGCAGGTACCTAGAGGGCGGCGCTCCGCGTCACGCCGTGAATGGCGCTGTTTTATTTGTTTGCTCACTTCAATCTTTGACTGAGAATCTGCCTGTGTCTGTCTCCGATCCCCTTTTGTCTCTCAGGCTGCAGTATTGCCATAGTCGCCTAATTAATCGGGCGTCTCTGCAGAGACGCGATACACACTGTAGAGGGCAGTATGCTCACTGGTTTGCTTAAGAAATGTTGACAACTCGTTCTCCATCCCATCTTATAGATTTTGTTAGGAATCCAGGAGCTTCTGAATGAGCCGAACATTCAGGATCCTGCTCAGGCTGAGGCCTATACAATTTACTGGTAAGTGTGAATTAAGAAGCCATGTTTGGTGCATTAAGCGTGTGACATGGAATTGCTTATAATTAGTACAGTATCTGCTGAATGTCCCTGGTATCTAATGCCCCTCTCTCCTCTATTTTAGCCAAAACAGAGTAGAATATGAGAAAAGGGTTCGAGCGCAAGCCAAAAAGTTTTCGCCGTAGGCCTGAAGACTGACTTAAAGGAGTTGATTTGACCAGGATCTTTTTTTTTCCCTTTTGTCAAAAAAACTAAGAAAATGCCCCAGACTTCTCCAGCAAGACTGATTTAAACCTTAAATGCATTTTGTGCCATTTACTGTCTTTACCTGCTCGCCCTACAAGCTCCTCCTTTGACGTTTTGTTGGCTCTGGCTGTTTTTCTGCTGGCTGAGCTACCTGTATTCACTTTATTGCTGCATAACTCTGCTGAGCTGTAATTGTGATCCAATTGCTGCCTCTTAAGTACTTGCTGACTGATATTCAAATAGTGACTTTTTTTGGCCAGGCAGAGTAAC
>JAODUD010000045.1:9242170-9252444 GCA_026784285.1 Stomatorhinus walkeri
ATGGCAGGGAATGGTAGAGAATGACAGGGAATGGTAGAGAATGGTGGGGAATGGCAGTGAATTGCGGGGAATGACAGGGAATAGTTGGTAATGGTGGGGAATGGTAGAGAGCGCTCCACGGTGTATTGAGGTCCTGCAGGTAGTGATATTCCTCAGACAGCAGTCATTTAGAACTACAAATAAAATGAAAATTAAAAAAAAACTTTTTTTCTTGTACTTACAGGGATATATTAGGACTTCCTCGGACTTCCATCCAACTGACATGAGCCATGAGGCTACATTTTATTCTTACAGCGAAAACCTGTTATAATTTATGTAATGATATTAATTTTCTGTTTAAAAAAAAAAAAAAAAACTTAAAAATAGAGGAACAGATGGAGGAATGATCCAATTTTCATCCTAATGCTTACCCCTCCTTCAGTCACAGCAGCAAAATCATGGGCTGTTCTCATCTTTCAGACACCAGACAAGCTGTCGCATTTTGGTTTGTTTTCAGAAGTGTCTCCTTATGTCTCATGTAATTCCTTTGAAACTGAGAACTTGCTGTAAGCGAACTTTATATAATTATCTGCCGAGTTGTATTATTTATGCTTTGCATGGCTTCTCTTTCAGCATGAATGCCCATGCACATGTCCATCCATCAAGCTATCTCCCAAACACGCATGCGGAGCATGGCGCAGGGGCCCAGAGGCACCCTCAGACAGAGTGGGTGACTGGACAGATGCTAGACCCCACCATCTATTTGACTTGATAAAATACAGGAGGAAGATAAAAGGATTTATGATTATAGGTATAAGAAACACAAGTTATTTGCAGACACTTCATGTAGTCATGAGCAGCGTGTGGATGTTAGCAGACAACATCAGAAATCTATCACGGTGTTTTCTCTAAAAACAGACTGGGCGGTCACATATACAAAGAGATTTAAAGGAAAACTGGTGAAACACCAGACTTGTCACCCACTCAAAACATGTGCATCATAAAACGAAAAATATGACAAAGGAGACCCCCAAGCTTTTGAAGAGCTGAAATCCTATATCAGGCAAGAATGGAGCAACATTTCGCATTATAACTCCAGCAGCTCGTCTCCTCAGTACCCAAATGTTTGCTGCTAAAAGAAGAGACGATGCGACACTGTGATAAACACGCCCCTGTTCTAAGTCTTTTTAAACCTGTTACTGACATCAAATTCAAATTAAGGATATAATTGTCATAAACCAATCACATTTCCCAGTTTCAACATTTGATATGTTGTCTTTGTTCTATTTTCAATATAATATGATTTGTAAATCATTGCATTTTGTTTTTACATACATTTTATGCAGCGCCCAAACCTTTTTGGAAACAGGGTTGTAATTTTGACTATTGTAAACAATGGCGCATGTCAAGGTCTAGGATATATTACATGGAGAGCTAATATTTAATCCTCACCATTGACATGTTGAATGCAGAAGAAATTGGCAGGAATAAAGATCTGAGTGACTTTGATAAGGGCCAGATTATTATGGCCAGAAGACTGGGTCAGAGCATCTCCAAAGACTTGTGGGAAGATCACGGTCAGGAATAGGTCTGAAGGTGAGAAATGCCACTGAAACTGTCGGGGTGTTGGGCAGCCAGGACTCGTCAGATGTCTAACATGTCAAGGGGTGAACTGCAGCTAAAGTCACAATAGTGCTCAGAATCCTCCGTGTCTGAAAGGTTACAGGAGAAGTACTCTGAGTAGTACTGAGAGTACTGGATGGGACAAGGCTGATGCGCCTCTTCCCTGCTGAAAGGAAAGCAGGTAGAAAACAGAGGTGGGGTCTCTATTTTTAAAAAAGTGGCAGCAGTAAGTGTGTTGCAACTATAGATAGTTGCACTTCTAAACTCACTGGGAAAGTCCATGTACTGAGGGACACGCCACATGACATTCAAAGCTGGGATTCAAAACGCAAAACACAGAATCCAGCATGGTCTCTGAACAGTAGGCCGTTGAATGTGTGAGGGTTGGTGGTAATATGCTAGCATTTCTACATGTGGTTTGTGGATTTGGAAAATGATGCACTCAGATGCCCTAAGATGTACTTTGGAAGAAGCAGCGGGAATGCTGACTACTACTGTGTAATATTCAGCGCCCGTACTGTCCCGTCTGTTGTATGTCCACATACTTAGCAGGAATTTGTAATTATTTCACGAGGGTCTTTCTGACAACAGTGTGTGCTATCTCCACTCTGGTTTTAATTTTGATGTATAAGATATTAAGGTGCAGTTGTGTCTGGAAGCTCAGATGATCTTTCAGCCTCATGGTTTATCGATTAATCTATGTCTCTCTCATCACCTCCAGCACTACTGTGGCCAAAATTAAGTTTCTCTACAAAGCTGCTGGGCAGCCATGACCTTGTTAGGAGATTTGAAGGGAACTGAAAATAGCAGCTGTTCCTTTGGATCAAAAGAAGACAGGTAGGCATCTAGTATGGATGCTACCTGATCAGCTTTCAGGGGAAATGTTCCAGGCAGTTCTCACTGGCCGGAGGCCCCAGGAAAAACCCAGGACCTGATGGAGGAGCTACATCTCGAAGGTGGCTTAGGAACATCTGGGGGTTCCCTGGAAGGGGCTGAAGTCCGCGGCTTCTGAGAGCGAGGTCTGCTATGACCTAATTGGCATGCTGCCACAACGACCCTCACCAGGAAAAGCATTCTGGTGATGGATGCATACTGGAATGCAAACATGCTGCTCTATCTGCAGTCAGTACATTGGCATCAGACACACATGGGATAAGATCAGCATTAGCCTTTAGCTTGAATCATGGATTGCTTATTTGATCTTCCTCCTTACCACTTGAGCCTGGGGCCCACAGGGAACCCCCATGAACGCTGGGAAATCACAGAGACAGGATTTCTGCCCTGAACCATGGAGATGTGAGGCATATGGGTGATGGCCATTTTCCATAACTGCCTACCTAATATAGCACCGTGATAAGCTGCGACCTTATGCCAGGACGCACAGCACTGCACACAAGGCTGTACTGATCTACCTGCACTAGAGCCAGTCACTTAGTTTGTCCTATTCGGGTTCACAGGGGGATCCGGGCACTTATCACAGCAGCATGGAAGGGGGAACAGCTCAGGACAAGGCACCACCTCATCACAGGGCAGATGCACACTATTCACTCACAGGAGCCCACCTATAAGCAACCTGGGAACTCCAGTTAATCTCAGCATGTTTTTGGACTGTGCGGGAGAAAGCAAAGTACCCAGAGGAAACCCCACAATGGCACAGGGAGAGCATGCAAACTCCACAACCAAGGTCCCAGAGGTGGGAGACAACAGTGCTAACCACTGCACCACTGAATCACCCCTTACTGCACTAGGTAGTGAATGTAAGTTTGCTGGGATACTACATCTGTACTACTGCACTACTTCTATAGATGAATATCTATCTATAGAATGAAATTTGATGGTTACCAATAAGACACTGGACTGAGACATACACACGCAGACACACACACACACACACACACACCTTTATACACCCTGCTACCTCAAGAACTTTTTGCAGAACCCATTGCATTGTTGCACTTTACACTCCGCCTGTCTTACGCTGTGAACGTCATCTCCTTTCGCTGTGAACGTCATCTCCTTTCGCTCTGAACGTCATCATGTTTCACTGTGAACGTCATCTCCTTTCACTGTGAACGTCATCTCCTTTCACTATGTACTGTATCAGTTAAAATTGCTGAAATGACACTAAAAACCACCTGACTGGAACACATACATAACTGGAAACATTGGTTAAGAAAATGTCATAGGTCATATCTAAACATTTAATCTTTTATTCAAGGTATTTTTAACAAATATGCATTTTTCTAATCTGTTTGAACATTTCCATTTGTGAGGCTAACTAAATATGATTACATAAATGAGCTTTAAAATTCTCTACAGGCTACCGAAATTAAGATTTTTTGAGTTAACAAAATACACACTTAATGTGCCACAGCAGGCGAGCTGAGTTCACAGACAGCCTCATTGACATTCCTCTGTAGGCAATGCTTTCATTAGAGTGAGTCTGTGTGAGCGGCGGAGCTGAGTTTATTTAACCCATCACTGAGACTAGAAACACTGTCTGGTCTATAATAGGGGTTTGTGTAAGGAGAAGAGCCCATGTTTTTGTGTGTGATGGTGAGCTCATTAGAGATGTCAGTTTGAGTTAGACAGCATGGTGCTTAAGGTCAGCTCACTCCATCTTCCACTGGTTGAGATCTGCCTGCGTGACGTGACAGAGCCGGAGTCGTGCCGTTCCCACAATACTGCCACCAAGCTCTTGGTACTGGATTAAAGCAGCCAAACCCCCGCTAACAAAAATGCAAAGAACCAGCTGAAAAATTCCTGGAACATGCCAATTAAATAGCCACGTACAGATGGACAATTAGCGTTTGGGAGATGATGCAAACAGCATATCCATGTAACTCACTCAGCGTGTTCCCTCATGTGGGATGCCCATGAATGCATGTCCTGCTTGCTTATGTTTGCATACGTCAACAAGAACAGCGTAGAGTATCTGATGGAGGAATCAGGCGTAGAGTATCTGAGTCCTATCAGATGAAAAGAGAAAGACCCTCATTGTGGAGCAGGGGAGTAGATGAAGGGCTCCGACCGGCGCTGCTATCTCTGGGCCCCCTTGGTGAGAGATTTCCCTACCGCTTTCTTTTTTAGCTAAAGTCTTTGATCTTTTTTTTTTTCCAGAACTATCAGTGAAAACACACAGAAAAAAAATGACAGATGGCGCAAAGAACACAGGAGAGACACATGTATGTACACAGACAGGCAAATGTGGTGCGCACAGGTCACATCAACGCCGGAGTGAAACAAGAGACCTCACTGTCGTCGTTTTAACTAAGGCGTGGCCATGTCGGGACAGGGGGCACCTGATTTAGTGAAAAAAAAAAAAAAAGGCGGGGGAAGATAAGGAGGTTGAACTATTTGTTTGAAGAAACTTTTTTTCCCAAACAAATCAAGTTTCTAGTCATTTGCTGAACCATGGCCCATCCATCCAACAAGCTAGTCAGTGAGATGGAGAGGCATGTCAATACAGGGCTCCAGACTGTCACCATTTACTCGCATTTTGGAAACGTTTTTGGAGCGCAACTAAATTTTATAACTAGATGCACCAGTGAAACAGCAGGGGAGAGCGAGAATTGGTGAGTGTGTATGCATGTGAAGTGCCAGAGAGAGCGCTGTAGTTCAGGGTGCCCCAGTTTAAATAGCCTTCATCTTTGCTCACTTACATTTAGCTCAGGATACCGTAAATTCAACAAGTTATTCACCAGTCACGTCTTGCGTTTACATATAATCAACCAACAGCATGCCAGATAGACTGTTGCACTCGCACTCAGACCCGAACAAATATGTATGATTTTAGAATTTACAAATGTTTTGACAGTTAAACTTTATTTTACCTGTGAAAAAATGATAGCGGATTTACAGTTAGTAGAACTAAATTTGGTGATTTTAGGAATGTCAACTTTGGTCAACTCCCTCTACTGAGAATTTCAATTCCAGACTAGACCAGACCAGACCAGTCTGCACACACATGCACTCCCATTTACGTCCATGTAACACTTTTATTGCCTTATAAATAGTCTCTAGGGTTGCAAACTACCCCAACACTTCTTATAGCTATTTTTAGGTTTATAATGGAATGATATTCTTTTGCTGTAAGATTTCTTGCATGAGCATGTGAGTCTGAAAGTGTGAGCATCATGCTAGATGCGTGACAGTTGTCAGCGGGAACACTAATCTGCTAACAAAGAAATTAACTTCACTAATTAGCAGATTAGTGGAAAGTTGCCCACCACTTTATTCGGGGTTTATGTTTTACCACTCAGTGTTTATGTTCTACCGCTCAGTATCCAAAAAAGTTGGGAACCATTGTTTGTGAAAACAGTGAGTCACTGTATCTACAAATGCAGGACGACACTCTAACATGCAGAGAAGAAACCATATCTAAACATAATGCAGAAACACGGCCGACATCTCTGGGTCCAAACACATTTAAGATGGACTGAGGCAAAATGGACAACTGTCCTTTGGTCTGACGAATAATAATTTCAGAATCTTTTTGTAAATTATGGACGCCACGTCCTCTGGGCTGAAGAGGAGAGGGACCATCCACCTTGTTATGGGTGGACAGTTCAAAAGTCAGCATCCGCGATGGTGTGGGGGTGCATTAGTGCCCATGGCCTGGGTAGCTTGCACATCTGGGAAGGGTCTATTAATGTTGAGCGATATATACAGGGTTTGGAGCAAAATATGTTGCCATCCAGACAATGGCTTTGTCAGTGAAGGCCTTGCATATTTCAGCAAGACAATGCGAAACCTCAATCGGCGCGTATTACAACAACACGGATCTGTCGTAGAAGAGTCTGGATGCTAGACTGGTCTGGCTGCAGTCCAGACCTGTCACCCACTGAAAACATTCAGTGTATCATGAAACAAAAAATATGACAAAGGAGACTCCAAACTGCAGCAGCTGAAATCATATATCAGGGAAGAATGGGACAATATTTCACTTTCAAAACTCCAACAACTGGTCTCCTCAGTTCCCAAATATTTACAGTGTGTTGGTAAAAGAAGGGGTGATGTGACAGAATAGTAAACACACCCCTGTCCCAAATTTCTTGAAATGTCTTGCAGGCATCAAATTCAAATTGAGCATATTTTTGCAATTAAAAAAGTTTCATTTTCAACATTTGATATGTTGTCTTTGTTCGATTTTAAGCTAAATATGGGTTTATATGATTTTTAAATCATTGCTTGTACTTACATTATACAGCATCCCAACTTTTTTTTAGAAACAGAGTTGTAAAAAGCAGCATTTAACTTAATGTTTTTATTCTCTTAAGCACTACTTCACTTTGTAATTTTTTTCTTTAAAATAAAACAGCACATTGTTATTTCTGTAAATTGTATATTTATTTCCAAAGCATTTATCGGTACTACAGTTAAGATGTGTTGCATTGCATGTCACTGTAAGATGTGTTGCATTGCATGTCACTGTAAGACCTGTTGCATTGCATGTCGCTGTAAGACCTGTTGCATTGCATGTCACTGTAAGACCTGTTGCATTGCATGTCGCTGTAAGAGGTGTTGCATTGCATGTTGCTGTAAGAGCTGTTGCATTGCATGTCACTGTAAGAGCTGTTGCATTGCATGTCACTGTAAGACCTGTTGCATTGCATGTCACTGTAAGACCTGTTGCATTGCATGTCGCTGTAAGAGGTGTTGCATTGCATGTTGCTGTAAGAGCTGTTGCATTGCATGTCACTGTAAGAGCTGTTGCATTGCATGTCGCTGTAAGAGGTGTTACATTGCATGTCACTGTAAGAAGTGTTGCATTGCATGTCGCTGTAAGAAGTGTGCCCACATTTCGTAATGGTGGCCTTTTCAATAAGGAGCCCCAGATGCTGCTAGTGGAAAAAGCTGTTCTGGCGCCCGGCAGTATGTGCAATAACCAAAGACAATGACATCAAATTAATTCCATTACCCAAACCTCAGTATTTTAACATTTGTAGCAATGTATTGCAGTTATCAAAAGCTTCCATTTCACCGTTTGATTTTTAATACCATCTTTGACACCTAATGACATTTTCTTTTACTTACTTGTTTATAAAAAGACTTAGTAAACATTAGTTTATCTAATATCCCATTCAGACAACATATTCTTTGTTGATACTTTGTACCAAATAAGAGGCACTTATTTTTACAGTGAGTTGCAGAACACACAATGGTGTTTTCTGGGTATTTATTCATTGGTCCTTGGTCCAATCTACGCATATTTTTAATCTTTATAATAAATAAGCTACTTATTAGCAAATTAATGTATTATTAGCATACTAATTTTAGCAAATTAATGTAGTATTTAATTCAGAGTCTTATGCCTGCTTGCGATTTATTATTATGTCTGTCTGCAGTTTATGTCTATAACAGCAGGTACTATGAGACCTGCTGACAAACGGGATAACCCTATCAATCTGCATCTATTTCTGAATGTGTCATCCATGCAAAGGGAAGCCGACATCAGGCACAGGTGACAGGTGGCCGCTGCAGTGAACGTACAGGACAGCAGTGTTCCAGCAGACTAGTCCCTCTGTTACTGAATCCAGTTTCTCCCTGAGTTTCTGCTAAGTTATGCTACACATGTCAGACCTGGAAGGGTTAAAACACTCTGGACGGCCTCGCAGACCACTGCCAACTTTCACTGAAAGATGAGCTTCTGGGCTCATGGCAACCGCTACGTAGACGCTCACAGGTGTCAGAGCCATCTCCCTAGCTGACTGCAGCGCGGCTGTGAGGAGGGAATGGTTCTAATCTTTCCTGGAACCCATTGTGAACAGCAGCAGCAGCACAGAATGACCCCAGTGGTTTCAGTTTCAGGGCTCTAAAGACACCTAGTGTTTGTTTCAGTTCTGCCTCAGCAAAGCTGTCCCGGGGATCTATTAATGTCAGCCCTGTAACAGGCTCAAGCAGGATCATATCAGAGCGCCTGGAATCACACAACAAAGGCTGCACACACTTCCTGATTCCAGGATTTACATTTTCTGCACATAGAGCATCCTGATCCAATGTCTTCTTATCCATCTGCCCATCTCGTCCTATTCTGCTTCAGAAACCTCACTGCAGTACAGCTCCAGTGATAAATTAGACTGCGACATAAATGCAAATACAGACGGCTTCAAATCCCCGCTTTTACATTTCCATGGGGCTCTTTGTTAACCGGTGGAAGGACTTCTTCCACTTTCACACTTCCTGCTTTCCTACCAGACCTTACTTACATTCAGCCACTTATTCCACATCGTCCAGCATGGCACGTCCAGAAGTGCACAGTATACAAAAATGCACAAATCAGCAACAGACACTACATTTGAAGTTTGGATTTTTGTTAGCATAATAAGGATATTCTCTATTCTACACAATAAAGTCTTTTCTCAGACCGAGAAAAATTCTGTTCCGCTAACAATGGATCAATGGGGATCATTGTATTGGTTAGTCTCATCTTGCATTTACAAGCCGCAGTTTGAACAACAGCTTCCCTGTTCCTTCAATACAGCTTCCTTTCTTCCATTTAGGCATACAAGCTTACTTAACAACTATTTATTAACTAAATGTTGTTATTTGTCTGAAAATCCTCTGTCTTTCTCTCTCTGTGTACATGAGCTTTTGTTAAATTAGCGAAGCAACAACATGCATATTTCTATATACAAAAATATTGTGCATTGTAATAATAGGAAAAGGGGAAAAATCAGTTGTTGCAGCTTAAACTCTACAGCCTACGATGTGTTTCAGCTAGTTATTAACCACAGGCATCTTGGTTGCAACTAAAACATTTTTAATAGACAAGTTGATTTGATTTCCCTGCACTTGACAACAATTAAGCCCCATTTAACTCTTACCTTACTACTCCATATACTGTAAGCGACAGATGTAAGTGGTAAATTTCCAAACCATTTTCATGATATGTTTTGTTGTTCGGTTTGATTACAGCGATTCAGCAAACTTTGAAAAAGGTACCGTCTGATGTTATAACAGTTGTTTCTTGGTGCACTGTGAAACTTTGAGACTTTGCATTAACATCTTCATAAACATCAAGGGTAATTGAGCACCTGTGACTTTCAGGGGTTAAAAAGGGACTCGACAGGTGGGGGAGCCCAACCATCCGCTGCTGTGGAGCAGTAGGGAAGATGACTTACTTCAAAGTAACTCCCAATTGGTCCACCCCGCTACATTTTCCAGGGGTGTGAAAACGGGAGCTTAGACCTGGGCAGCAGGACCAGTGGTGGAGCTGAAATTACTGGCACTGATAGTGAGCTTTATCCCTTTATTTTACTGATCAGTCCAGGAGTGCTCATCCATACTTAGGTATTATTATGAAGGTCTATCCAGGAGTGGTGATCCATACTTTACGTATTGCTGTGCTTTATTAAACAGACATACCCAAGACTGGACCTGCAGGACAGCAGCTAGAGCACAGACTTCACATACAAGTGTAAATATTTACATTACATTACATTTACATTTACAGCATTTGGCAGACGCCCTTAGCCAGAGCGATTTACATAAGTGATTTAAGACTCTACAATGAATTTCTTCCCAATACTAGCTCAATAAAACCAAGGCTATGTATATCATCGATGTAATACTCTGTTGGTAAAAGGGCAGGGGTTTTTTTTTAGGAAAAGAGCTCAGAGTATAATACCAGAAGTGCTAATTGAGGTATTTCTGGAAAAGGTGTGTTTTAA
>JAODUD010000045.1:9259842-9275939 GCA_026784285.1 Stomatorhinus walkeri
GACCTACCTCCATCAGAAATGCCCCAGTTACCCTGAAACACAGACAGCGGCTCCAGGCCGCCTCCTGTGTGCATCCACGCAATTCCAGTTTAGCAATCCAATGCAGTTATGAATTTAAAAAGCACGGCATATCCTAACATTTCTGGGAATGACATTAACCGGCTCGTAAAGAAAGTAACCCATTATAACAAGCATTGCAAGTGAAAAAAGGATGAACGACATTCCTGTTTTTTCCAGGAACAAATATACCAGGTACAGCCATTCCCTCTACTGAGCTGATATAACTCACTGCAGTGTGTGGGATTAACACTTAGTAGTAAATACTGGGGAATGAGGATTGGTTAGTGCATCAGGTAACTAAAACCTCAGTGGCTTTTTCCAGTGTGTTCTACATGGGACCAAGGGAGACATGCATCTAGACCATGGGAGGCCAATGTTATCCGCAAAGGGCCGTTGTGTATGCAGGTTTCTGAGATAACCTGTAGGTCAGCTGTTCAAACCCAGGTGTGAGGACTTCTCAGCCAATCAGTCCTCTAATTAACAATATAATTAAGGAGCTGCAGCGAAAACCCACACACACGACGGCCCATTGCGGATAAGATTAGCCACCCCTGAGCTAGACTCTTCTGAGTTTCGGCACTGATGAGGTGGAATGAATTTCCCCAGATGTCCAAGCAGCTGAGTCATCAGGTGCCTTCAAACAATGACTGAAAACCTTCCTCTTTCAGAAGTACTTTGATTAGCACTTCCAGGATTATACTCTTTTTAAAAATTGTATTACTTACCAACAGAGTTTTTAGAGTGATAGTATTCTTACCAGATTCCATTGAATCAATATCAGAATGTGCTCTCTGATGAGACTTCTAAGCACTTATGTAAGTCGCTATGGCTATGAGTGTCTGCCAAATGCCATAAATACATTAAATGTAGTAGTTTGATAATCCTTCTATGCATCTATGATGGGAACAGCTAGAATATACGACAGCCTCTGTTTCAGTCACAACAAGGAGCACTTAGTTAAAACATGTTCATGCTTTCACAGACACTTCCATAAGATGGAGCTAACCCTAACCATAAAGCCCAGTCGGCCCAGTCACAGATCCTGGTCTTCTGCCTGATAGCCCCTGAGACAAGGAGACAGCCCTCCTGAAGATCTAGGACAAAGTGTGCAGAAAACAAGAAACAGGAAGTAGTTTGCATACAGTATTTCAACCCAAGATGACCGGGTGACCAGCACACTAGCTAGATACCAGCTAACCAATACCACAAGACTCATGAGACTTCACCCCAAAGCAGCACCAAGAGAGGGTTGCACAGCTCCCACCCTACAGCCCATTCCACAAGCATGAGGCAGAGAACAGCCCAGAATCAGGCAGCAATCCATCGCAGGGCAATGGTTGAATAACAATTTAGTGGTCAGTGTTGACACACCACAGCAACGAAATGGGTCCTCTGCATTTAAGCTATATGCGACATAGCCAGCGCAGCTAATTCAGCACCCAGGGAGCAGTGATTGGGGGCAGTACCTTGCTCAGGGTACCTTACCAGTGCCCTGCTGGTCAGAGACTCGAACCAGCAACCTTTCAATAACAAGTGTGCTTCCCTTACCATTAAGCCACCCCTGCCCACGTATTCCTTATAGTAAGGAATGTGAGGTCATTCTTCCCTATTAAACCTCCCCATTCCATCATTCTCCATGTGTACCCGAAGCCAGCCAGAAGAGCCACAAAGGACCCTCATGAGGAACTCAGCACTACAACAGCTCATAATACAGCCTACTGTTTGGTGTGTACAGACACACACCACACAGACACACACACACCACACACACACACACGGACACACAGACACACACCACACAGACACACACACACGCGTCTTCTCATTGTCTCATTGACAATGCCCCTGGGAAATACCACAGTTGCACAGCTGCTGTTACCCAGAGGCTGGTGCCTATTCCCACAGCCACCTGAGACTTCACTCTATGGGGAACAAACCAGAGCAGAAGAGACACCACCGCAATCGAGCAGAATGGTTCCAGACCCCACATCTACCTGGACGTACCCTTTTACTGAAGAGCAATTCCAACACCAGTGTCCATCGTGAAGGTCGGATCCACCTGGGCTCATCCTGTTCATCGGCTCTAGGTTTTCTGAGGATGGACGTTACAACACGGCAGCTGATTTGCACCTTTCCTGCAGACACCATCTCCAGTTGCTATGCATATAGTATCCAAAATCAATGCTAGCTTACTAAGACAGATTAGTTTATATTTTTATTATATTAGCTTATATTATTAATGTTTGTGGTGTAAAACCTTAATTTTATTCTATATAAACGGTAGACTTTTTTTATAACCAAGAAATCATCTAAATAAGTATATACAGTAGACCCCCAAAACCTTGAGCTGAGTACGTTTATAATGTGCAAAATTATAAACAAAATGCACTTCTTGTAATTAAACCTTGTTTTTTAGTGTGGTATAAAATACCAATCCTTTTCACAGGACAATTACAACCAAGCACAATCCACCCACTACTAGTCAACTGGATAAGGTACGTTTCTCTCAAGATTTAATGAGGAATCATGTTTTTAATGCCAAATGCAAACCTTATACACAAAACCTAATATCCCACACGTAGAAAACTACTGAAATTGTGACAAGCAAAAGTTAATGTATTTATTCTCTCGGTTACTCAAAACGCATCAGTCATGTGGGCATTGATTCTAAGCACTTGTGTAAGTGAGAATTGATTATATAATTTGTGTTTGTTTATTTGTCTGGCTGCAGAAAGTCCCTATCATCCACCGCCGCCCCATGCTGTGTGAGGGAGCCCAGGCAGCCAGCCAATGCGGCTGCCGGAGAGGCGGTGGGGGGAGGGCGGCATGTTCTCAGCCAGCGCCGCTCCGCCTGGACGAGAAGCGAAACTTCTGTTATGGGACGGCGGGCGGATCACCATTTCTCATCGGTACAGTCAACAGGGAGGGATCTTTGTCGTTTGGCCCACATCGTGGATATCAAGAGTAATGGAAATGCAGTCAATAATGTCCGAGGATCCTTAATGCTTTTAAGCATCTCTGGGAGAGTCGTTTTTTTCAGGTGAGTTTGCCACCGCTTTAACACACCGCTTCCCACTGACAGGTTCTGCACCTTGAACTGAACCGGTCTAAGGATCTTCAGGCTGGGTTCTTTGTGCATATGTGTGCTGGAGACATAGTAAGCGGTCACATTTGTTATGCATACTACGTCTGAATGCGCTACCCCACATGCTGAAACATACTGAGACACTTGTAAATGTGATCTCGGATCTATTTCTAAACATCGTAAAGTTCACCTGATGGATTGCGTAGTTTAACAGGTTGCATTTGCCAATATGGGCTTTAATCCGGGAAAAGATCGTTTTAAATATCCTGGTTAATTTCTGTCTACAGCCTTAAAATTTAAATGATTTACGTTTTTGAAGATTATGTAGGCCTACCGTGTATTCTGAACCAGGGACGTCTGGGTCTCAGATACATATATGTGGCAGTTTTTGTTATTTTTCACAGTAGGTAACATTCAAAAACACCTCGACATACCAACAAGATATAAGAAAACGTTTTAAATAGATTGACACTAAAGCATAGAATCAACAAGTTTTTTAAAAGCCCCAAAGCAATTCCGCATAATATGTTAGGTTGTTTTTCTACGAAAAAATAACTTACATTTTGCAATGACACTGCAGTCGTTTCTTATGAAATATTATTTCACTGTGTATCAGTTACATAAAAAACAATATTACTTCTCCATAATAACCTTTTGATGAACATCATGTTACGAATGATCCTGGCAGTGTACTAACGTCATTGTTTGTTAGAAAAATTAATTATCTACTTCCCCTTTTCGTGATTTCTTTTTTTTAGCTTGTTTTATTTTATTGGAATGACTGACCTGCTTTTAAATGCATGATGCATTTTCACATATAAACGTTTATCCTTTGAGAAAGCAAGCTACAACATAAAGGTTGTTTCAGCAACATGTTCTTGCTTAAAGGTTCAAAATTCAGGATGAGTGCCCTCACAAAGGTACAACAGCAGCATCTTACTAGGCCATGCACAATGTTCAGGTTTATTGTGTCCTACTCTGTGAAGCTATTTCAAGAGGGCAGGTTGATCGCGAAAAAAACAGCGTAACGTGATCATTTCGTCAGCATGGTTCTTATCTTCTGGGAGCCAAAGGAAGCCATGACCTGCACTGCGGTGACAGGCATGTAGACAACTGGCTGTCCAATGGCATTTTTCGGCGACACAAAGGAGGGTAATTTACATGTTTTGGTGAAGGAGTACAAATCTGTGGAACCTTACATGGAGCTACAGTGTGTTTTTAGCGTTAAGTAAACGTACTTGTACTTAGAGTCATATCAGAACGTGTCCATGGCCATCTCTCAACTGGCTGTACTTAAATACATATTCAGGGTCGGGAAGTTTTACTAAAATCAGTTTTCTTCAAATTTATTGAAAATCAGAGCCGGGCGTATATCCGAACAGTATAAGCCGATAGTGTTAGTGAAATATGGATTTGAAACCTTAAAAATGAACAATAACAAAAGAATGATTGCTATTTAATTGAATGTTTTGAAAATAAAGGTTTAACTTTAGTTTTAAAACGGCACGCAGCAGACTATTTCGTGTAAGATGAAACACCCTTCTCCATAACCTGTTTAAAGACAAAATAACATGTAATAAAAATGCTAATAATACAGACCTGTTATTTGAGTTGAATTACAAAGTGTGTATGCAGCTTCTCATTGTTTCAACATGACACATTAACGAATATCGGCAATGTGGTGATGTTTAATTTGACTTACTGGGTGTAACGGCATAATGAAGTATGGGTGTGTGTATAGGTATTTCAAATAGCAGAAAAGTTTGTAAAATGAGGTATGCAAACAGAACACTGCAGACCTGACTGTTTTAAATAGCAGTACTCTGATTTACACTGTTTGTATCACTGTTTATGCATTGAACACTGAGTGGTTGCTTGAAATGAAATACTATACAATCAGAATAGTAGTTTTCCTTCATCTGAAAATTTTGCAAATAAAGAGGATGTATACACATTTAAATTCCTTATAATATAATAAATGTTAATTTATACACATCAAATATGTGTATAATGTAAGTAACTTTTAAAACATTGCTCACTTAGTTTTAAATGCCTGTTTATTGTCAAGTAATAGTTATTCTAAGGCAGGTACTCTTTCCTGAAATCTGCCTTATGCTATAAATCCACCATATCTAGGTATGCTTTGATACCTGGACTTCTGACATGCAAGGCTAATGTCAGAAAAAGATTCATGTTCACTGAACTTGCAGAGCGGCACTCCTGTATCACCATGGACACACCTTTTCTCTCTGATTTTTTTTAGCCATAAATCTACTGTTGCTCATTGAATGGGTGGGATACCATGCTTACAAAGTTGGATTGTTTCAGATATATTTCAAAAGGTTAAGAAGTAAGCAAGCAGCACTACTGAACTTTGAACACCCAGCAAAATGACAATGGTTCTGTAATGCAAGGAAGACTTGCTGCCATGATATAGTATCAGATATCTGCTACCTTTGTAGTACGAAATGAAATCCACCGTTTTTCCCCTGTAAATTGGCCTGTACGTTGTTTTCGCTCAATTAAACAGTACGTGGAACATCTACTGAAAAGTGTAGGTTATAGTGCAATCTACCAATGACTACAACATATCGGTGTTTTGTATTTTTAAATATAATAACCATTTCCAGGAATGTGGAATGTCTGTTTTGTCACAGTCTCATTAGAATGAAAAGTTGCAGTACAGTCTACTGAACAAGTGACATGATTGATGAGCAGAAGATTGCAGACAGTCGTCAAGCGGTAACCTTTGCAGGCTGGGGTGTCCTGAATGGGCCTCATCGTTTCTGCTTGGGTCACGGTTGTGCACAGCAAGAGATAAGAGACCGGGACCAGGTTGGGAGGGTGTGGTGCAAACCAAAGGAGTGACTAGGCCTCACCATGCACAGAGCCTTTCACCTTTCACAATATCAGCCGTTTACAAATGCAGCGAGAAAACTGGTCACCTGGAAAGACTGTTCACAGGTGAATGATCTTCTGGGGACTGGGTACATTACGTCATTGTGCGTGAAAGCAAAGTATGTAAGGGTACTTTCAGAGACTTTTGTTATAGCTAGATTTTCCACATTTAGTTTCATGGGTCTATGCAACAGCAAGACCTCTGTAATTGAAGTGTAAATTCCATTGTGTTCAAATTAACATAGCGAATAACTTTCTTCGGGTGTTGTAAAGTCAGCTTTTATTTCAGCCATGTCTCAAACAAATATTAGTTATTATGCTTGAGTAATTTGTGGGGTTTAGACACGCAGACCCCATATTATTACAAAAAGATAAATGTCCTTACTTTTGTCAGAATTTCATGTGTGGCTTTCATATGTATGTTTTGCATATTCAGCATTAAAGATGCAAAATATATTAGAAAACATATTGGTAGTACCCAGTATTCATTAAAAATCATGATATTGGTGTCAGTCTTATGTATTAGTCTTTCCTGATCTTAAACTTTAAATCAGGGGTGCTCAACTCCAGCCCTGGGGGGCCGGAGCCCTGTGTAGCTTAGTCCTTTCCCTGTTCCACCATAAATGATTCAGCTCAAGAGCTTTGTGGTAATTAGGACAAGGAGTTGAATCAGGTGTGTTAAACGGGGGGGAAACCCAAAAATGTGCAGGGCTCTGGCCCCCCAGGACTGGAGTTGGGCACCTCTGCTTTAGATACTGTTCAAAGATAACAACATCAGAGCTAATGACTCATCTATCCATTTTCAGTAACTGCTTATTGTATTTTGGGTCAGAGGGGGTCCAAAGCCCAACTTGGAGGCTATGGACACAAGGCAAGGAACATCCATCAGAGGGCAGAACCACACATGCACACTCACATGTCCACACTCACACATGCACACCTACAGGCAATTTGGGAACTCCAGTTAACCTCAGGATGTTTTTGGACTATGGGGAAATCAGAGAAAACCCCACGATGACACGAGAACATGCAAACAGCACACACACGGAGCCTTGCGAGAGACTCGAACCCGGCTCCCAGAGGTGTAACAGTGCTTGCCTCGGTGTCACCACCTCCAAAGCTAGCAATGTAGCTACTAAAATAATAGAGGTGACTGCACTGGACGATCAGCCTTTTTCCGTGGAGGATGATGAGGGATTTCTCAGCTCATTCATCACTTAAAAGTATGACTTATACTTTCAATTTGAAGCAATAAGGGACATGTCAGGGTCAGCACCCGTCTGACCCCACCCTCTGTGACCTTTCCCCACCCTCTGTGACTTTTCCCTATTTGGCCAGCAGGTATTGCTGGTCGTTACGCCTTTCCCTCTCTGTCGTATTGTCCATCTCTGTCCTAGGTGTGCAGTCCCCCTTTGGCCAGCAGGTGTGCTGGTCGTTCCGCCTTTCCCTCTCTGTCGTATTGTCCATCTCTGTCCTAGATGTGCAGTCCTGCTTTGGCCAGCAGGTGTGCTGGCCATCCTGTTCCCTCCTCTGTCTTAGTCCTCAGTCCCTAATGTGTTTTCCTGGCTCCCTGGAACACTACATAGCTCAGAGGAGTTGAGTGTGCAGCTCAGACATTGTTAACTGTATGGTTGTGGGTTTGAGGCCTCAAGCCTCAAACCAAATTAGTATTAATTGGGTTTCTATTGACCACATGTGTTCTGTTTTGTTTTCCTGGTCTTACGTTTGCCCTGTGTGTGTTTGGTAGCTTCTGGTCCTGTTTGTAATTTGGTTCAGTGTTAATTATTCTTAGTGCAGTAATTCCCAGTGCATGACCGGTGCTTCTCCTTTTCAGTGTAAAGCTCCTAGTCCTGTGTTCATTAGTGTAAGTTGACCCACCTGTTGCCTGTTTTCCATGTGCCCTTGCTATTGGTTAATTGTCTCATGTGCCACATCTGCCCCCTCATCTCCCCAGTTGCCTGCCTGTGTCAATTCCTCAGTTGATCATTGTGCTCTGTTCTCTCGCCTGTTCTTGCTCCTGGTTAGCTCTGTTTCCTTTGTTATGTTGTCATTAGTGTAGGTTCCACTGTTATTTTTCCCTGTTTCATTTGACCCCTCACAGTCCATTTAAGTTGTGCTTCCCTGTTCTGTTCCATTTTGGTTAATAAACTTCTTTAGTGGATCATCGACTCCTTTTCCCAGCTGCGTCATTCCATGCCGTGACGGCATGCTACCACCCCAACCCCCCCCCCATGGGTTCCTAAGTGGGGGGCTCGATTGCACAGCCAAAACATACGGGAAAAATAGCGTTCCAGGTTAGTTCAAAATGGGGTGTTATTGTGAAATATGGGATGGGTGACAACTGTATTTAAAAGAGGTCTCAAAGTTGCACCATGTCTACAGCATGGTTTTAATTCATTTTCAAATATGGCCAGAAGATCAATCTTTTCTATTATACAGAATTAAAAGAATAACAATGTAACTGTGATGACATTCTGCCAATCATTGCCTGTGAGTTTCACAATCAGCAAATCCCGCTTGAAAGTGGATCAGAGCTGATTATTGGTATCCATGATCCTGCAGTCAATCTGGTGTGTTCTGCAGACAGTGAGATGCATTTCACTGCAGACAGACAGGAGTGTTCCCCTGCAGACGGTCAGGCAGATTCCCCTGTAGACGGGCAGGCATGTTCCCCTGTAGTTGGTCAGGCGCGTTCCCCTGCAGCGAGTCTCATGCGTTCCCCTCCAGACAGTCAGGCATGTTCCCCTGCAGATTGTCAGGCGTTTTCCCCTGTAGAGAGTCAGGCGGGTTCCCTTGCAGTCAGTCTGGTGCATTCCACTGCAGACAATCAAGTGCGTTTCCCTGCAGTCAGTCTGGTGCGTTCCCCTGCAAACGGTCAGGCATTAAATGATTAGGAACTTTGAATACTCCACCAATAATGAGATTTTGGAACTCGTTGCTGGTTTCGATGCCCTTTATGCAGTCTCTTATTGAATGATTTATGAGTGCTTTGCATTGGTATCTTAGTCTGTGTCTGAGTGCTGTGTAATATAGTTTCTTGCATCCTCAGCTGAGTAGCTCAGATAGACTTCTGCAGTGATTGATATGCAGTACTGCAGCGGTGCCCAATCTTGTCTGCAAGGACCGGTATGCGGGTTTTGGCTGCAGTTGCCTAATTAGATTACTAATTAGAGGACTGATTGGCTGAAGAGTCTTCACACCTGGGTTTGAACAGCTGACCTAAAGGTTACCCCAAAAACCTGCATACACACCGGCCCTTTGCGGATAAGATTGGAGACCGCTGCAGTACTGGATATCATTCTGTTTTTAAAATATGGGAAAAGAACAGTAAGCCATTATGTGTTAAAAAAACATAACAAATATTTATTGCTGTTATTAATCATTTTAAAGATGCATATATCTGTCCCAAAGCACACGAATAGAATCATTCCTTTCTATCATGGTTTCTTTTGACTTACATTCAACACAAACTTAGTGATAAAAGGTCTCAGACATAATTCAGCCATCAGCAGGTCATCTTAAAATAGGTCCTTATTCATTGAATCACTTTTAAAATCAGTTCTCCTCCTTGCCTTGGCTCCCCGAAAAATGTATTTTGGTAGAGTCTGTCAAACTGGATCCATGGTGAATGGTGTGCACGTTTGTTCATTATAACATTAATTTGTTTAGGTCTATTTATAATGAGTAAAGTTCCACCATTAAATAAGGCTGTGGGCCACTTTCCCATCTGCTGGGGGCCGTCTTACTGTCTGCTGAGGTCTGCCTTCCTGTCTGCTGGGGGCCATCTCATTCTCTGCCGGGGGCCATCTTACCATCTACCAACGGCCATCATCTCGTCTGCCGGGGACCGTCTTCCCGTCTGCCGGGGGCCGTCTTTCCATCTACCAATGGCCATCTTCCCATCTGCCGGGGGCCATCTTACTGTCTACCAGCAGCCATCTTCCCATCTGCCATGGGCCATCTTCCCATCTGCTGGGGGCCGTCTAACTGTCTGCCAGGGGCCGTCTTCCCGTCTGCCGGGGGCCGTCTTACCATCTACCAACGGCCATCATCTCGTCTGCAGGGGGTCGTCTAACTGTCTACCAGCAGCCATCTTCCCATCTGCCATGGGCCATCTTCCCATCTGCTAAGGGCTGTCTTCCTGTCTGCCAGGGGCCGACATTTATTATATACATGATTGCAGGGTCTGCAAACTACCCCAATGTTCACCGTTGGCATCCATGCTGGCATTTGAAGTGGAAGATAGAGAACTGATCACGCCCACTGTATCCAGAGCTATGCGTGCACTGCTGCGCAGACGCAAATTTTCAGTGCAGCAGGCGTTCATCCACAGAGGTGCAGGATGACGTCAAACACGTCATAAATGTTTGAGCAGACTCATCCACTAGTCTGCGTGCGGAGAAGTATGAACCAGCCATTACCGTTTGTTTCCTGCACTTCTGTGGATGAACGCCTGCTGCACTGAAAATTTGCGTCTGCGCAGCATGAATGACCCGCACCAGCCTGCAGTGTGCTTACAGTCCAGACGGTATGCTGTGGTGATCATTGCAAACCACATGTGTGACGTTCTTCTCTTTTTGCAGCTGGATCAGGTGCCTGGACCCGCAGCCTGAGAGGCGGCCGCTATGTGGAGCTGCGCGTTTGCCAACGGCACAGACGGCGCAGCGGACCTACAGCTCTGCCAGCGGTTGGGCCTTTCCTTGTCTGTCTCTTCCTTCACCTACCTTTTCGTTTTCTTCCCCGTGGGATTCTGCTACAACGCGCTGGTGGTGGCCGTGAACCTCTCCAACAAGGCCTCGATGACCATGCCCGACGTCTACTTTGTCAACATGGCCATGGCCAGCCTGGTGCTGGGCCTGGTGGGGCCCCTGCAGCTCCTGGGACCCGAGTTCTCCCACTGGCCCCTGTGGCACTACAGTGACGAGGTTTACGTCACGCTACTCATCCTCTTCAACATCTCGTCTCTGGTGATCATGTACTCCGCCACTCTGCTCAGCCTGGACTGTTACATCGAGCGCGCCCTGCCGCGCACCTACATGTCCAGCGTCTACAACACCAAGCATGTGTGCGGCTTCCTCTGGGGCGGCGCTGTCCTCACCAGCTTCTCATCCCTGCTTTTTTACGTCTGCAACCACGTCTCCACTAAGATCGTCGAGTGCTCGAAAATGCAGAACAAGGAGGTAGCCGACACCATAATGCTGTTGATCGGTTACGTTATTCCAGCCGCCGCTGCCTCCTATGCTCTTGTCCTCATCCTTCGCATCCATAAACAGCCCACACATCTGGAGCAGGATCTGGGGAGGATGGATCCCTCTGTATACCGGTTGCTCCTCGCTGCCGTGTCGATGCAGTTCATCCTGTGGACACCCTACTACATTATCTTGCTGGTCCACACTATCTCCAGGGTGCAGGGGACCTATGTTACAAGGCCAGTGGTAGCTTTCAACTTCCTCAGAGGTCTGTCTGTGCTGCTGGCATTCTCCAGCAGCTTTGCCATGCCGTTACTTTACAGGCAGATGAGCAGGACCTTTTCACTCAAGCTTCAGAGGCTCCTCAGGAGGCTGCAGTGTGGAGAGCGCACATGTACCCACGAACCCCCGGGGCTGCAGCAGGTGGTCTTGTGAGCGACAAGCACGCCCCGTTTCACCCATCCCTGTTACCATGGCGATTCTACTTCTGCATGCGCGGTGAACACATGGACCTGAGGCTGTTACATTGTATTAGAGGAGCCCCCCCGCCCCACCCAGGTTTTAATGAGGGTGCTGCTTGCTGTTTGGGAACACTGGCTCTTCTTATGAAGTTAACATTAATTTAATTAACAATCATTATATTTTTTATATTCCTTTTTTATGTCTTTGTTTTTGTCTTGACATGTTAGTCCAATATTAAACCACAGAGTTTTCTCTGTGGTCCTCAAAGGCACTGACAAGAAAAATAAATACAATTTTTGCACACTGATTTTTCAAGTACACAATGTATATTACATTTTGCATATTACTGTAAAACTAACACTGCAGGTTCCATTTAAGGGCATTACATAAAACATGATCAAATTATGATTGTGTTATTAAATTATTATAGTGTTGTGTTAAGCGGGAATACTGTCGAATCCCGACGGGGGGAGCACTGTGCGTGTCTATTATTGTTGGCATTGACTGGAGTCACAGTTGCCATAATAATATTTGTTTGTGTTCCTTATAGACCGTTACTGGAGAGTGCGAGTGTGTGGTGTGTTTGTTTAGAGCGAGCCCTGAACGGCGTCACTATGCACGGCCGGGAAGGCAGATCTGCTAGACACAGGCCTGTCTCCAGCGAAAAGATTCACAGCCACACCAGTAAAATGGGTCTTCCCAGTATCACGACGCAAACCCTGCAGGG
This sequence comes from Stomatorhinus walkeri, assembly GCA_026784285.1. Taxonomy (NCBI): domain Eukaryota; kingdom Metazoa; phylum Chordata; class Actinopteri; order Osteoglossiformes; family Mormyridae; genus Stomatorhinus; species Stomatorhinus walkeri. The sequence continues at coordinate 9,272,264 of JAODUD010000045.1, forward strand.
AGTGTTCAGTCTCTGTATCCGGCTCAGAATGATCTGCGGCGTGACTGTGAAGCCTGGAAGCCGCACAGCAAACTGATACCAGGCTTCAGGTGCTGAGGAAGCGCCCTCCTTTGGATACTAAGGGAACTGGTCACCTGCCATAGCTGAATGTAGGCCAACCAGTGCATAAAAACCCACATAAAACAGCAGACATGTATAAACACACATTTTTTTAATCGTTTGAGTTTTATTGAGAGCTTGCAGGAAGGGTCTTGTTAATCATTGTTTCGAGTAAGATCAAAGTCCATTTGATTACAGCCCCACATATATGCTGACATTGGGTTTCAGATATTACAGCCTTACACTTTGACATTTGAACATGTCTGTGCAGGGGTGCGTTCAGTGGCGGGTGAAAAGGAACGGAATTATGAATGAGACTCCAGCATATTGTTGTCAGCTTTAGTCAGGATCCACGTGAAAAGTTTGGGATGGTTAACTGTATGGTAACAGTAAGCTTAAATTACAATGAGAGCCTGATTTTAATCTATTTTAATATTGCTTAAATGTTATATTTAATTCAATACAAGTATATCGACATTTTCAAAGGTTATTTTAAGATGTAAACAGTTTTATGTATGAACTTATGTATGTCTGTGCTTAAATTATATATAGTGTATTTTGAGATAAATATACAGTATTGTTTTCAGAGATATATTTAGATACATAACCTAAATTACATTTGACTGAGTCAAAGACTGATCAACCAATAAAACAGCAATATTATTCCAATCTGTTTTCCTTAATCTTAAAGACATTATTTTTGACCTTCCGTGATGGAAACAGCCCTCAGTGTATTTTTTCCCTGACTTGTCTTGTCATGTGAAATCTTTTTTTTTCCACTTTAACACGGTGTTTGTGTAAGTGGTCCCAAGCACATTTTTCAGTTTAAACAAAAATACTTGTAAAAGTGCCAGAAGCACAGCAGTATTTATGTCAGAGGACGATTAGCCCTCATTGGCCATTTGCTGCAGTGCAGAGAGCACAGACAGTGGTGCTGCAGGAAAATGCCCCCTCTCTCCTCCGGCTGATGGGCTCCGCACCTCTCTGAGTCAGTCTGCCGATTATAGCGGAAGACAAGCTGCGGGTGGTTTTTCCCCGAAGGGGTGTGATTTTTTGGTTATGTTTCCCTTTGCCAGAAATAACTGAACATGCCTGTAGAAAGGCTTCATGTTTACATTAAATAAAGTCCTAAAGGACCAGGCCTTGGGCTCAGGGACGTTTCTCTGTGGTCCTTGGGACGTTTACATGGAGCCGAGCCGGCCCTGTGCCACCCACTCAAACCCACCGCACGCCACCTGACTCCCAGCCCCAACCCCCCCATCCTGCTGAAATTGTTGGCATTCTGGGGTTTTTTCCACTCCTACTGTAAGGTCATGGAACTTAGCAGAACAATGCTAATGATATGTGTAGATAGTTCAGATAGGGTGAAACAATAAGAGCCGTTCTACAGTACAAACGCTTATTGATTTGAGCAAAGATCTCCACCCTATATTTCCAAGCGTTTGCTGTGTACATAGTTCTAGTCTTTGCTTTGTTCCAGAGAATTTGCTGTTTTTTTCTCCTGGAGTCAGAGCTGCCAAACGAGATGTATTCACGCCCTACCTGTTTGACTCGCTCGCTACCCACTGCCAATGCACTCTTTAATTAGCTCATGCAAGTCTGCGGGTCTCAGAATCAAGGCCAAGAAAATATGAAATTGTTTCCAGCTGATCTGAGATCAGACTGATGGGGAAATTATAAAAAAAAAAGAACTGATGGTAAAAAATAAAACCTTAGAGATCAAATATGGAATATTTAACAGACTTATCAGCTTCAAAGCTTTGATATGCAGTCAGGGTCATAGGAATCTGGGGGGCAGGGAGGGCTGTATCCCCGGAATATTTAATTTGGCTTAATTTGCCCCCCTCCTCCCAAAAAGACCTTTGCAATTTAATTATTGAGTTGTGCCCTCCAATATCAAACTCGCTCCTATGCCCTTAACATTTCAGTTTTACTGACATGACTTAGAATTCAGGTTTTGTCTGTTTTGAAACGTGTTGCCAAGCTATTGCAGATACTTATTACAGTCAGATTACGAAGGCAAATATATAAACAGATGTTCCGGAAATCCGTGACACGAGTCACATGGTCCTGAATGCATGCTTGGATATCCATTCATAACACGGATCACTGAGTGACACTAACTGTCACAGATATCTAATTCCGAATAACATAAATATGTGGCCTGGAAATAAATGCACTAGATAATGGAGCAGTCCAGAGAGGCTGGTGTTTAATTGGGTGGTTGTACAATGAAGCATGAAATGGGATTTTAAAGAAACGAAGGGGTCCAGGGATCAGTGCTGGGCTCCTCATCAAGACTGTGGTTAGTCGGAGAAGCAGGACCATTGGGTCCCGGGGTCTTCGATCACCCAGGCTCAACGTTTAAGGCGGATCCCCCACCTGATCACGAACCCCACACAGACACGCACACACACCCACACACAGACAACAGAGTTAAAGATATATGATTATCTCTGTAAATTGAAATGCTTCTATTTAAGCATGATTAATGTTTCTTAGCAATTATATTACATTATATTTGTATTTTATTTTAGCGCGACCTCAACTGGAGGCATAATTAACGAAAATTGTGACCGTTGGGTTCACAATAGTTGAGTTGAAGGTCTCTGGGAAACAAGGTCAGGTGACCATTGTTCAGTAGCCACTTAGATCCGCCGTGTGAATACAGCACCTGCGGCTTAAGCAATTATGAGGCAAGAGCAGCCACACCGGTGCACTGTGGCTTTTAATTAATGCACGCAACAACAAAAACAAATGTGATCGGGCTGACGGCTTTCCTGTCAGGGAATCGCCATATAAAGAGTTTCACACTTGGATGAACCCAAATGCATTTCCTGAAATCTATGTATTTCAATATAATGCTTTCAAAAAGAAATAGTTTTTCAGATAGGCACGTTTCTCTTTTTCTACCATGATCAGTAGTCCGTTGGAATAAACTCATTTGTTCACTATTTGTTCATTAGATACATTTTAGCTTTCAAGTATGGGAAATCTTATGCAAAAACATGTTTTGATTTTTATTTGCAGTGGAGCTGAGTTTGTATTATGCGTGCCATGCAATATTTGCAGCCGATACCAGGATAATTCAGCAAAAACCTTGCAATGTCACAGTATGCTGACAAAGGCTTGTTCCTTTAGCCCATTTTCATCACCATTATCCTGCTGAGAACTGCATGGCCCAGCTCCGGAGCGAGTTTACTTTGTGAAGTGCGTGGAAAACAGCCCCTCCCCCTCGGTCTCTGCCTCACAGCCCATCCCCCGGAGGCCTGTGCCAATACAGAAAGGCTGGACCTGGGCAGGTCTCTGCCTCACAGTCTGTCCCGTAGGGGCTTGCGCCCCATCCCGAAAGGCCAGACCTGTCCAGGTGTTTGCCTCAGAGCCAGTACACTGGAGGCCTGTGCCAATCCTGAAAGGCCGGATCTCAGCAGGTCTCTGCCTCATAGTCTGTCCCCTGGAGGCCTGTGTCCATCCTGAAAGGCCCGACCTAAGCATGTCTCTGCCTCAGAGCCAGTACACTGGAGGCCTGTGCCAATCCTGAAAGGCCGGATCTCAGCAGGTCTCTGCCTCATAGTCT
>JAODUD010000045.1:9298501-9310246 GCA_026784285.1 Stomatorhinus walkeri
CGCCCTCCCTGGGGATCCCTCAGCACCCTCCCTGGGGATCCCTCAATGCCCTCCCTGGGGATCCGTCAGCACCAACCCTCGGGATCCCTCAACGCCCTCCTTGGGAATCGCTCAGCGCCCTCCCTGGGTATCCCTCAGCAATCTCCCTGGAGAGCTCTCAGCACCCTACGTGGAGATCTCTCAGCACCCTCCCTGGGGATCCCTCAGCAATCTCCCTAGAGATCTCTCAGCACCCTCCGTGGAGATCTCTCAGCACCCTCCCTGGGGATCCCTCAGCAATCTCCCTGGAGATCTCTCAGCACCCTCCCTGGGGATCCCTCAGCGCCCTCCCTGGAGATCTCTCAGCACCCTCCCTGGGGATCCCTCAGCACTCTCCCTGGAGATCTCTCAATGTCCTCCCTGGGGATCCCTCAGCACCCTCCCTGGTGGTCCCTCAGCAACAAACACCCGGATTGTACGTGACTCGGGATATAAAGATCTGGTGACAAGTAACAGCGTGTTGAGAAATGATGGCCAAAAGGAGTTACAGCAAGTAGCTACTGTGAGTAGATGAGTGACACATGTGCAGCTAGGATCAGCCAGGCGTCAAAGGTGGGCGTGGTCAAAGGCACAGTGGAGTGTATTTCATTTAGATGTTGCTGAGATGTAGCGACAAAAAAGCAGGTAGATTAATACGCAGAGACAGAGACATGCAACCAGAAGAACATGCTATCTGAGAGGCCCAGGTGATGATGAACTGTGAGAATGAGAATGAGGATCACTCACAAACCGATATTTTGGGTATTGGAGGTCCAGGGTTATCATTAAAGCACAAAAAGCACCAGTGGTCTTAACATACACAGTAGGGTACGACAAAGCTGGTTGAACATTTGCATTTTACATTACTAAGCATAAAAAGGATTTTTTTTTTCAAATCAAATCGCAGGGTATTTTATGAGATTCAGTGCACATTCATCCATTATTTTCTATGGTTACAATTCAGCAAAGGGTTCTTGAAATCAAGGTAAATCATAGGCTTTGAACGCCCAGGGCTTCTCATAATGGCCCAATTAATCGGCAAGCCAGTAAAGCATTATCTCACAGCTAATCTTCTAAAAGACGGGTTGAGTAGCTGGAAAATTTGTCAGAATGTTGTTTAGTGGCTTTCAAACCAAAAACAAAAAGATCAAACCAAAAACATTTCTACAAATACTAGAAGAGGGTTAAAGACCCTTCATTGCAAACACAGCATTACTGTGCATTCTCACGTTTTACAATCTCTGTGTAGAAGGATCTGAAAGGTGGCATTTGCTTGCTCCCTATCTCAGGTTGCTCAGTCTCTCTAGACTACTTTGCTCCATCTTGGATGTTGTAACCATAGCAACTGAATCAACTCTAAGAACTGCAGCTCCTGTCAGCTGAAACATTCACTGTCTAAAACAAGGTTTGATTTAGGTGACCAACATGTATGACAGACATACAAAATATGGCATTTGTATTTGTATGACAAAGGCTGTTATTCTAGGACAATTAGCCGTATGTATCCTGACTGTCAGTTTGAATACCCTGATAATAGGTACATGTATCCTCAATCACTGTCATTTGACTGGAGTAAGCAGTGGTCTGATTCATTGCCTCCTTCAGGAGAGTAATTAAAAAGATTGAAAGAAATAGCAGAGGTAGGAATACAGACAAAGAACAGAAAGACTATTGAATAATACAACTGACTATGATTGCATTTGTAAATTTAAATGCTGAGCTGAAGATGATCTGTGGACGGGTGCTGCAGGTGACTGGGAAAGCGTGCGAGTCAGGACTGGAGGGATTCCTCATATGGAACACGTTTATCTGCCTTTCACCTGCAATGGAGACGCAGAGAAAGGCAGACATGTGATGACTGCTATATAATCTTTATACTGCAAAGATGGACAGAGATGACCTTTGTAATGGGTGAGTTCCTTTTGAAGGAACAGACAGAGATCAGTATTGAAGGCAACAGATAAGCACAGCCTGGACTGAAAGATTGGAGGACTCCGCTTATTTGATCAGGAATACCGGGGGAATGTCCAGCCCGTCTCCACCCAAAACGAGGCCATGCCTGTTTCCCGCACTTCCCTGACGGAAACTCAATTGTTAATTTTACAGTAAATGTTTTGTTTTTTTTTTTTCATTTATTGCATTTCTACCCTGAGTAACTCTGTGTGTGTCACACCAGTATATGTTTTGTATTGTACTTGCCATTTGCTTCTTATGCCGGAGATTCTGCACTGCTGTGTCCTCATTGTCCCACACACAGCATCTTGTCCATTGTATCCCTCATGAAGCTAAATGCAGCATATTAATAAGAAAATATTTCTGATGGGGTTTGGTCCAGAATAACTGGCAGTTACGTCTTTCTGAACTGTTTTAAAGGGAAGTTATTCAATCAAAAAGGATGATATCTAAAGAATCATATCCAGATTGATTTGCCTGTGTTTCAAAGATGTGAAGTAATTCCCTCTAGTGGCAGCACCAAGGATAACATCGCAACTTAATTGCTTGAAAGCACAGATACAGTATAACAAACAAACAATAAATAGGAGATAGTAATTTAAACAAGTGACACGGCTCTGATACAGATGTAAGCATATGTACAAGATAAGTTACCAAAATGATTGTTTTTAAGGCTCGAATCGGATAGTCGATATCGATAGTGAAACACCTTGATAATTAGATATGCAAAGTCGACGGCGATTTAAAACAATATAAGCAAACAGCACATAAAAAGGCTACATAACTGAATTGCAAGGCAACTTTATTATGTTATTGTGATCTAGTATCAGGACTCGTCGTGCTAATTGTTCTCATTTTGTCCGAGTCAATAAAAACGAATTAAGAATTAAGTATTTCAAAGGGGATAGTTTTCTAAACTTATCAATATCACATATGCATATTTTTTGCAGAATTACTACAGGATAAACAGCGTAGCAATCAGCAGTGTTGAATCAGAAAGGTCCTTTTGATAGATGCGAGGATTCCTCACTGGCGACTTGAATTTCGCTCATTGTGACAGCAGTAAGCATTGTGGAACAGAAATGTAAATGCTCTAGCGATGATATTAAATTAATGACAGTTTTGTGAAAATCTGCGTCTCCTTTCACAATTGACTTTGCTATGGTGGATAGCTTTCTGCTGGTAATTGGGTTGCATTGGGCATACTAAAACGGTAACGTCTACTTTGATCGCACCACTTACAGATGAGCCACCTGAGCTTCGTACAATGCCGCTAGGGATAGCCGTTTCATGGGACATTTGTTCTTCTGTTTTCAGGTAACCCTGTTTGCATGGTGAGGCCATCTAGCGAGGGAGAACAGAATTACATTCTATAAGTATTCTTTGGTATACTGCTTCTAATATGACGTAATACAGCGCTCGGGGTCAGGGGCGCTTGCTTAATTCTGTAACAACGTCGCAGATGTATTGGTTTCATAACAATTGACAAGCAATGTTTAACACCTGCACATATCTTCTGCACAAAGTTTCTTTCTACTCAATTTTTTTTGCCATTTCGCTATTAATTGCAATTGTATCCATTAGTATTCCAAATTTCTGATGTTTTATATTATACAAAAGTGTTACTAATTAAAACTCCCCCCAATGAGACTGCTTATCAATGAACTTGTTAACTCAGAACAGCTATTTAAGAACTATAATTTAGGCTTCAGTGGATTACTACTTGTATGTTTCACTTAAAACTAAATGGTTGTTTCAAATGTGATACGTTTTATAAACAAATGAATATTGGTTATAAAATAAATGTGGTTTTATAAGCAAATAAATAAGTTTTTTTTACTGAATTAAGTAAATGTTCCAAGACTTCCTGTGAGCACGGTATCACCAAAATTACTTCCAGGTTAAGTGTTTATTTGTACTTCTGAAGAACTGCCACCAGACACGAGGGAGTATGGACGTGCTACAGATTACCATGGTAAGCCGAACCTGACATGTTACACACACCGATAAGATGATAAACCCCTGAGCTTGCAATGTCATTACAAACAATGACTTGGTGAGAGTCCCAAACAAAGATAGCAAGGCACCGCTAGTTCAAATAAAGAAATCCTGAATCACAAGGTGAGGTAGTAGAAAGTTTATTTACAACCCAATAATCACAATACAAAGACAGATGTTTCCTAATCAGCTGCCTAATCCCCAAAGCATACAGGCTACTTAATATCACAAGGAGAGTCAGAGGTATAACAATTTACAATATAAATCTTAAAAACCTGAGAAGGCATTGGAGGAATGTTTTACATAAAAAAACCCTGCTACTATTCCCAAATGCAAACCATTGAGTGCTAACATGATACAAAACAACCTAAATACAGAGATGACTGCAAATGAAGGAAATTTTTACAAAATAAAAGCAAAGTGGAAGCCCCACCCAGAGTTAAGTACACACTAGGCACGCTCCCCCCGGATTCGACGCGCCAGCTGGATGTCCTTGGGCATGATGGTGACTCTCTTGGCGTGGATGGCACACAAGTTAGTGTCCTCGAACAAGCCAACCAGGTATGCCTCACTGGCTTCCTGTAACAAAAACCAGACATGGCGACTCAAGCCAGCTGCTAAGCTAGACTGTCATCTGTCAAGCTAGACTGGGCTGAGATCTAAGGCTCATTCCAACTGTGAACTGGCCATAGGAAGGATACACACGCCTACCCCAGTTAACCCCTGAAAACTACACGCATACATTTTCGCTCTCCTCATATAGGAAAACGGGTGGGAGCCGAGGCAGATTAAAGCAGCCAAAATGTTTACTTGCAAAGGAATAAGAACTATACAAACGAGAGGAGGCCATTCGGCCAATCAAGCTCGCTTGGGAAGAATTTGAATTTAATTTGAAATTTTAGTTCAGTCTTTCATGTTGTCGTGCTGGGAGATGACTATGTGTGATGAAAATACTCATTGTAAAGGTCATGGGATATAAAATGTCTCCATAAGAGAAGCTCTCTCAGAGACTAAAAGCAAGCATGGTGATCTGGATACAGCAAAGCCTGTGTGAGACTTGGATGCCCTGCACCACATGGTATGCAGCCAACTGCAACCAAATTCTATACTCCTTACACCACATGCTGGAGCGAGAGCGATCTTTGAAGGAGAATGTACAAAATGTTGTCCAAAATGTCCACTTCAGGAAGGACAGGATCAAGTATGGAAACCTACAGTTAAGCTAGGAGCAGTCGCAGTCGTTAGCCTACTGATTTTCAGTTACTATTTTGTTTAATGACCTGGTTGTTGGAATAGAACTAAACAAGTAGTGGTTGTACTGGGCCTAAGAGACCCGAGGCCCTTTATATGGAAAACACAACTAAGGCCACCAAGCTTCAAAAGTCAATCTGATTAATACACCAGACACAAACCCTCACCTGCAGAGCACCGATAGCCGCACTCTGAAATCTGAGATCAGTCTTGAAGTCCTGCGCGATTTCCCTAACCAGCCGCTGGAAAGGCAGTTTTCGGATCAGCAACTCTGTAGACTTCTGGTAGCGGCGAATCTCTCTGAGCGCCACGGTACCTGGCCTTTAGGGAAATATGGGGAGCATTAGTCTCAGCGGAGAATTCAACGGCATGGAGAAGGGCCGCCCGAGGCGCATCTACCTGTATCTGTGCGGCTTCTTCACGCCGCCGGTAGAGGGCGCGCTCTTCCGCGCCGCCTTGGTGGCCAGCTGCTTCCTGGGTGCCTTCCCACCGGTGGACTTTCGGGCAGTCTGCTTCGTACGTGCCATGTTCTGAAAGATGACAAAGAGCGCTTTCTCAACCAACTGGCTATTATATTAAAAATCAACCAAATTTAACCACGGAGGGACCCCCCCCCCATTCAGTTTCCATAGAAAGGCCGTCATTAATTGAGGTATAGTAATCGTCGCTGACCCAATATCTATTGAAACTGTAATAAACTCACAAGAAAAGAAAATGACAAGGCAGTCGTTACCCCATGGCTCAACAACTGGTCTCCGGTACGTTAAGGCGTACTATACAAGATTACTGTCACAAATACAGGCTCAAAATGGCGGTATCAAAATAATAATCCGCCTCTGATCTCGGCCTGGGAAACTAAAACGAACAGCTTCGTACTGGTTAAAAAGGCCTGAACCCACATCGGCAAGAGGAAATTTATTTTAGAAACAAACGGGGTTTCATACAGATCTTCAAAGCGGCCAAACTGGGTGAATATTACAGCCAAAGGCTTGATCCGGCTTCTCCGCCACAAACCCAGGTGTCATTGGACGCCGCCAAGCTGCTTAAAGTACTTATGTTATGCAGTATATCCAGGCAGCTTCGTTGGGTCTCCAACAACTTCATTTAACAGACAAATGTAACATAATCCCCATAAAAACACACTGCGTCGAGTGCTGATTTTCCAGGCGGGTGATGGGTTTGGTTTGTTAAAATTCCCAGGCCGATCCTCCATTACGGACAGAAGAGGAACCCGTAGGTCTCACTTTAGGTTTGGCCATCTAACATGGCGCCCTCAGGAAAGCCGGCCAGACAAACATGGCCATGCAAGCCCGCATGGAGTCCATTAGGGGAAGGAGAAAAGACGATCGGCGGCCGCCCTGCCTCGGACACCCAGGAAGGAACGCTTAGCTTACACACCTCACCACAGCAACTTTCCAGATATACTATATATTAACAAAAAACATACTTACACCAAATCAAGAATAACTAGTGTCCTTTAAAAAATGTTTTTTAAAAAAACCAAGAGGGACCACAAAATAAACAATTTTTAAAAGGCAGTCTTCAACGAAGTATCGCCCCGTAACCGAATATTTGTCTCGGTAGTGACGCCCTCCTCGACCAAGCCCCGCCCACGCCCCTCCTCCGTGTCGTCATGCCAATTTCTTGGTGCTTGCAAATATTAAAATCATGCTTTCATGACGTCGTGTTTATTGTGAAACTGTAGCTGAAATGTCACAAGGCAATGGTCTTAGACTATAAGCCTGGAAGGGACAGGTTTCAGTTACGCACAATTAATTCGGCAAGGTACTGCTATTTCCGCTTATTCTGTAAGAGCTGTTTTACGGAGGATACGTATTCTGTACGTGGCTGTGCCCGGCGTGTTTCCAGCAGCTTTGCTCCTCTCAGTGAGTGAGCGTACGTTCGCGCATGCGTAGCGAGCGGCGCGCGCCGTCGCGCAGGCGCTCTCCATTGTTTTGACCGAAGATGCCGTCGGTTTCGAAAACGGCGGCGAGCGCTTCTCCTCAGACCGAAAAACCGACCCACTATACGTGAGTAAAGCCCGCGTTAGAACCACTCGCACACGTCATGGAAAAAAACTGCGCGACGGTGCCAGTGCGTCGCATGGTCGTAGCGGCTTGTAGTATGGTGCTAAAGTGCTTTTGAAAAACGGCGCTTTTCCCCCTTTAGTAAGTTCTGTCGAATACACGTAGCTACACGGCCACATTTAGCTATGCTGCTAAGTGTACTGCAAGTCAAATTAATTAACTTAATTCCTCGATTAAAGCGAAAGATTAGACGGCTGATAATGGAAGCGCGCCGTAGACATCGTGCGGATGGGCTCGTTTCCTGGTGGCGTACCTGGCACCGTTAAGTTACGGTGGCGCTAGTATTTTGTTTTTCTGCCTCCGCCACGGCCCGTGTTGCTGCTCGTGCGCGCCCCCTTTGCGTACGCGGCGGCCCACTGAGCTGCTTTCACGCTCATAAAGTGCGTAATGTGTACCGGAATAGCGCGCTGCCGTATTTAAGCTAACTGCTTTACCCAGCTCCCTCTGATTCATAATATCTGCAAAAAAATCTGCAAATGTTTGAAACTGTGATTTGGATGATTTTTCCTGACTTACCCCGGCTTCGCTCAGTTTTTAGTGCCTTCAGTTCATTGATGGGTAGAGTGGGAAACGCTGGAATTGGGCAGCTTTAGTAAATGTATGAACACAAGGCACCTGAGCATAAACGCCGAAGTAAATGCAAAGCTTCCCGTCTGATGTTCTTTCATCGTCTGTCAGAAGAGTGTTTGTATTAACGCTGGCTTCTTCTCTGCAGCTATTTAAAGGAGTTCAGGACGGAGCAATGTCCCTTGTTTTTGCAACACAAGTGCACTCAGCATAGACCCTTTACGTGTTTCCACTGGCATTTTCTGAACCAGCGGAGAAGACGCCCGATTCGGAGGAGGGATGGGACCTTTAACTACAGCCCTGACGTCTATTGTACAAAGTACGACGAAACTACAGGCACGTGTCCAGATGGCGACGAGTAAGTACAATTGGCGCTGCAAGTGTAAGCGTCAGTTGACGTCGGATTTGCTACTAATCGTGCTGTTGGCAAGGTGTTTACGATCTTCACGGCACAACAGATGTTGTTCCTGTAATACCACTCTGATTCAAAAATGTTTTTCCCTTCGTTCCCTGACAGACTTGGTTTGTTACATAATCACGCCTTGTTTACCATGTGGATTTAAAAGCGTTTAACCATAACGTATGCAGCTCAGGCGGATTAAGCATCCGTAACCATATCCGGACATTCATGGGTTTGAATCCCTCGGTTGGCAGATTATCCCTATTATTGTTATACCCTTGAGTATTGCCCCTAGCCCCAACTCTCCCCAAGATGCTGGTTGATCTTGCTCTTAATCTTTCTTGCGTTTATTGCTGTGGACAAAAGCATACACACATGCGTACGTACACACATGCAGAAACTGAATTATAGGATTGTTTTGCCTTTTTAACTATGGTTGTGAGGAAAGTTCCTTTTTAATTTCTTATATTACTCAGTCACTGGGTTCACGCCATTGACCAGTCAATAACTAATTCATAAATGCAGTTTGTTTAAGGTACCAGTTAAAGCCTGGTAGGGATTTGTGTGACCGGATTTATCTGCAAGCATTTGTGACTGTGGCTGCAGTGAGGCAGCCATGGTGGATTTTCAGCTTGATCAGAAATAGATCAGGGGGTGTTCATAAAGTGTGACCACAGTCTGCTTTATTTTTCTCGAAGTGAGTTGTTCACACCTTTATTTCATGCTTGTTATTAGCCTCCCCAACTGTTCTTGCCAGAGGTAACCATTCCTGTTATCTCTGGTTAGGATCTGTTGGTCTGGGCTCTTTTAGAAGCCTTTGATACAGTTTTTATCTTGCAGTGCAGTGTTTTTCTTTTAAATAAGCAATCCAAATGAAGTACCTGTATGCAACCATTAAATAAGTTTATCATAATCAGATGTTGTTTAGTGTTTGATAGATTGCTAAGATTTGCTGATCAGTGGTATAGGCTGTGCCTGAAGCAGCTTGCTTGGTAGATCTTTATATAGGAGATTCGTTTTAAAAGTCCCAGCTTTTACACATACATAAATGACAATACTAAACTGTTACAGTATTTCTGCTTCATTCAGATATTGAAACGGTGTTGCTTCAGGTTTGTTTCACGATTAGGAAATCTGCTAAACACTGTTGATGACTGTTATATAACAAGCCATGATTTATGGTGGATTATCAGACTGTTACCATTCTGACTGGCTTTTCATTCAAGATGTTTCTTCTTAGTGTCTTCTGTTTCCTGGCATGTATTGCTGGCTCGGGAAAACTACTGGAAGAGCTATGGTGGATGGATGGATAGGGCTGGTGTTATTTTTACAGCTTACTTTTTGTAAAGAAGAAAGGTTTAGCTACAGCTTTTCCCAAGATCAATGCTATAGTTATCCATATAATCAGTGATGGAATCAAAACACTAAGTGTCATTTTCAGAGCTGATGTTGTGACCTAGTTAAATACAGACATTACAGAATGTGTTGTCTTTGGCCACAGTAAAGGGATACAGGATCTTTGCCGAAATGCAGGACGAAGACTGATATATTGTATATATGTTTTTATTACAATTTTTGGAGTTGTCTCTGTGTGCAGATCATAGAATAATGGTTTTCTTTAAGTATTTTCTATGGTGCCAGAGAAAGTGTTACAAGTTAGAGGATGCAGAATTAAACTAAAAGATGTCAGCTTGTTTAAAAGAAGTTTTGCTTTGCACTTATTGTGTAGCTTTCTGTTATATGTTGGAGTTATCAGTGAAGCTCAACCATTTGATTATTATTGGGATAGTTGACCTTGTAGGAGATTAAATGAAATAAAAGCATTAGTAAAGGTTGCTAGGGAATCAGATTGGACCATGACGTTCATGGTAATCTTGTCATGTCAGTGCTATCCATTGCCAGCTACTGTGTTTTACAGACTTGCCTGGATTGATGAATAACTGCAGGCTGAATGAATTGCTAGCAGTATTGTGTTTAATTTTGTGTGTGGCTTGTAAACCTCTAAGATAGTTTTCCCCATAATCTCTTGCAATACTCCATGAATCCATTTTTATTGCTTTGTCACAGTTCCTGTGATTATCTGTCAAACAGACTAAATTGTGTCTGGTTTTGTGTCGAGAGACTAATTCCCACCTGCTTTTTTCCTTGCCACTTACTGAATTGGAACAACGATTTAAAAGATTTTCAGTCTGAGGTCTTTTAGCAGAAGTCTGTCTTTTAAAATCTTAATTTAATAGTGGTAGTTATCCTCCTCACTCAAGGAGGTGTAAATACTTTTCAGTTTCCCAGGCATGTTTATGGAATTTTATTTATGAACGTTCACATTTACCTGAATCTGATGCGTTAGATCAGTGGTGGCCAGTCTTATCCGCAAAGGGCCGGTGTGTATGCAGGTTTTTGGGATAACCTGTAGGTCAGCTGTTCAAACCCAGGTGTGAGGACTCCTCAGCCAATCAGTCCTCTAATTAGTAATCTAATTAAGGAGCTGCAGCGAAAACCCGCACACACAGCGGCCCTTTGTGAATAAGATTGGCCACCCCTGATATAGATATTTGGATATGCATAGAATATAACGAAAGGATATATGATTACAGAACCCACTTTCAGATCATTTGTACAAAAAATCCTATTGTAAATTGTACTTGTACTACCCCCATTTGAGAACCACCTTTGGATACAATACATCCAAGATATTTTTCCAGCTACATGACAATGGTTAAAAGACCCCTAGAAGATCCTGTACAAGATGGTGGCTTCTTTGAACTACATGTGTTAAAGTATTTATGACCACTTCTAACTGTGCAGGTAAGGCAATGAGTCTCTAAGGTCCTCGAGTTTGTCACAAAATTTGACTGAAAATATGTCAGAGACTTTAAATTCTAATAATATAGACTCAATGATTTACTCTTGGATTACAAATGACTAAATAAATTAGTTTCTCCTTAACCGAAATTAGACTGTAAATACTAAATATAAACAGGTTCAGCTTAATTTGCCTCACACTAACTAAGACCTAGTCGTGGTACTTAAGGCGCAGAGAATGTGAATGATAAACATTTTGAGGCTGGTGAATTTATCTTGTGTGTTTAGCGGTAAAGTGCTGATTGTGCAATGGAGCCACTGTGTGGGAGAGGCATTATCTTATTCCTGTACAGATTGCTTTCTGGAACTTCCTGGATTTTTTTTTCTTGAAATATTTTTGGTACGCAGCTGGTAGAATGTGCGGACGTGGAACCCATGGATATGGCGAGCTGACTATTATATGTATTACAAAAAATGTAATGCCAAATATTTGGCAAGGCCAGGGTCATACTGGCTGCCTAATACCTGACTACTGCCAAATCTCTAACAGCAATCACAGCATGGTGAAAATGTATCTACAGATGCTGTCGGCCTTCCATCCATCCATCCATTTTCTATACCCGCTTATCCTACTGGGTCGCGGGGGGTCCGGAGCCTACCCGGAAGCAA
>JAODUD010000045.1:9310346-9326153 GCA_026784285.1 Stomatorhinus walkeri
CAAACTCCACACACATGTGACCCAGGCAGAGACTCAAACCCAGGTCCCAGAGGTGTGAGGCAACAGTGCTAACCACTACATCACCATGCCGCTCTTTTTTTTTTTTTAAATAGTAAATTGACCGCCTGTTTGGTGTGTGAGTAATGCCAAGAAGACAGTTTTTAGGCAAATAATGGGGGCTTTGAGATGCATTAAGACCCAGCTACATTCCTGTGTTTGACTAGACACACCTTAAGCGTTAGGGCCAGCAAAGCATACGTGTTTGGACAAAAGCTTGGTAATCCAACGTAATGTAACAATATACGAATATGTCACTTTCTTGTAACAATTTTCGTGGTTACTGAAGATACCTGGGATTTTGCAAATGAGCATGAATTGTAGTTGAAACAATCTCATAAAGGCATGTGGATAGCAGTGCTGCTATGCAGGCTGGTTGAACCTGGAAGGACTCTGCTGCACTACAAAGGCAAAGCAGAGTAAATACGCTCACACTGAATCTGGGAAAGGGGGCTGCAAAGCCTTTGCACGGCAGTGTGTTGAATTCATGCATTACGTTGAATGCATGACATCACATGGCATTAATGTCATAAAATACTGCAGGTGCACTCTTCAGTATATGGATTTTTTTTAATCAATAAGCAAAGTACCAGAGGTAATTTGTGGCTCTTGGATGATGGGTCATTGCTGATACAGCCTCCAAAATTACAAGCCTTTGTTGAAGAAAATCCTCTTACAGCTAGTTTGGTTAAAGCCAGAAATGTTTTTATCATTAATGTTAAATGTGTAAATGCAGTAGGTATAAAGTATCTATTATACGCAACTGACGTGCCTACCTTTTGGAGGTGTTAAGCACATCACGCCTGAGCTGGGAGTCCAGCCAAAGTCTCTCGCTAAGCTAACACAAAGCATCGGGTAAGGCTGTTGATTCTCGGGCTGTCTAGCAAATCATTCAGAATGTTTTCTGAGCCATGGACTGTGATTGTAGTCTTTCTGTACTCTATATAATCAGCAGTCAATAAACAAAGCTGTCTTGTCTTAAACAAACCAAGGTAATTTTACCCTTTGACAGAAAATGAATCTGAAGTATACTTACTGGAGTAGGTGATGGTTAGCTCTGGCATTTCCTAGTGCTCTCTCGAGGCTGGCTTCGATCATTACGGGGAATGAGGGAAGCAGCCCAGAGAGCAGATGACCTGTAACCCTTCCCACTACTGTAAACTGCTGTGGATTAACGCATGAGAGGAATGCACGTAAAAAAACAAGAACACTCAAGTGTACTGGGTTAACACGGCTTCCGCAGGGATTTCTCAGTTTAACTAGTAAGAAGGTTAGCTATCAGTACATAATTAGTATATAATGGACGGACTTGTAGTCTAGTCATACTTTACAGTCCTGGTAAGCTGCCTCAGCAGGGATGGTACACAAGTCGGGTCTTAATCATGGCATGGGAAACACTTATTACAAAACTTTATTTTGTTTTGTGTATTTTTGATTTGATCTTGGACAAAGAGCACCGTGCTGTTAAAGTGCGGCACATAGTGGTCATGAAAGGAGATGGTAAACAGAATTCTTACAGAAAGTTGAATAACAAATAAATAAATAAATGTCTAGAGAGAAATATGATGCACACTTTTTATTTTCAATCTCTTTTGTTTCCCCCATCTCCCCCACTGACAAGTTTCGTAATGAATTAGGTCATTAAAAAGCATAATGTAACATCAGATGGTTTGCTTTGTTGTGGTAGCTTGTGAATTTAAATAGCTGAGTTCTGCTGCTATTCAAACTTAAAGGGCAAATGGCACAAAAAAAGTTTCGTTCCTTTGTCATGAACTCCCACACGATTTAGAAAAGCGATCATTACATGACCCACAATGATAAGGATATTCTCACACACACTCTCACACTCTCACAGTAACTTGCATGTATCAGAGGCAGCTGGTCCACAGTGCTGCCTCCTGTGTTTCTGAGAATAAATTATTAAACATGCAACGCTGAAATAAATCATTACTAAAATTGCATTGTCTTTTAAAAACTCAGTTTTTCTAATTGTGATTTTAATATAATATCCCCACAAATTGAAGTGGTTGGTCTTTATTCCAAATTAAATATTATTGGTCATGTAAGATAAAATCCATGAAAATATGAGCAAGGAAAAGGGTTTGGTTTGTTTACAATATAAAGTTTGTTTTGTTTCTGGAGACATTCCGAAGAATACCATATTTTAGTTATGCATTCTGTAAAATTTTAAATTCTGGCATCTCAAATGTAAATCTCCTGCCTTTACTGTCTTTGAAATTGAAAATCAGGTGTAATACTTCAGTTTACTTTGTTATTGATATAATGTTTATATTTAGGTTGCTTATGGTCCATGTTTTACTACGAAAGTCTGATTTGTCATGCATATGCTATGTTGTCCAGTGTCCTCCTGTTTGAAATAATAAACAATACAAAGTAAACTTTATCTGTCCCTGTTATTAGGTGTCCCTACCTACACCGAACAACTGGCGATACAGAGAGGAAATACCATCTGCGCTACTACAAGACCGGCACATGTATCCATGAGACGGATGCTAGGGGGCACTGTGTGAAGAACGGCCTGCACTGCGCCTTTGCTCATGGCCCGCATGACCTGCGCCCCCCGGTGTATGACATCCGGTACTGACCCTCGCGCTTTACGGATGCCTTCTTTAAAAATGTTCCCTGACATCTTTATGTATAGCAGACTTGATGTCTTGCCCTTAGCGACTTTCTTTGGCGACATGACACTGTCCCAAGCGCTTGCTACCATGAAGCCGACTGCTGGTGCCGGTGAGGAATTTGCCTGTTGATATTCCCCCAGCAGATAGCTGCTTGCTCTTGCTGCAAATAGAATCGTGCACAGTCAGCTCTTCTTATATTATATTATAAGGAAGTTTGGTGGTTTCCCATTCCTGTGGTTAGATCTAGATTGCTTGCCGTTATGGAGGCTGGTAAACGGATGTGTGGACTTTTTTTGTGAATTTTGGTCAGAGTTTTGTCTTAATTTTAGGATACTTTTAAGCATTCTCTTTGATTTATTACTGAGATACATATCCCTATATATCATTCCGTCAACCAAACCCTACACACACAGCCAGGGGTGGGAATCAAACAACCACTGAGCCATTTTCTCGCCGTTAATAATAATACGATAATAACCAAACACTGAGATAGTGTAACCGCTGAGCTGCTGTCCCACCATTAATAATAACATAATATCCAATCGCTATGATATAATAATAACCAAACACTGAGACAGTGTAACCGCTGAGCTGCTGTCTCACGGTTAATCTTATAGTTCGTGTCTCCAGACATTTTGCTTAGTACTGTGTTGGCAAGTGTATTTTCACAGCTTAGACTCTATAGCTAAAGAAGAAATGTACAGGCATTAAACACCATATGCTCATTTACATAAAAAAGAAGGAATCCTTTTTGTCACTCATTTAAAAATAGCTATACATTTCCATGGGCTTCTCATGCATAAGCCAAATCTGTCAGATACTGCCTTAGCTTTTGCTGCTTGAAATATTCTGCATTTGGGGCTTCACTGGTGTCCATTGTGCTTTGAATGTTTGCTTTAAGAATGCTCATCGCTCCATTTAACCAGCCCAGACCGGGAAGTAGGGAGTGGTGCTGTGGGAGATGAACAGCTATGTTCCGTCACCCCCGATTTTGGGAGGTCCTGCTCTGCTTTTCACATGCAGCTCAGTGGGAAGATTGCTAAAATGAATGTTATATTAACGTTATTAGACTGTATGATTATCAGAATGTCTGGCATTTGCATGGCAGTTTTTATGCATGGTATTTTATGCAGTATTGCTTTGCATATTGAACAGTCGGATAACTTAGACATCAGGCCCAGGATTTTCTAAATTTGGGACGCTGTGGTCATTCTGCTGAGTGATTGTAATGGGGTATTACAGAAATGGCATTGGTTACAGGTTGTGCTACTGACTGCATTCACAGAGAGATCCAGGCACAGGAAGCGCTACAGAACGGGCAGCTGGGTACCGGAGAGGGAATCCCTGACTTGCAGCCTGGGGTACTGGCCAGCCAAGCTATGATTGAAAAGACGCTAACTGAGGACCCCCGCTGGCAAGGTATTGAACTGCTCAAGCAAAGAGCATGAACTTTGTGGCTCCTTAGCTCTTAATTTAAAGGTAATTTCTGTTACTTTTCTTTTTCTAGACACAAACTTTGTTTTAGCGAACTACAAGACTGAGCAGTGCACCAAGCCCCCTCGCCTGTGCCGACAGGGCTATGCCTGCCCCCATTACCACAACAGCCGCGACCGCCGGCGCAATCCACGCAAGTTCAAGTACAGGTCAGACGCGCTGCCACACAGTGTTTTCTCTTTAAATGGAACCTTCAAATATGTGAGCTGTATTCTTCCAATATTCTTAAGTCTTGCACACTGCTGAACAATGTTTTTAGTTCATTCCTCTGTCTCCTAACCCCGTATCCCGGTCAGGGTCTCAAGACTTTAGTTCCCCTGCTGCTAGGACTGGACATTATACAATGCCTCATTGATATTTTAGAGGTACTACTACTCTGCTTAAAATATTGTGGGTATAAATAAACATCCATAGAGCACTGAAAAGCTGGCACCTGGCCAAATGTTTCACCTGTCATCTGAAGCCCTGGTGATTATTGCACATGCGCGATATGATATCCATATGATATCGCCCAGTCCTACCTGCCACCTTAGTAAAATTCGCTTTCTGGCATCTCTTTGGGACCTTTTTATGCTTTCTGTTGTATTTGTGTAAGATCTATTGCTGTATGTATCAAGTACAGGATGTACTGTAATATAGTGAAACGCTTGCGTGTCTCCATGCAGCCTGGCACTTAAGTGATGCTAAGTACAAGTAGCAGCAATGAAAATGCACATAAAAATGATGGAAATCGACCAAATAAATAAAAGTGCCAGTATTTGACTTATAGCAACAATAGGATACAGTAATAGGATAATATAAACACCAATGTGAACACTATAAACGGATAGCAGCAGTCATATTAATCTCATGACAGTGGAGTATGAATAAGATAAAAGTGATGGGTATGGTGTAGACGGCTAGAGTACAGTGTGTGCATGCTAGTTTTGTGTTTGTTGTTTTTGCATGCTTATATATTTTAACTCTGGTAAACAGAGCTGAACCTGACTGAACCAGTCTGAGTATTAGTGGAGCCCTTGGGTGTGATTTGGAATAACGTGATTTGGATGCTGCCTCAGGTCTACACCCTGTCCAAATGTGAAACACGGGGACGAGTGGGGGGAGCCGTCCAAGTGTGAGAGCGGGGACAGCTGCCCATGCTGCCACTCCCGCACCGAGCAGCAGTTCCACCCCGAGGTGAGGGAAGCCCCCAGGCCGGCTCTGCAGTACCGACGCCAGCAGGCCTTCTGCATGTAGCCTAGCGAGCATACTGTCTGTTTCGCATCTGCCTGGCACACGTCTCGTGTGACAGTGTTCTAACGGTATGTTTGTGTTTGTTTTTAGATTTACAAATCCACAAAGTGCAATGACATGAGGCAGACTGGTTATTGTCCCAGGGGGCCATTCTGTGCTTTTGCACACGTGGAAAGTAAGTTCGGGGGCAGCGTTTAGCCATCCTGCTGAGGGCTGTAGTGTCAGGTCATTCGCATTCTAACCAGCATCTGAAATGTGTTTGGTTGAGCCTTAAAATGCTTTTATAACATCGAGTTTACTCTGTTTTTAAATAGTTTGCTAATTTCTGTTTATTTTAAGTTCCTTTTTTAAGAAATAAACATATTTGTAACAGTTTATTTTTAAAATTTTAAATATATAAATACCTCATTTTATGATTGTATGCTTGTATACATTTACTTCTTAAAACCGATTATTTTAGCAATGATTATATGAGATAATGCCTTAGCTAATATATCTGTTTAATGTCATTTTGATTCGATTGGCTGCTTGCTTGTCTCTGCTCTTTCAGGAATTCCCTCCACTGAGGAGACGATGACATCATTACTCACGGTGATGCAGACAGGGTCCCAGGCCAAGGGCGACTCCCAGCCGTACTCCGAGGGTCCCATCAGCGATTGGGGAACCGCAGTGAACACGGCCACCAGCACGTCGAGCAGCAGCAGCCAACCAGGCAACGTACGTCAGACTCCCTCCACTCTCATGGTCTCCTTGGTTCTCGTTTTCTTTAAAACAATTCTAGGTAGCAGAAAACTAAATGGAAGGTGTTTTTTTTATTTATTTTAACATGAAAATAAAATTGGTTCAGTTCAAAGTAATGTATATAATCTGACACCAGGGTAAGGAGAAATTAAACTTAAAATAACTAGGACCATCTCGAAGAGTCGTAAATTTTACAAATGTAAATATTCATGGAATTGCTGATGTATTTAATGGTGACCAGGATTATACCTATAGACTTATGTTTTGAAATTTGTGAACCATTTTATTGTATAATACTAAATAATCCATTTCTAAGAAGGTGGTGTGGGAAGTAATGATTGCACAAAAAAGCATGTATATACCTAATATACCAATTGAATGGAATGGGGGTGGTAAATGTATTTTCCAAGCACTGTATATGAAAAGGTACTCCTAGCAAGAATTTACCCCTGGGATCAATCAAGTTCATAAATGTCTTTTGTACCATGGTCCTCGTGTACTTCTTAAAGTTAACTAACTTTCTGTGACTGACATACACGTCATAAAACTAATTTTCTAGTGATACCTCACTGAACGCCGTTTTAAAAACCGGCATGATCAGCAGTCTGTGCTTCTGAAGTACACCTTTAAAAACCGGCATGATCAGCAGTCTGTGCTTCTGAAGTACACCTTTCCTCTCCAGATTTCATGCTCCAACAGTCCATCCGTAATGTCAAGCTCGGGAAGTACCAGCTCACTCTCTCCCATCGGAGCCATCAGCAGGCCGAAATGCTTCACCAACGGCAGCTTGTGTTCAGAGTCCACCGCATCCAGCGTGTCGTCGCCAACGTCCAGCTATCCCAAAGCTCCTGGATTCGAACGTGAGGATCAGGTACGAAAAGCCCTTTGTTACTGCTTACATTAGTGTAGCCAGTAAGAATCTCATTATTATGCTCTACCAACTTAAAAAAAAAAAAAAAACACATGTGTAAAAATCTGTGTTTTCATCCCTACTAAAGTTTTTTTTCCCACTTTAAAATCGTATGCAGTTTGGTCATATATGCTGTCTGTTTTTCAGACGAAAAATTTGAAAGGTTACCCCATGGATAGCAACCCGAAGCTAATGGAGCAGGACAAAGTGAGTGAGTGCCGCGCGCCTTTGGGCTGCGGCTGCCGGCCCTGGCGTGCATCTCAGCCTAACGCATTGTCCTTCAGCGAAGCAGCCCAGGAGGAGCGCCGTGAGGTCCGGCCTAAAAGGCACTCGGCCCGTTCTTGATGCACCTTTAATCAGTCTTTTTACCTGCCTTGTGCAGTAATTGTCTGTCAGACCAAAATGATTCTAAGACTTGGTATCTATGCAACTCTTTTCCACAATTATGTAAATAAGTAAAGTATTTGTGTTTCCGGTGGGGGGTGGAGGCCCAGGAGACTGTGCTCCACCGCGCTGGACTCCACCATAAAGCACCTGCTCATGTTTTCATGAAGTAAACGTGTCCTTAACACACGTGTATCATCTCAACCAAAAATGATTTTTAGGAACATAAACAGCATTTTTACATATACTTTTGCACCAATGTTCATTTTTTTAAACGTATGAATGAAAAAAACGCTTTACATATTTTTTGGGTGTCTCTTGTAAAACGTTTTGACACTGGACCTTATCACTGGATTGTTTCATTTCCCCAAAGAGCACTGGTACTATGTAAAGATGCAGTCCATTTGCCATGTAAAAAAAGACCTTTAATGGTTATCAGCTGCTTCTTATTTTTCTAGTTCTCTAACACAGATTTGCTCCTGTGTGAAGAAGTAATTGCTCCCTATTTAAATGAACTAAATTAATAAAATGGGGTCAACTGATGAAACACAACCAGCCTTTGTTACAGTTTGCCCTACTCCATAAAAATGCCATTTCGTACTTTAGAGACAGTTTAGAGTTACATGCCTTTGGTATCAGGAAGAAGCCCCCACACACACACACACACACACACGTACGTTAGGGGTTTTCATGTGTCATTTTTTATATTTACACACATTGCCTGTGTTAGGGATAATAATATTTCATTTATACTGCCAAGTCAGTATTGAGATAAGTGTTAATTACTCATCGTCGTTGGAAATGCATTTATTGAACTAAAAAAACTTGCCTTTTTAACAGCATATTTCCCTTAAGCTTAAATGTAATCCCACAGAGAAACAAAAAGGGGTGCACTGGATTTACAACCCCTCACACGGGGGATCACTGCAAAATGAAATGCGGCACAGTAATCACTATATCTCAATTATTTTGTTTTGATAATGGAAGCCAGTACTGTAATTGAAATTAAAATACAATTAATTGCCCACCCCCAGATAAGGATGCATATAAGGTATCATCAGAGCTTCAGAGGGAGTCTTTTAAAATAATTGTATAACTGTACAAAAATGATGCTATTGCATTATCCTTCATAGCTGAAAGTCTGAAAGCTCTTTATGTGACCACAGCTGTTCCAGATAGATCTTTGAGGTTGGACTAATGGGCCGATTCACTCTCTGCTCCCCGCACTGTAGACCCTCTCGGGTGTCTTCTCGGTGACGAACCCCCTGGCCTCTAGCATAACATCCAGCATTACCTCCAGCCTGGCATCCAGCGTTGGCTCGGACAGCTCGTCGCCCACCACGCTATCGACCATGAACGCCAAGGCGGCCCCCTTCTACCCGGGCAGTAACACCGTGGAATCAGTTATAGGTATGTCGCAGGTGCCATTTTTATTGGCGCAGATACCAGAAGCAGTCTGACCTGCCGGCATCTAGTCTCTACCTGCGGCTTGTGTGGCCTATAGACTGCGGTTATAGGTCTCAGCATAAGGCAGCACAAAAGACAGTGGAGAGCGAGCAACAGTGCTGATATGCGCGGCTTCGGGAGCATGGCTGCCAGTCACATGACCAGACGCATAGCACTGACGTCCTGGCATGGGGATTCAGAGCCGGTCACCAGCACCAGACTGGGTTAGACACTGTCCCTACCCGCAGGCACGCTCTCTATAGCTGCGCAGCTGCCTCGTGCTTGATGAGTGTGGTGACACAGCATTATTTCAGATGTAAAGGCTATAAATCTGGCCCATGTCACTGAAGGCCTTTTGGGTGCTCTGTGCATTTTAATGATGTATGTGCCTGTATGTTTAAGCCTTATTTAGCATTTCGGCAAAACCGTTAACCAAGAATCCTTACAGTATATTTATAAACAAAATTTTGAATGATATGATCTTAAGAAAATGTTGGAAATCAGAGGTCTGTAAATGTTTGCTGCTGTAGTTTGCTTTTGTATTGTCAGATATATTCACACAATCGCATTTTATACAGATATTCTCATTTGGGTTTGACTGAAATGCAGTTTCCTTGTGTATCTTTATGCTGCACTGCATGGGTGCTGAAGGTTTTCTTCTTCCATTCATGTGTCACTTTTTCTTAGGTTCTGCCCTTGACCTCAATTTTAGTGACATTAATGTTGCATCACTTGATAAGGAATTAGAGGAACAAGAAAACAGTGGCCTAGGATTGACAAGTAAGAGAATGCCTTTCGTGTTCGGGGGGGGGGGGGTCGTACTGTCATTCATTCTTTTAGGTTTAAATGTAGCAATACACCATTCTCAGTTTCAAAAGTGCATTAGACTTATTTGATTGGAATATCCAGTGAGCTTAAAAATGTATTTAATAATGTTGCTGAACCTTGATAGTATTGCTTTATTGGCATATTATCTATTTCTGAAAGACGAATTGATTTTGTGATGGGGTAGGGGTCAGTTTTCTATTCTAGGTTAAACGTAAACATTGAACACATGTACCATATGTTTACGTCTCACTCCTCATACATTGTAATGGTGATATACCAGTTGTCAGTAGTCTTTGCTAATGATAGTAAATACGTATATTTAGACATTTGTGGATAATTTCACTTTCAGCCTTCTATGCACTTGTTTTTAAAATGAATCCTTTTTGCTTACAGATCAGAGGTTGCTTGGCGGCTCAGCACCTGTCAACATCCCCGGCTCTCTGGCTCGCTCTTCCTCCTTGCACTCTTCCTCCTCGCTCTCCGCCTCCCCGCTCAGCTCACTCTCCCAGTCTCTCTCTCAGTCACTTCTGCCAGGAGTGGCCTCCCAGCAAGGCCAGACACAGGCTCTGTCCAGCGCGGTGGAGCACAGTCTCTTGGGGACCTCCACCTCTTCCCAAAATTCCCTCGGTGAGATCCGGCTACACGTGCATGTCAGCTAACAGAAAACACTTATGGTAGTGCCTTTCGGGCAACGCAAAACGCTTATGGTAGTGCCTTTTGGCCAACGCAAAACGCTTATGGTAGTGCCTTTCGGGCAACGCAAAACGCTTATGGTAGTGCCTTTTGGCCAACGCGAAACGCTTATGGTAGTGCCTCTTGGCTAACGCAAAACGCTCGTGCTAGTGCCTCTTGGCTAACGCAAAACACTCGTGCTAAACACTCGTGCTAGTGCCTCTTGGCTAAGGCAAAACGCTCGTGCTAGTGCCTCTTGGCTAACACAAAACGCTCGTGCTAGTGCCTCTTGGCTAACGCAAAACGCTCGTGCTAGTGCCTCTTGGCTAACGCAAAAAGCTCGTGCTAGTGCCTCTTGGCTAACGCAAAACGCTCGTGCTTGTGCCTCTTGGCTAATGCAAAGCGCTTATGCCAGTGTCTTTTGGCTAATGCTAATGCTAATGAAGGTGGGGAAGGGAAATGAACTCCACTGTTGTGTGTCACTAGGTCTTAATGGTGGACCAGGAAGCATATGGGATTTTGTGAGTGGCAGCTTCTCCCCCAGCCCGTCACCAGTGTTCAGCAGCATCACCCCCACCGCGGTGAGCGCAGGCAGTGCTGACCTGCCTCGCCTCTTTAGGGAGCTGGATGAGGCAAAGAGGAAGATTAAGCATTGGGAGGAGGCCTGGCAGCAGATCCGACAGGTCAGCGCTCTGGGCCCGGACTCTCGTTTCTGTGGCTTCATGTTTGGTTTTTGATGGGAAGGCGCCGATTAATCACGCGGGCCATAAGATGCTGTAAATGGGGCGGGTGGCACTTGTTTTACCAGGATAAGTCATTAAAGGTGCTCCTGCGTCTCAGGCCTGCGACTCCTGGCAGAAAGACGCCCAAGAAGCCAAGGAGCAAGCCAAGTCGGCCGAGGCCGAGCGGCAGCTGGCCGCCAAGAAGCACGAGGACGCCGAGCGCAGGCTCAAGGAGCTACAGGAAGACTTTGACGCACTGTGCCGCTCTCCAAACGTGCCGCTGCTCCGTGGCTACGGCGAGCTGGACCGCCTCCCGCTAGCTAAGCTGCAGTCCCTGCAGAGCCGGCTGCGGTCAGACCTAGACGTTGTAGATGGGGTAAGAGTGACACGATTCCACGATTTTTTTTCGTCCTTTAATATAGCAATGCTGAATGGTAATGATAATATCAACCGTAATGTTTTTGCTTAAATGCACAGAGGCTGCAACATCAATGCAAAGTAATCTGTTAATGCAGTCAAGACATAATGTGGATCCTGCTTTGAAAACTGTCATGTTCTTTTTTTTTTTTTTTTTTTTTTACATGACCCTTACTAACTTCTCTTTTCTCAACACAGGTAATATATCAGCTTCAGTCAAAGAAATGTATAGTTTGCCAAAGGCATGACCGCTGCATAGTGCTGCAGCCTTGTCAACATTATGTACTTTGTGAGAACTGTGCACCTAGCAAAACAGAATGTCCATATTGTAAGGCGAAAATACTGAAGTGGTGATGTAGAACTATTCAAGGTACTGTCTCTGTATATAATCGTTTGAAGAGCTACTAATGCATATATATTTACAGTTAAAAACAGCATTTCTGTCCTTTCAGTATTCATAATACGATTCAGTTGATAGTTCTATTAGAAAATAGTGTTGTTTGACTTATACTTGGGATGTAACTAGGAAAATCTTTCTTGATTGATCACTGGGCTGTTCCATTTTTTGGTCAGTGTGGATCTGAAATGGTTCCTCTAGCCACGGTGACTGTTCATTCAGACCAGGGCTAAAAGTATCAGTCAAACAGCAACTAATATTAGTTTTGTGAAGTGGATTCATCTTTTCTAAAAGCACTTTGTTGACTTGGGAATTTTACTTTAGAATATTTTGCTTTAAGCTGCTTCTGTAGTTTTTTTTATTATTTCTGTTTTTTGATTTATATGTTTTTCTAAATATGGTAATGTATGAAGCTTATGTTTGTGTACTGTGAAACTATAGAATATTTCTTTTTTTCTTAACCTTAAATCACGGGGTATAGTTAGTAGATTGCTAGTTTAATATATAAAATATACTAAATAATAGCTATTAATAGTATTGTTGAATTACTTAGGATTTTTACATTTTTCCAATCAAGAAGTGCAAACTTTTTAATGCGTTTATGCATAGCCAGCAGTTACGATATCAATAAGGCACATAACACATGCTGAAGATTTTAGCAAGTCGGTTGCCATGTTTTTGTGGTTGATTAATTGTTAGCTAGTTCTCTGAGCAGCCAGCACCACACCGCAGTGCTGGGCTACGCTGTGACTGTCACTTTGGGGAGCCCCAGTGCTTCGATATCAGCCACACGTTCCCAAGTGCCTTGCCTCAGGAAATAGGAAAATATTACGCATCTGAAAGAAATTTAAGATTGTAGTAAAAATGGTTACACATAGTCTAAAGCTTGTGCAACTCTGCAGAATATTTGTAGTCATTCTTTCTTTGCAAATTATATTTATTTGATAGTTTATACCAGCTCAGTTCATCATTCTGACAGATGTCGGCTGTGTGACGGTGACATTAACGCCTGTGCCCTGACATCAGACGTCAGACGTAAACTGTCCCCATTGCATATCTCCATGGGTAATGGTGCTTTTTAATGGTGAGTTTCTTTGGTGCAGCTTCAGTATCCTTGCATCTTAATTTTCCAACTTTGTAGGAGGCAGATCAGGAAAGAAATTAATGTACACGTTTAAAAACACGTTTGTGTTATTTTAATGTTAAGAGAAACAACATAAGTCTGTATTGCCTTTTGGATGAAATTGATAGCATCCAATCTGTAAATTGTGTTGTCAGATATGACAAAGTGTAACGTGTTTAGGGTAAAATAATCTAAATGACCTACTACTGTGTTAACAATGTATTTGTGTTCATGTTTTTCTTTTGGTTAACTTTGTATCTTGGTCCTTTAATATTTACAGCAATGACTGATTTCAGTAAATTTATATATATATATAAACCATACAGCCAGAAAAGAGCCCAAGTTCGGTGTAATCGGCTGGCATAATGGCAAATACATGATTGGCTGATTTTCTAAGCTCCGCCCTTCTCCACGATTTATTTGGATATTTTTTAGAATCTGCAATGTTTTTATTCAGATTCATATATCGGTTTAAACTTATGGATATGCAGAAAAAAAGCACACGGCTCTTGTTGTCCGCATTTCAGTAGTAGTTTAGTTTTGTACTGCCTGTCACATTATGTCATTCTAACAATGGTAAGTACACCATAAAATCGTACCCTTCATATCGCATATATAGACTGATCTAACAGTAGATTTAATTTAAACCCAGCTTTAAATTTATTAAAGGAAAGCAAACTTTACAGGGAGAAAGGCGAGAACACAAATCAGTGTTGAAGTCAAAGTTGCATTTTAATATCTAGTAATTAAATAGTAATGTGTAATGAAAATATACACATAGTTTATTTAATCTGAAATAACTTGTGGCCAGCCAATATTATCAGGTGTGTAATCTTTTCATTTGGTATCATTATGGTTATTTAATTATTATATAACATAATAGTAACATTTTTCCAGATCACTTTAATAAAAACTTAATGAATAATGGGGATTGAAATGAACCAAAGTATTGTAACTTAAATATCCTCTTAGTAATCCTTTAAAAGTATATATAAAATATTTAAAATGTGCTCTCAGTATGACACATTATGTCGTGTTTGATTTGGATGAAGGAGAAAAGCATAGACCAACTGCTTTTGCTGACAATATTAATGGACTTGTGAGCCCATTTCGTAGGCGTGCCAAAGACCTTTCTGTTTTATGACATTAGTGGTACATAATTACACTTTTTAACATTCTGATAACTGGTTGGAAAACTTACTATAAGAACAATGACCAAATTCAGCACCTTATTTAATAATGTGCATTTGAAAATGCCATAACAGTTGCAACCTTTTTTCTTGTTAAACATAAGATTGTTGTTTGTGCATTAGCACTGAATGCACAGACTTAAAGCATTATGTTTGGCCTGATAACCGGAGATGGAGAGAATGTCAGTATGAATTTGTTTTTTTTAAGTGGCCATGTTGAATAGTATTTAATATCCATTTGTACTTTTTTCTTAATTGCTGAACTCATTTAACGGCTTAGTTCTAAATATTACTCTTTCTTCACTACTATTATGCAGTCAGGAATTTGAAGCGTAAAATTGGTTTGTAAGGTGCTTTAGTTCACTTGACTGGTATCTGTTAGGTATGTGTTCTTAAACACTGTATAAAATTTAGGTTAATTTGTTGTTGAATTGTCTGGAAAATGTTGCATGCATTAATGATGTGGTGTTTTCCTTGTGAGAGGTCAGCGATAGATTGCATCCTGGAATGCATATCCATGCACTTTACATGGATGCACGTTG
Source organism: Stomatorhinus walkeri (assembly GCA_026784285.1). Lineage (NCBI taxonomy): Eukaryota > Metazoa > Chordata > Actinopteri > Osteoglossiformes > Mormyridae > Stomatorhinus > Stomatorhinus walkeri. The sequence continues at coordinate 9,325,145 of JAODUD010000045.1, forward strand.
ACAAACTCTGATGTCACTGCAAATTATGTTTATTTTCGTCTAAACCACCTGCTGGACAATGCAGTTACACATAATGGTTTTTTTATTTCTTTAAGAAATACTACTTAACCCCACACATTAGAGGTCGACCGATATGGGTTTTTCAATAGCCGATGCTGATATGCTGCTGTTTTTCTTTGGCCAATAATTGGACGTTTTCCCCTCTATTTGCATGGTAAAATATCACACTAATAATAACAAATGATACACAAAATTTCTCAACTTGGCATTTATTGAATACTGACTTGAGTAAATTTAAATATAAAATTAAATAACAAAAACAATACATCTTGTAGACAACTTAAACTTGACTTGGTGTACTGCTGCCATACAGGATTAGATTTTTGTTCAGCCATCAGACAGCAATTACTAAAACAGAACAGAAAATGCAAGGTTGGCATTTTTATTATAGTGTCTTCATCTTCAATTCATTCTACAATTCCAGTATTCCATGCACATTAAAACAATTACACTCTAATACATTTTCAAAGAGAAAAAACACTAGTAACCAAGTGCATCATGGCATGATGAGTGGTGTACAAGGCCCAAAACCTTTCACTAATATGTTTGTTGATAGCAGACAGATGGCTTACAAGCTGAATTCACAATATAGCGATCACAGAAAATAAAATAACTTGGTCATATTACACAGCCTTGTATGCAAGGACGGCGTAAGCCCCTAGTAATTTTGATATTATCGACAGTTTAGCCCGTATAAAGGATAGACGTGCTTAATGAGGGAACTTTTTATCTAGATGTCTGACAAATTGTTCGAATCTCCGCTCTGAAATGCAAACAACTTGCACAGGAGGACCATTGTCAGCATCAGCTGAAATGAATGGTAACCATGCTTTCGGACAGATTTCTCCGCCATGCATTGTTCTTAGCAGCTCTGTGTCTCCGAGGACGGTGCTGTGATCGGGGTAGAGTAATGCAACTCTCACACACGCTGCAGTGTTTGAGAGCTGCC
>JAODUD010000045.1:9400920-9413160 GCA_026784285.1 Stomatorhinus walkeri
TTTAATTTTATTTTATCCATGGGGTTCACACCACCCCCCCCCCCCCCCCCACCCCTCATTTAACATAAAATATTAGTTTACTCAGCACTATTTCTATTGCTCCACAAAAGAATCAATTCCACTTGAACGATAGGAGAACACACACTGAAAGACCACTCTGAGTTTTCCGGTATTCTGTCATAACATCCTACCTATCAAGACGTACTATTGAGCCTTTCTGTGCATGTGCAGTTCCACCGTCTTTGGCTTAGGGTTAGGTTTTAGGGTTAGGGTTAAGGTAAGACTTTTATCGGTTTTTGGGGGTTAGGGTAAGAGTTAGGGTTAGAGCTATCGATTAGCATTATGGTAAGATGTTTTGCTAAATTAGGACATATTGTCAGAACAGTTGCCTACAACTCACCACACGCGAGTGAAGTGAATTTACAGTGCAGCCCATAGACAGTAAAGGTGCAGGCTGCTCAATACTGGAGGAGGTAGGTAACATCAGCCCCACTGCCATCTCACAAACACACAGGCGCTATTCTGGATGATGGACTGCCAGAATAGGGAAATTCACTGTAAGTGTTATCTATCCTTGTTTATTAAATTGCCATCAGTATAGAGAGCTCTTTTTATATCGTCCTTGCAGCTGCTAAATACACTCATTTATTAAAGCCATGAAGTTCTTTGCCTGCTACCTTAGAATTTCCAATGAATACGTGTTTGTGAAAATGTTTAGGCTTTAGTCTGGATTTATCGCTTCCATGGTGCACCAAACCACTGACAAATGACATGCTCTGCTAGCCAAGTTTAGTAGCCATAAGGATACACCAATTTTTTCTGGAGGAAAATTAACGATTTAGATCAATTAACCAATCGGTAAAATAGTCAATAGATGAATGGATAGGAAAATAGTCGTAAGTGCCAGTCCTACTTTAAACAATATTTAGCAAATTTTAATACAAAATATAAAATTAAGTGCTAGTGGAAACAGACATCTAGATATCATGTCATTGACCTGTATGCGAACACGAATCATTTTGCAGGTTGGTGACTTTATAAATAGGTAGGTGTATGTATTAATCATTTATCTATTTTTATTCATGTATAATATACATTTGCTGTGGTCCTAAGCTTACTCTACTCCTGAGGCTAAGGTTAGTGTAGAATTTTTTGCATACGCTCGTTTAGTAGTGCATGTTCTCTCCATCTCTTTTCACAATTTGTCTACCACTCTAGCAGGATAGTGTTAAAGACACTGGAGACATCAGTCGGTCTTGCATCTTTGCACAGTTTTCCTCTTCTGTTAGGCTATTTTGTACCTGTTTGTTTGGTAGTGAAACAACTGTTGTAAACTCCAACGTGACAAGAATGGTGGGTAGTATCTCAAAAATAGAGCATTACAATCTGGATGAGGGGGTAACTTGGTCCATATAGAAAATTGTCACTAAAAATGCAAATAACAGACACATTACTATAATTTAAATTATTACATTGTGTTATATCCCGAAAAGGCTTAAATGTTACTCCGGTTTTGTCCGGACCTGTAGTCAGTCTGCAGGAGATTCCATGATGATGTGGAATTGCTGAGCTGTTGTCAGTCCCTGAATTCTATTAGTTCAGCCGTGTCTAACATGATCACATGGCAGTGTGCTGCAAATGCCACGGAAAAACCAGCAAATGACTGAAACACACTCATCTTTACTCCCTCTCCACTGCCTCCCCTTACTCTAATTTAATTTAATTCTCTTAAATGAAAGTGGCAAGTGTTTTTCCTGCACTTTAAATCTGATTCATCGTGGTTTTACTACAGTAAAATGTAGATGTACTGTTTATTATGTATTTGTGTATTTCTGCGTAATCTAATTTGATCCTTCTTTCCTGGCTTTAGCAATCACAGTTATGTTCTAATTTATAAGAGATGGCAAAGGACTGCGGTGTGCTTCATTATCAGAACTAATCGTTATGACTGCTCATTATATTCTAACTTCTAGAATAAACCCAAGACCCTAAGCGTAAGCCTGCTTCTGCACAGAATGTTATTTTTGCGTTCGTTGACTAAAAATCCACCATGAAACAGATGTTTAACAGAAAGCTAAGAAATAATAAAAAAGAATCACACGCAAACGACATGCATAAAACAATTCAAGTCTTTTTTTTTTACTGGAAACTTAACGTGAAAAGCAGGCTTGTCTTGAGAGCCTGTGTATGCGTGATGTACACACCACCACAGCAGATAAGTGTTCACATTAGTATGTGACTGCATTCTGGCAAACCTCTTTTGTAAAAACAGGTGTGTCTCTATTGGCTGGAATGTCTATCATTATGTGAATAAAAGTGGTGGAGAATCCAAGTCAGTGACCGCCCAGATGAACCTAATCAAGTCAGAATAATATAAGGATAAAAAATGTCTTTCTGCACTCGTGTGAGAGGACACACCCGCTGGGTGAGTCAAATGTTAGCCTGCAGCATGAACACACTGTTGCTCACTTGTATTTGTTTGGTCGGCTGCACAATCAGCCGGTGGCAGTCAATGTGGCGGAACTCAGCAGCAAAGAGCCCGAAGAGCAGGAAGAAGGACATGACCAGAGCCCATTCACAGATGGCGGACGCCGATCGGAGCTCATTCTTGTGCAGGATGGACACTAAGGAGCGTCAAGGAGCACCAGTGAGGAGTGGGTGTTGTCAAGACAGGTGGAGACCATGCTAAAAATGTTGCAAAATGATGTTCTGCTGTTTCTCTGTTGTTACTTGACATGAATAAGTGCCTGGCATTTAATGAAGCCTTGTGGGTTCCAGAGCCTTGTGAGGGTTCATGTCATTCTGAAACTGACGGTTCTTTCCTTAAGGAAATAATAAGCCTCCCGTCCCCCCAACACCACACACCCAATGAAGGATACTGGCCACAATGAGGGCAGTGCAGATGGTGCACAGGAGGGCACGGAGTGGGCCCACCCAGGACCGGTCCAGGGACGGCTCCGTCTTGTAGGTGAGCCACAGCTGAAGCCAGAAATAGGCCAATCCCACGATGAAGGCCAGGAAGGCTCCCAGCAGGTGGACCTCTATCAGTACCGATTGCTAAGAGAGAAGGGCAGGGGGCGCCAGTGAGTCAAGAGCCACACAGGGACATGGTGAACCCTGAAAGACGGACGGTATCCTGTGGCATTTAAATTCAGAAGAAAAGCAGGAACTGGCTCTGTAGTGCGCAGTAGTTGAGCACTTAGACTTGGTGGTGAGCAATAACCAATGGAAGCTTGGCACAAACGACACAGTGCACATGCCTTTCAGCTCTACACACTCAAGCCTCAGCGCAAGAGGGCCCTCGGGGTCACCACATGGCCGAACCCCCCCCCCCCCCCAGTTAAACCCGATTCACACCACCACCCTAAGGGACTCACCTGGAAGTTTCCGATGAGGGAGATGCCCAGGGTGGAGATGAAGCCCACGACCAAGCTGGCCACATTGGCCCTGCAGTTTTGTCCATAGTCCCTGATCTGTTGGAAACGTATCACGACAATCCACAGAACTGGGAGATGGAGAGTGAGAGAGAAAGAGAGAGTGAGTGAGTGAGTGAGTAACCACAAGGAAGCACAATCAGGTAAACTGCACGGCTTTAGCATAGACTCACCCAGAAGAGCACACAGGTTGATGATTTGACTGAAAATGCAACTCTGAGGGGCGAATGTGCCACAGGTACTGGGAGAGAAAAGGAGATATCAGGAGTACTGAACCGGGAAACCAGGAAAGGAGGTGTCGGGGGTACCGCCTGAAACCGGGAAAACCAGGAAAGGAGGTGTCGGGGTACCGTCTGAAACCAGGAAAGGAGGAGTCGGGTTACCCTCCAAAACCAGGAAATGAGGTGTCGGGGTACCGCCTGAAACCAGGAAAGGACGTGTGGGGCTACCCTTCAAAACCAGGAAAGGAGGTGTCGGGGTACCGCCCGAAACCAGGAAAACCAGGAAAGGAGGTGTCGGGGGTACCACCCGAAACCAGGAAAGGAGGTGTCGGGCTACCGTCCAAAACCAGGAAAGGAGGTGTCAGGGGTACCACCCAAAACCAGGAAATAAGGTGTCAGAGTAACGCCTGAAACCAGGAAAGGATGTGTCAGGGGTACCGCCCGAAACCAGGAAAGGAGGTGTCAGAGGTAGCATCCGACACCAGGAAATGAGATGTCGGAGTACCGCCCGAAACCAGGAAAGGATGTGTCAGGGGTACCGCCCGAAACCAGGAAAGGAGATGTCAGAGGTAGAATCCGACACAAGGAAAGGAGGTGTTGGAGTACTGCCCGAAACCAGGAAACGAGGTGTCAGGGGTACCGCCCGAAACCAGGAAAGGAGATGTCAGGGGTACCACCCGAAACCAGGAAAGGAGGTGTCGGGGTACCATCCGAAACAAGGAAAGGAGGTGTTGGAGTACCGCCCGAAACCAGGAAAACCAGGAAAGAGTGCTGCCTGAAATCCACATAAAGCTTCTAGTTAATATTGAAACTTCATTCCAAGAACAAGTAAATGACTCAAAAAGGAACTAAAATCTAGGTTTCATTCTTAAATGAAGGTCATTACATATTTATCAATAAAACCAAAAATCATACTCATATTTTCACATGTCCTTATTAGAACCAAATGATCTCATATATCTATCAGGATATTACCTCAGTTAGATCTGTATGAGCTCCTCAGGAATAGACACACAAAAAAATGTGATAAACTCATATTATCTGCTCTACTAGCACCTGATCAGTGTGGAATGGAAGTTAAATTGTCACCCTACCTGATATAGGGAAACTCCATTGTCAGGTTGACTGTTCCGTTTGACACGGCAATCCCAAACCTGGAGTGACAGAGGGCTTGATGTCACTCAGAGCGATTACTCAATTTACGTTTGCAAAGAGGCACATCAGAAGGCCAAAGAAGTTATACTCACACTGCCCACATTCCCAGTGTTCCAGCAGCAGCCAATGAGATCGGAAGCAGCGCCCAAGCCCACATTTTACACCACTCAGATCACTAGGAAAACACAAGATGGAGATGTGCTAAATATGAAGATCAATGTCTGGCAATTCGACACGGTCTGGGTGTAAATCCGAAGAATCGAAAAATGTCACGGCTTCCGTGAAGAAGAAATTGCTCATGATTCCACATCAGAGCGAGCCCAATAATGTCCATTTACCAGACACAAGGTTAAGAAAGCAAAACGACAGATAGATTTAACAAGGAAGACAGACTTGAAGGGGGATGCGGGGGTATCAGACAGAGCAGCAGAAGAGCACGAGGGAGTCAAAAGAGTCGAAGGAGTGAGAGAGCGAGTCAAACTAAAAGCAAAACAACAGACAAAAAGAACATAGTGCTTTTCACCCAGCTGTGAGAAATGTGTCATACGCTGGTTACATTATTTCCAGGCCAGACACGCTTGTGCTGAAACATCTTCTCATTTGGATTCCTGCATAAACTAGACGTCCAGTTTACATTAAGAATCCAGCAAGCGATGCCCCATGACCTACGACAGGAAAAGGTGGATCCGCCCGACCCCGCCTTAGGAAAGATGAAGAAAAAGTTCGAAATGAAGAGATGGAACAGAAAATGTGATGAGGCCTCTTACAGTCTTCGTCCAATGGGCAGAATGAGAGTAACCAGATCTACACAGCACTTCTCCTGCCCGAAAACTCCTCCCCCACCCTTGACGTGATGCAAACCATCACATATGAGTGGCTGGATCCTCACTTCTGCTATAAAGTGTGGGTTGAACTTTGACCCATCTCAAGTGCATTCTGCTCAGACTAACACTCCTCTGATGATATCGCTTGTCACCAGCATCAACAGTGACTATGACTGACGGCAGTCATGAGCAGGCCAAAGTCGGAGTATTTCTGCCGTAGTTGATGCCGACATGTTGCAGATTAGGAAACAGGAAGGAAGAACAATATGAGGTGCAAAACTAGTAGTTATTAATGGTCTAGTGCAGACTGTGTCTTATAAAATCTCACTCGATTCATAAGATTAATAAGTCACCCTCGTGCATAACTAAATAAAATAATCCTCAAAATAATCCTCAGTTTCAGTATTTTCTCCACGTTGCAATGAAACAAGCAGGAGCTCCTGGGAATGAAACAGGCATATGCAGGTGAGTAGCTTAGGTTATTTGACCACAATTCATCCATTTAGTCACTTTTCATACATCCAGCACACATGCTTCATGACGATATGCAGTAGCCTGTACCCCTTCGTTATGAGCCCTGGTCTAGGTTCTGTGACATTAACACACACATTCACACGTGGTGTGGATCGGCAGCAACCAGACTGGAATAAATTAAATGCAGCCAGATCAGATTCTACTGTTTTAATGCTCAAAAGAACTATATACAAAGAAAATACATACAATAATGTAGTGCAGCAGCGCAAACATGGGTAGCGGACTTTGCGAAGGCAGAGAGAAAGTGGGGCACTGAAAGGAAAGAAAAGAACAAAACGCTGCTCTAGTGAACCTTTCGTACCGAACTACCGAAACGGACAACACTACTCTAACCCTACCTGACAATACACGGGTTCGACACTCTCCCGTAACTATCTCCCTTCCTTATTCTTTTATATAATCCGGCTCACTTTCCACACGGGGATGATACAATACGAAATACAAACGAAGTAACCAACCGTCAACAGGGAACAAATTAACCTATCTAAAAACAATGACTAGATCCCACAATCACGGTGCACAGATCTCCTAGCAGCCACTGGGATAATGATGTGCTGGGACTGGTCCAAGCAGCAGACGTCCACTCTGTTCTGTGTTCTGAAAACCCTGTTTTGGTACCGAAGGGAGGAAAAAGGGATGGAAAAGAAAAAGGGAGAAAAAAAACTAATACAACACAGGCATAAAACACTCATACGCTGGTGCAAGAGCCCCACAAAAACCACTTCTGTCCTGGGGGAGGGGGCTGGGCAGAGACGGCAGTTCACCCAAGTCACAAGTTCTGCCTGAGGGAGGGTAACCAGCAAGCAGGGTCGCAATTCACCAGGCTGCCCTAGATGCAGAGCTGTGCCCAGGCTAAGACTATGTAACCACTGTGCACTTATCTTGGTTACCCATTGACTGGATTATTACCCACACCTTGCTATTAACAACCATGTGACCCGCTTGGTTCAGTCACCAACAGATTTTGCAAACAGGGCTATAAATAATTAACCATTTACCATTCATTACTGTCCATCACAGGACACAGGGCAGGGGACAACCTGGATGGGATGCCAGTCCATTACAGGGCACATACATAATTTAGAGACCCTAATCAGCATAAGAGCATGGAAAACAGAGTACCTAGGGAAACTCCAAATTATCTCGAGGAGAGCATGCAAACTCTTTAAACACGGATGGGAAGCAGGATTAAGCCCTAAACCTGGAGGCGTGAGGCGCCAGTAAGACCCAGTAAGCCCCCATAAATATTTTTTATTGTTAATAATAGGATCAGTTCTATTTCTCTTTAATCAACTGAAAAGGTCTTGCAAGAACAGAGCTTCTCATGTGCAAGAGAAAGTAACAGTGCTAAGCATTTCTGTCAAGTCCCTCATCAACAGAACAAGAGGATGCGAGGTGGTGGAACGACCAAAGAGAACTTCAGAAAGGCAAAACAAGAGAATCGACATAAAACGGAGTGTTCTACTAAAAGTGCCATCAAGCAAGTTTCGTCTTCACAAAAATTCACAATCATGAGACGCAAACACCCTAATAGGCTCCAGGGCGCGAAACAAACACACGCTGAAGGAAGCTGCATGTGTGCCAGACAGAGAGTCAGCAAGTGGCCTTGCGCCATGCCCACATATTATTCAATGTTTGAGAAGGAAATTGACAAACAGAAGAATTGTCTGGGAGAATATTCACTCACCCATCCAGCCATCTTCTAAATGCTGCTCAATGAGCAGGATTATGGGCAGGACCGATGCTTACCTATATATATATATAGTGGTTTCGAGTTCAGGTTGAATTTTCCCAATAAGAAATAATGGAAAAATAATTGGCTTTCGGCCCCAAAAAATGCACCTAAATATGTTTTTTGAGCATTAAATAGGATAAAACAAGAGCATATAATGAACATATCTCAGCACATTTATCAAAACAGTCATTTGTAAAGTAAGAAATTAAGTGTATCCAAACAATGTGCAAAGTCAAAAAGAAAAACGACACCTTTTTCATAAACCCAGACACAGCACAACTACCTTCAGTCATACTAAGGGTTTGTATTTAATGTAGGAACAAAAGCAAAACATTTTTAAAAAGAGAAAAAAATTGAGTATGCCATGTGGTCCATTGTTTATTTTTATTATTACTATGTATTCATAATTTGTTCGTAAATCACAAACGTTTAGGTTGTAACATTTGTACAACTATTGCGTAACTTTTTGGTGAGCAATGGCTACCAAAATGATATAAAGTACAGTGTATTACCTGGTATTTTCAATAAAAAAGCACTATCACCACCAAATGATGCTATGCGAGGCTGAGACTGAAGTGTTACCCTTTGTTTCCTCTGAGACATGTCACGTGACTCATTTCCCTGCGCATACAAGTTATCTTAGGTCAGCGTTCACAGTTTGACTTCTAAGATTCAGATCGAGTTCAAGGTCATTGTTTTTTCCCAAACTGCTTGGTTCGACTTAAGAAATTCAAGTACTAATGAGTTTGAGTACTGAGGTACCACTGTATAAATGTGTGTGTGCGCGTGTGTATATATATTTACACACACATAAATACATACCTTGGTTGTAATGAATCTATTTGACTTACTGTTGCTTTTGTATCAGCATGCACCATTCCCTTCTAACCACATTACATTCGAATATCGAGACTGAATTCAAATTCGCAGCGTTCTGCTTAATGGAAGGCAACCACAATTTCAACGAACCTTTTCGTCCAGTAAAACAGATTAAAACTCCAGATTATCTTTGAGTTCAATATGGAAGCACATAATATGCCCAGCTGGCATGGATGGCAGGGAAGTGGCTGTGAGACAGGTGTGTGGCGGGAGCACGCCTTCTTGCCAGGTGGGAATATCGTTAACAACGATAACAACAACGGCACTGTATGCTGGTTATCATTTCCAGACCAGACAAGCTGTGACAAATTTCTTGGCATGGATAATTTACAATGGAAAACCGTCACTTCCCAGTTCCCCTCGGTTCTTGTGACAGTGGAAAAGCACCAATAGGAACAGCATACCACACTAAGCATTAAAAACACTAACATAAATAGTATCCATGCTTGTTTTATTGTACTTCTTCCATCAAACACACAGAGCTACTTGGGAGCAAAGCCCCAAGGGTGAGTAACAGCTCATCTGGCACATTGAGGCGCTCGCTAGCTCGAGACACACAACCCACAGTTACACCCTCCAAGATCCACTGCGGCCGCTTGCGCCCAGATGCAATTCATTCAAGTGCTATAGCTCCAGTTCAATTTTGACATTCATCTTCTCCTTGAAAGGCTCCAGCAGGGGATATACCTCTTCAGACAGGAACCTCGACACCTGGCAGAGAGTGGATATAAACATCAAGCCAAATCTGGGCTAATAAATCAATGCTAACAGTTATGTCGTTCAGGTTACTACAGTGCTACACATCATTACCTGTTGTGGGGCTCTCCCAATGAACGTTTTGGGGTCCAGTAAGGTGTCAAGCTCGCCAAGAATCGGGGCAAAATAGGGGTCTGCCTTCACACGGGCCAGAAGGTCATTGTCACCACCTTCCTGTTTGACCACAGCAGCTGCTTGCTGGGAAAGCACTCTAATTTTTTCATGACAGTCCTGAAAGTGAAAAATGGTGTTCGGAAATGCTTCTGGGAAACAGCCTTGCTGAGAAGAACTATGCAGAAAATTATGACATGACAAAAAAGATGACTTGATGTGATGCGATTCTGTAAATCTCTACTGGTCAGTCTGAACCCGTGGGTCGTCTATTTCTAGTGGTCTATTTATACTGGCCTGTCTGTATCGATAATCATACATTAAACCCACATGAGGGCCTGAGGACGAGGCTGATACCTGTCTGTTACCTCCAGCTTTCACCATGGCCATGATGAGGTTCTCAGTGGCCATGAAGGGCAGCTCATGACGGATGTGCCGCTCAATCACCTATGAAGGAAGGAATAGCTGTTCACCATGTCATCTCCCGCTTACAACCTTAGTTTAAATGTCCAAATGCACGTTTGCTCAACCCCACGCGTCTCAGGAAGTTGACGTGCCTTGGGATAGACAACGAGGCCTTCGGTGATGTTCTGCAAGGTGCTGAGGATGATGTCCGCAGTCAGGAAGGACTCGGCCAGAGAGATGCGGCTATGAGATGGAAAGCAGGAAGGTCAGCAGACTGGGCCGCCCGCTCTGGGTAGAGCAATGCGGTGCCACATACCGGTTGGCGCTGTCGTCCAGCGTTCGCTCCAGCCACTGCACTGAGGCTGTCTGCAGTGGGTCAGAGAGCAGCGCCACCAAGTGGCGGGACAGGCTACAGCACCGCTCTGCCCGCATGGGGTTCCGTTTGTAGGGCATGGCGCTGGATCCTGGGGGGTGGGGCATATACTGGATGTAGGGTTTAGGAACAGTAACCTAGGGCATCTTTGGCTGCCCACCAGATTAAAGGTGGATGGATGGATGGATGGATGGATGGATGAACTAATTATTATATCAACTGAGCAAACTGTACCTTCTTTTTCAGTCAGCATGTATATGAAAGTATCCAATGGTTTTCAATGATCAGATGTGTCTATCAAAGGTTAAAATTATCATAATACGGTACAACAAAAATAACAGTGATGCAGGTTTGGGTCTACATCCAATCTGAATTGTGCAGGAATGTATCACAACACACCCATGTAAAGCGCCTTGGGGCAACGCTGCTGTGAAAGGTGCTTTATAAAAATCAACTACATTGAACTGGAGTTGCAAGGAACTGGAATTCCCATGATCCTCAGCTCACCGATCTGCTCCTTCTCAAACGGCTCCTCGATCTCCTTCAAGTTGGCTAGCAAGCGAATGTCGGTGCAGATCTGGGGGGGGGGAGGGGGCAGCACATGCTCAGCAAATCCAGCGGAAAGTTTGACCAGGTGGGGGACAGGGCCCTCTGATCTCATCAGGTCCTAGCTGAGTGGCGGCGGATGTCGCAGCCTTCTCACCTTGTGCACCGTAGCTCCAAGGCTGGCCAGGACTGACAGCGAGTCTATGTCCACCTTACGGCTGTACGTCTGCCCTGTTACGAGGTATGCCCTAGACGGACACAAACGGGCATCCTGATGCGTCTACTGCGCGCCAGAACGTAACCACACCTATCCCAAAAGCCAGCGGTAGACTTACTTTTTAAACCCTGCCATTTCTGTGACCTTACTGTCCAACTCTTCTACCTGCAAAAGAAGCATTATTTCAGCTGGACCTGTTTACCATCTTTCAGGCCTGTGAAACAGTGACCAGCTACCCAGGTCTTTCATTTGCATTTTGTGCTCACTTTATCATGGTCCCCCTGGAAAAGCTGCAGGAAGCTGGCCTGTGTGCCCGTGGTTCCTTTGACCCCCCGGAAACGCAAGTCATCCCTGGCACGCTGAAGGTTCCGCATGTCCATAGTCAGGTCCTGTAGCCAAAGACAAGCCCGCTTCCCCACCGTGGTCAGCTGGGCAGGTCTGGGTGATGGGGAGAGAGCTCATGCACTAATTTATAGGTTGAAGGAGGGCGTTGACACTGACAAGGAAACGGCAAGGAAAGAAAGCAGAGGGAAGGAGACCCACTGGTAATGTGTGAAGCCCAGCGTTGGTAGATCAGCATATTTCTTTGCAAAGGTAGCCAGTCTGTCTATCACTCGAGCCAGCTGTGCAAGAAGGGAAAAGCCAGGGTTACCAATGTGAAAATCCAGCCATCCACGGCTTATTTGGCACAGTGACGCACTGCTACAACGACGTGATTTTAAATGATTCACCTTCGGCAGGAGAATGTCAAACCCATCACGCAGGACAATCAGATCCTGAAGGAACATTAGAAATAAAACGTCAAAACACACTACAGGCCGCGTCAGAACTAGGGTGCATCTACCTGTGAGGTCGTAAGACCTTAAAGCCACGACAGGTGAACAACGCAGCAGCACATAGATTCCCTCAGGAAGACAATCGGAAATGACTATATCACAATAAATATGCGATAAAATGAAAAACATCCTCTGGAAATTCTTATTTAAACCATATTAAAACAACACCTGTGTGTATAGATAATGATTAAGTTGAGTTATGCAGCCTTGCCTT
>JAODUD010000045.1:9441281-9463173 GCA_026784285.1 Stomatorhinus walkeri
AAGAAGCGATTTACAGTTACATTCGTTTAGCTGTGTGTTCTGACATGTAAATTGGAAGAAAAGATTTCTGAGACAGTGTAATCCTGAAGGTTCTTTTAAATCCAGGCTTTAATTATGTCTACAAGCCAATTACAGCTTACAATTACAATTACAGAGGTCTTGTATTTATGCAGTTTGTAAAGTTTCAAAACTCTATATTGATCGTAGTGTCATGGCTTCTGCCACAAATTAAAATATGTTCATTGGCCATTTTGTTAGGTACCCACTTAAATCATAGGCTTATAGGCTTTGACCTTGCCAGCACTGTATTAAATGAATCTGATTATGGTAGCTCTGAATACTTACTGAGTATATATCCTCCTGGCTGATAAACCAGCGTACTCTAAAGCAGCCTTAGCTTTTCCTCAGCAGTACACGGAGTACATTCTGACCTTCTTCCTGGTGTAGCCATCCATAAGGTTTTCTTGATAGAGTACCGCGCAGTTTGAAATAAACTGGCAGCCACTGTTACCATGGTGATCACCTGCTGCTCAGTGTAGCTGCTAGGTTTGGTTGGGCAGCTCTGCTAAGATCCGTCTGCTATCAGGAAGTCTGACGGGAGCTGAACGCTCCAGGAATTTTAGATCTTAGCCTCCCTGATGCATGCAGGCCTCCTTAGTCCAGCGAGTCATGTCACCAGGGGGTGGGGATTAACATATTTTTTCCATATTTATAGTATCTAAATGTTTATTAAACTAAAATGCACAAATAATTATAATAAAAATACTAACAATTATAATTTTGACTAATTCTTGGATTCTGTAGTCATAGGTCATTCATGAAAATGAAGCTGCTTGACTTCCCCATTCCCAAGCTGGAGGTCACCCTGGGTGAGGCCAGCCGTGTGCTACAGCTCACCCTGGATCCCCAGCAGTACTCAGACTATGAGAGTACCCTTTCTCACCAGAAGGGGGTGCTGCAAAACAATCACGGCCACTTGGCTGTCACTGCGTCCGGACACGAGAACTGGGTGACTGACCAGTTCAAGAGCCGTCTGCTCTCTTGCCGTGAACCCCTGCCCACCTCCACCGCCATCCCTGCTGTCCTGGCCCCCTCCAGATCTCAGTGGACCGGTGTCCCAGCTGAGCGCGCAGCAGCTCTCCTCTGGGCGGTGGCCAGGCTCTGCACTGAGCCGCAGCTGGTGGAGGGTGAAGCTCCCACAGAGAGGACACAGCAGTCGGAGGTCTTCTCTGCCAGCCGCCTCCCTGGTAAAAGTCTGGATCAAATTCAGGTGAGATTTATGCCTAAATATTACTACCAGCATGATCAGGTATCCTCACCCTATGTCCTCTCTCTCACACTAAGGCTCCATTAGACATTTCCAGCACTGGATATCTTCTCTGAAATATTTCACCCTTGCCTGAATGTAGAGCAGCAAAGCTCCACACAGAATCCTTAATCATGATCCAATCGGTTGTCCTTTACTCTCCACCTATCTGGGTTTTTTTCTAGGTTTTCCCGGACAGCCTTCATGCCATCCTGATCTGCCACGGAGGGATATTCCCAGTGCAGATCCTGTGCCATCCACATCCTGGGGTGCCCCCACGCCCACTACCTTTCTTCGACATCTACAGCCAGGTGGCAGAGGCCGCCAGTCGGCCTCAAGCAGCTGAGAATCAGGACCCTGCAATCATCTGCGGCTTCTCCACCCTCCCACGCCAGGACTGGCATGCCCTGAGGCAGCGCATCCTGGACAGTGGGGGAGAAGCGGCTGTCTCACTTGGGCTGATGGAAAGTGCCGTGGTGGCCCTGACCTTGGACAATTCCCCACCTCCGCGTGATCTGGCCAAGACCCTCAACAAACTGAGACTCGGGGGAGATGATGGATGTTGCCTGCGATACTATGACAAGGTAATGGAAGGTCTTTATG
Organism: Stomatorhinus walkeri; assembly: GCA_026784285.1. Classification (NCBI taxonomy): domain Eukaryota; kingdom Metazoa; phylum Chordata; class Actinopteri; order Osteoglossiformes; family Mormyridae; genus Stomatorhinus; species Stomatorhinus walkeri. The sequence continues at coordinate 9,443,191 of JAODUD010000045.1, forward strand.
GGATGCTTTTGACTTGAGGTGACCAAGAGGGAAAAAAACTCCAATGAGACAACATGGAGTAACCACCCTTTATGGAGGGTGAAGTAACTTATGATTTTAAATTTATCTTGCAATTAAAACAAGCAGAAGATGATCGATTAGAACCTACATAGTATAGAATAGCTGGTCTGGGCAATGAGAGTGGTATCTGTGTCTGATGAGTATTGTGTTTCTCACAGGTGATGAATATAGTGGTTTTCCAGGAAAGCACAGCAGGTGTGGTGTTTGAGCACAGTGCCGTGGACGGCATGGTCGCCAGCTTGGTGACAGAGAGCGTGTGGCACCTCTCTGAGTCACTTCAATTAAACCAGCTTCTGCCAGAGGCTGGAGTCACCCCTCAGAATATCTTGAGTACTGGCAAGTCCTTATCTCTTCATCCACTGTCCTTCCCGCTACAGACCATAAGGCAGCAAGGCACCCCCACCCTCCCATCACTTCTTCAGGCCTCCCATCCTATCATGACCTTTGAGGTTCCATCTTACCCAGATATCTTCAGCACCCTGAGAGCTCACAGGGCCTTGTTTGACGCATGGGTCAACTTCTCCTTACAGCTTGCCCTTTGGCAGACTCTTGGGGATTCTGCTGAGAGACACATCCTGGTCACGCCCACCCATATGCGTCACTATAAGCATGGCCGGTGTGATCCCACATTCACCTCGACTATGCAGTCCCGCCAACTACTGAAGGCTTTAATGTCCTGCACCGGGCCCAACACGCTTCAGCACACCGAAGACCTCTTACGCCTCTTTCATCAAGCATTCCAGGAGCACAAGCTCCTCATCAAAAACACAAAAAGTGGTCAAGGAGTAGGTCCTCACTTGGCTGCCCTACGCATGGCTTTATCCCAGGACAACCCTCTTAAAAAGTTTCTAGATCCCTTTGGCTGTCCCTCAGTCTACCTCACAGGCAAAGATTTGATGGAAGGGGTGGAGTGCGCTGTGGGGAATGTGTATGCACAGGAGCAGCTAGCTGTCACCTACCTTGGAAGAAGAGACAGGGTTCGCATGGTCCTTAGTGGGAAGGGTAGTTTTGCTAATGTTTTGGGCCAACTTCAGGAAAACCTTAAAAACACTCTTGAGCTGATAATGCTGTTGGCCCTGAGGTACGCTATCGCAGCTCAAATGGGGGCGCTGGAATGCTGGTTGCAAGATGAAGATCATATAATAGAGAAGGAAAATCCAGCCACTGTAGCAGGAGGTTTCAATCGGCAGAAAACTTCTTCCGCTTCGACTCCGGATACGAAATCAGATTTCACTCTGCTGATCCATGGTGGGGCTGGGGAGGACATGATGCTGAAGCAGAACGAGATAAATATGATCGAGTTCTCACTGCAGTCAGCCCTAATGCTGGGGGAACGAGAGTTAGCAGCTGGAGGCAGCAGCCTCAATGCAGTTGAGAGATGCGTGTCTGCACTTGAGGACTGCTTCTTGTTCAATGCTGGCAAGGGTTCAGTGTTCAACAGGGAAGGGAGGAACGAAATGGAGGCAACTATCGTAGATGGCAGCGAACTGAATTCTGGGTCGGTGGCTTGTGTGAAGACAGTGAAAAACCCAATCAAAGCAGCAAGGAAGGTCATGGAGAAGAGCCCCCATGGACTCCTGGTTGGAGATGGTGCTGAAACATTCCTGCAGGGCCTGGATGACAAGGAGAAGCCAATGGGAGCTGAGTACTTTCACACTGATGTGCGGCACAAAGAGCTGAAGATGAAACTCATGGATCGAGGTACGTCAAAAAACAAGCACCCACAAACAGTAGGAGCCATCGCTTTGGATCGGCATGGAAAGCTGGCTGCAGCAACATCCACCGGCGGGTTAGTGGGAAAGTGGGAGGGACGAATTGGAGACACGGCAGTGGTGGGTGCTGGGATTTTTGCTGATGCAAGGCTGGCAGTGACCTGCTCTGGTGATGGGGATGTGTTTCTGAGACGGACTGTCGCACACAAAGTAGCTAGTCTCTACCACCACAAAGGCCACAGTCTCCAGGAAGCCTGTAAGGAGGTGATTTCTGAAGACCTGAAGGGATCCTGTGCAGGAATAATAGCTGTTGATGCTTGTGGTGACACTGCGATTGAATGTAATGCAGGGGTGATGTTTGTTGGATCTATAATAAGGGGCACCGCATGTACAGAAGTCTTAAGACCCTTAAAAACGTATTCTAATGTAATCTGGGAGACAGATAAACTAGAAGCCTACTTACACTCTGAGCCATGGACCCCAGGAGCAACAATACTTACTCAAAAGAACCCAAACATGCCCAACAGTATCTTTCATCTTCCAGAGCAAGAGTTCCTAGAGCTCTTTCTGGGGGCGAAGACAGTCTCCAATCTTCTCTGTGAACAACTAGAGGTACAGCGTTGTGCCCTAGTGTTCAAGCCACAACCGGAGCAAGCAGCTCACATCCGGCTGTTGCCACTGCATGGACTGGAACCAGACTGGAAGCCTCACCTTGCTGAAGAAATTAACTTCCAATATTATGACCCTGGTTACTGCACTTCTAAGAGTGGTCCACTTTGTGAGGATGCAGAACTAATGAAAGTCCAAGCTAAAATTAGATCATATCTTTCGACACCTGATACACCACCTAGCTATACATTTCTTGGAGACCCCTCCCACAATAACCTCTTCTCCCGCATAGTGCGTGGGGAGGAGAAGCAGTGGAGGGTGTGGGAAAGCAGTGAGCATGTGGCTTTTCTCACACCATTTCCCAGTGCTCCAGGTTTTACCGTTCTTGTGCCACGTCAACCATTACCAAGCAATATCTTTTGCTTGGAGGAGGACGACTACAAAGCTTTGGTCCTGGCCTCCCGTGAAGTAGCCCACCTGCTGGAAAAGGCCATGGGTGCCCATGGTGTGGCGCTAATCTTTGAAGGCTATGAGATTGATTATGCCCATGCAAAATTGATTCCATTACTTTGTCCACCTGGACAATTTCCTTTAAGCAACATCCCCCAGTTTTGCTTCACCTACCAGGGGTATGTGACATCTGCTGATGGACCACTGGCTTCTCCTGAAAGTCTGAAAGAGATCCAATCAAAAGTCACACGATGCAAACCACCTCAATCTTGGAGGGACCCTGAAAAACATGCTGATCTAGCTGTCAGAAGCCAGTGGTACCGCCAGCTCTTTAAAATCCAGGATACTCTTTTTCATTGTACTGTGGAGTTCTTTCACAACATCTGCAGGTATGCATACGCTCTGACGCCCGTCACCACTGACACCATCTCCTCACCCATGGGCCTAGGATCTGACTCTGAGCCAGTTTACGTAAACATGCTTGGGCAGGATGTCTACTTAGCAGACTCCATGCAGTTCATCCTTGAGTATTTCCTGCGGTTTCAGGAAGACCTGCGAGGCACCTATTACATGTCACCCAGTTTCCGTGGGGAAGATCCTGATGCGACACACCTGAACCAGTTCTATCATGTGGAATGTGAACTTCTGGGAAATATGGAAAAGGCTATGCATGTAGCTGAAAACTATGTAGCCCACCTCACGCGCACAATGCTGAAAAAGCACTCTGACATTATCTTGGCGTGTGCCGGGACACTCTCCCACGCTCAGAGTCTGCTGAAGAGTTTAGATGGGCAGCAGCACCTACCAAGGGTCACACTGGAGCAGGCCTTGCCTATGATGCCATCTGAGGATTGTTTTGAATGGGTGCAGGATGGGCAACCCCAGTTTGGGAGGAAACTGACGCGTAAAGGGGAGCAAGTCCTGATCAGGAAGCATGGGGGAGCGGTTTGGCTGACGGAAATGCACCACCTTGGCGTGCCTTTCTACCAGGCGTATGTCGAGGGATCGGGGAAGCAAAAAGCCAGAGCAGCAGACCTTCTCCTGGGTCTGGGAGAGACCATAGGCCTGGGGGAGAGGCACTCCACCCCTGAGATGGTGCAAGAGGCCTTGAGGCACCATGCAGTGCCAGAGGAACCTTACAAATGGTACATTCAGATGCGTCAGATGAAGGCCCTACTCAGCAGTGGCTGGGGCATGGGCACCGAGCGATACCTGTGCTGGCTGCTCCAGCACGATGACGTCAGAGACATGCACATCATACCTCGTCTGAAGGCCAAGAAGTACATGCCGTGAAATGCTCTTTCTGTATTAAAAGCGCCAGACATTAAGATGCTAGAGAAAGTAAAGCCTGGCTGACAGTATAAATGTCAGATTCTTAAAAAAAAAGTACTCAAGTCAAGTAAGGTGTAATTAATATTCAGCCATCAATGATGAAGAACACCAGAACTAATTAAGCAGGAATTAAAGAGTCAGACCCACCCACTACACATACAACCGGAAACCACACCCAATTGCTTAATGTGCATTTCTATCAGGATTCAAATTTCATGAACAACATGCCATGAAATGGGGCCACGGGTACAAACAGCTCGAGTTCATCAAGTTTGATTCACATTAACAGCAGTTCTTATGTAATTGTGTATTAATCTAACTCAATAAATACAACTGCTCCTTCTAACTTTGACAATGATTATTAATAAAGAAACATTTACAGGACAGCATCTGTATTTATTTGGTTTTATATACTTATATTCCATATATAACATTTTTCTGAAGGATACTGAACCATTCCATCAGTTTGGCTTAGAAACCTGGAAATTCAGTAAATCATTTTGACCTTGAGGTAAACATGGAGCAACCAAAGTCCCATAAGGTGATCTTTTTTTCAAGTTAATTTACTATATATTCGTGGAACCACGAAATAGCATTTCGTGTTTTATTTTCGTCATGAAATATTTTTTTGTGGCACAAAATGCATTTTGCGCACGAAAATGAGCACTTTACACTTGAATGACATTCTAATATGAAAATGAAACTTGATTAGCTGAATTCTGTCCATTATAAGGTCTCTGTGTGCATCTAAAGTCCATAGAGTCGCATACGAATGTATTAAAAAAATCACCTTTTGGGACTTTAGGGGCTCCGTAGGTAAGGACATTCTAAAACAGAAGGAAAAAAACGGACTTCAAGTTTGTATTTCGCACTCCACAGGCCCTGTATTATGCACCTGAGTCCACAGAACCTCACCCACCCATTTTTGAAACTCGCTCATGACAGAGCAGAAAATGGACAAAGGGAGCATCACACATAGTCCCTGCTAACAGAAACAGCAGTAAATTTCACAGAGCACCGCATTTTCTCGAAACACTTCTTACTTAAAGGTGGCTAAAAAAAATGCATAAAAAACACATTTTCTTAAATTGAATAATATTTTTTCCCGGGTTCTATGTTGTTTATGTATTTATCCAGAATAGCAAAATATATAAAGCTAATTTATTCTAATCTAATGAAAATCTTATTGCAATACAACTACCAGCGGATTACCACAGACACGTACGCTGAAAAGCAACTGGATGATACTTCATTCGCTAATCGTACAAAGATAAGCACATGGGAATTCCTCTGTTTCACAACCTATAACTCTCCTACGACACACACACACATTCAAGGCAAGAGCAAAGCTCCAGAGAGAAAAGTCCCTTTGCCAGAGACTCCCCACAGGACCGCACATTAGCAAAATTAAGTCGCCCAACGTGGGGCTCGAACCCACGACCCTGAGATTAAGAGTCTCATGCTCTACCGACTGAGCTAGCCGGGCTGACACAGCAAAAACGCCGCCATTCTTATAGACAATGCAGCTATTAACACAGAGCATCTAGCAAAAGGTTCCCTTTAATGATTAATGGGTATGCAAAAACCCTCGTTGGATGGTTTGTCTGTGATAGCTTTAGTTACCCATTAGGGCTCTAAGAGATCAACACATATTTATGGCGCCACCATGACCACACATATAAAACGTTACAATTCGTGTTTATTCATGTAAAATTTCGAAACTGCTAAAAATTACAGCCGCTTTTTTTATCTATATCATTCAGAGCCAATGAAAATCGAAGAGGGGCGAATCAAATCTCTATACCAGGATTTTTATTTGAGTATAAGTATAAATGCCGAGTTACTTCGCCATGGAGGCGGAAGTACGGATAGATAGCAACGTCATTTTTAGACCCTGGTATGTAAATAAACGCAATCCCCTCATTTCACTGTAGAGAAGTACAAACGTCAAAATGAAGCAGAAACTGACAGAAACTGTAAAATAAATTGACCACATTTAACGCAAATGACAAAGCAGATGTTATGACGCTTTTCAAGCAACCATCAAAAGAACGTCTCAGAAAAAATGTGCTCGCATGAAAGCGACATTACGGTAGCGCTCTTTACATTCCCCAAGCTGATCGCAGCGATAGATTACGGAGCGTGGTGGGTCCCTATAAACACGACATTACGGTAATGCCCTTTACGTTCCCCAAGCTGATCGCAGCGATAGGTTACGGAGCGTGGTGGGTCCCTATAAACACGACATTACGGTAATTCCCTTTACATTCCCCAAGCTGACCGCAGCGATAGGTTACGGAGCGTGGTGGATCCCTATAAACACGATATTACGGTAATACCCTTTACACTCCCCAAGCTGATCGCAGCGATAGGTTACTGAGAGGGGTGGGTCTACATTTCCGTGTATCTAGTAGGAAAAGCCAGTTTACAAATATTCGCCGGCCGAGTTTAACGTCTGCGAAGTATAACTGACATGTCAATTAATACACGTACTCTCGTCGGAGCAAAATGGCTTGCTGAAGCAGTGAAGAATAACCTTCTGGGACCTACGTTGCGTGTTTTGGACACTTCGTGGTACCTACCCAAACTGAAACGTAACCCTTCAGTTGAATTCAAAGAGAGACACATACCGGGGGCTTCGTTCTTCGATATTGATCAATGTTGTGATAAAACGTCCCCGTTTGATCACATGCTGCCAGGTGAACACCAGTTTGCGGACTATGTGGGCGACCTGGGCATCGGCAATGACACGCACGTCGTGGTGTACGACGCCAGTGACTTCGGTTCCTTCTCCGCCCCGAGGGTTTGGTGGATGTTTCGGGTCTTTGGCCACAGCTCCGTGTCAGTGCTTGACGGCGGTCTGAAGAGCTGGCTAAAAGAGGGCCACCCTGTCACGGCAGATTTCTGCAAACCTGCTCCTGCGCAGTTCAGGGCGTCTCTGCATCGGCCCTGGGTGAAAACCTACGAGGATGTTCTGAAAAACATTGAGAGCAAACTGTTCCAAGTGGTGGACGCCAGGGCCGAGGGGAGATTCAGAGGAATAGAACCGGAACCAAGAGACAGTACGTATCTCAGTTCTGCAGTTTGATATTGTTATTATAATGTTAAGCCTTCAACGAAGCAAAGCAAGAAATGTCAAGCTCCTGCCCTTGCAGATAAGACCTCGTAAAACTTCTCAGCCTGTATTGTTTTAAATATGATCTGACGGTAGGTCACATGACTTTCTCTGTTCCTGACAGATACAGAGCCTGGGCATATCCCGGGCTCCATCAACATGCCGTTCGCTTGCTTTCTGGATGCCTCTGGCCTTGAACGTCCACCGGTGGAGCTGACGGAGATGTTCCGGGATGCCGGAGTGGATTTGACCAAACCGCTGTGCGTGTCCTGCGGCTCAGGGGTGACCGCCTGTCACGTGGCCCTGGCGGCCCATCTGTGCGGCCACCCCGGCGTGTCCGTGTATGACGGGGCCTGGTCCGAGTGGTACACCAGAGCTGCCCCGGAGCACATCATCTCGGAGGGCAAGGGGAAGAACGTGTAACAGACAACGACTGACTGATCCATGGGTCAGTGCCCAAGATGACAGTACAGGCTGAGCTACCTATCATGTCAAAATGTACAGATAGAATCCACGTCAATTCTCAGTGATGCTGTGTAGTTTACCTGGTCAGAGCAGTAGAGCAGGTCAGGATATCTGTTGATCCCCACTTCTGCCCTGGCTGGTCTGGTACAAGATACATATTCGCCTGTACAGTAACAGCTTACTCTGTTTGGTAGTTTTACAATAGAAACACTGAGAGGTAAAAATGTTTTATATTCGAAAAGTCATACTTAATTGGGTTTCTTGCAAATTTCTTTTGCATCCTGTCCGGTTGTGGCCTGCCTGGTGCATCATGATACCTGCTCCAGGGTCACTGTGTCACCTGGCAGTGGATAAGGGGCTGTGGAAGGTGGGTGGATGGTCAAAAGTCCAGTTTAGTTCTAACTCTGCACTTGCTGTGACTTGTGAGAGTAATATATAAAGATGATTACTGTTGATATAGCCTTTTGGCTCAGCCTACCCTCCAGTCAGAAAGCAATTCATGTCTGGGTTTGTATAATAGTAGAAATACTAACTAAAAATGTACAAAAATTCTTTTTGCATTCAACGAATAAATAAAAATTTTAGCAGAAATTTTACAGAAATTACAGTTATATTTTGATTTCTCTTTTGATTTGTTTCAATATAAATGAAATCTTACATTTTGGAGGTTTGTACGTGTACTTGCTGAATGCTATGAAAACTGTAGATGAGTTAAACCTATTCTGATGATGTCAGTTCTCATCATATGCTGGAAGGGTCACCTTGATATTTAATGGCGTAAAGTCTGCAGTCTTTAAACATGACACAAATGAGCTAAGGTGTGATGCTTATAGGACTCAGCTGCCACCTCTTAAGCACGCTATGGGCTTCTGGGCGCAGTGTGTAAGCCTGCAGTGTAACCCTACGGGGGGAAAGATGACAACTTTAGCTGCTGCATAAGCAGGCTGCCCCTGCTTTGGGGATCCAGCTAATTCAGCATTTGCTCTTAAAGATAGCGCATCAGGAGCGATTCCCAGCTATACTTCTATGCAATTTTATAGTTATTTTCCTGTAGATCAAGTAATCCTCCACGTTTTACACAAAGTAAAAAGTTAGCTATGCAGTTACACAGTTTCTCCAGAAGAGTGCTCTATAGACAACGATAAATGCCTGCATTGGTCTGAGACTGGAAGCCTAACATTAATTGCTGGCTTCTGCAGCTATAGTTTATGGTAAAGGGTGTATTTTTAGTCTACTGTTCATTCTCATTTTCTTAATGAAAGCTGTGTAATTGTATATATCCATTTTTTTTTCATATTGTCAAAAATAGTTAATAAATAGTGGTTGTTTCCTTTCAGTTATTAGCCAGAAATGGATCAGATTGACATTACATCTGCTTACTGAATCACTCCCATGAGCCACTGCTCAGGATGGTTTTGGTTTGCAGGAAGTAAAACCAGACAATTGGTGCTGACAGTGTGGGGTCAAAGGTCAGGCTGACCAGTGCCCCTTATATGGCCTGTACGCTAACATGGAGATGCCGAGGCAGTGAAATCAGTCAGTTTTGGTTCAGCGCCAATTCTCATTCTGTCATAATCAGAATACTTAACCAGGCCAATTCAGGTATGCCTTTGTCATGCCCTTTCTGAGAGACGGAGGCAAGTATGGAACACTTGCACACAGAGTTGCTACTGGTGTGGTAAAGCGTAGCATCCGCTCTGTGGGGACTTAACATTACACACAGATATATCTATATAGGGCTGCGGTTGGGGGGAAGGGGGAGTCTAAGGAGCCAGTTTACTAGCTATACCTCCTCCTTAAAGCAAGCCGCACGCTTTTCCAGGAGGCGCTGATGTTAAAGTAGTTACTATGCGACTAAGATTCATGACTTTAAACATGGTGTGATTGTTGGGTTTTAGTTTATTAGAAACAGCCACCTTCCTCGGATTCTCACTCACTACTGTGTCGAGAGTCTGCAGAGGATGGTGTGACGTGGAAAACCATCCAGTCGGGGGCTGATCTGTGGCCAAAAACCCCACATTAATGACAGAGGTCACAGGAGAACGGCCAGACTCGTTAACGCTAACAGGAAGCCCACAGGTGCAAAAGTAACAGGTCAGGGCATCAGCGGTGTGCAGGATAGCAACTCTACATGCTTAACTCATTTACCTTTAAAGCAGTTCCAGTGATAAATTGGGTGACTTCCTCGCACTATATAGGGGAATAGACACACACACAAACACTGCAGAATTACAGCAGTGTTGTGGCTGCTATGGATACAATTAATTCATGTGTGTATGTGTCCGTATTTCTATCTATATATGTTTTCTGCCTCCCCATGAAGTGTGTTTGTGTGTGTATGTTTCTGTGTGTGTCAGTATATGTCTGTGTACTTTTCCACAGGCACTGACATTTTTCAGGTCTGTGGCCCTCAGCAGCTTTGGGTTCATCACCCACAATTTTCCTTGGTCACCAAGCCTTTCTGGCTGCCCAGCCCCTTCCAGCCTGCTCACTTAACAGCAGTCCTGTCTTTTCCTCCTATCATGGCCCCAGGGACAGCCTGTTCAGGGCGAACATCCTCGCCATGGTGTAAATGACTAATGCGTCACCAAACCGAATGACAAGCATTCAACAGAAGCTGGCCAGAAGCAAGACAAACATCCGCAGGAAGAAGCGGAGCCTCTCGACGGCTCTTGCCGATGACTACATATTTTTAACCGTCCGTGCAGTTATGAGTGGAGCTGCGACTCAGGTGAATTTGCCTTCCAGGTGTAGATACTGTCCTGCTGTTGCAACAGGTACAGCACCCTTCACTGAGTGGTATGGATCCGTAAAAACTCTGAAAGTGTCATTGGGAGAGAAGCCGCGAGCGACAGGCGGACCATGGAAACCAAAAAAAAAAATGAAGACTGAGAGAAAGCAGCTTCCTCTGACACCCACGGCAGAGCCAGTGTGGCACTGTCTGTGACAGAGGCAACCTATGCCCACCTCCGCCCACCTCCCCCACGCCCCGAGCCATGGTACAGGTAAAGGGCCGGGGCTGTACGACATGCGTGGGTGCACTGCGGTCACCATGTCAAAGATCTTTGTTTTCTTTGAACCCCCATGGCAAACAGCCCTCAGGGGCGTAGAGCTTATACCTGCCAGCAGGAAGGTGGTGCAGTTTGGTATCCGACGTTTGTCTGGTGGCCTCGCTGGAAGCCACACACTAGAACAGCACAGTTTTAAATTTATGTCATGGTACCTGAATGCGCTCAGATGTCAGAGGCTCTGCTCATGCACCCTGCATGTGTTTATTTCTATGAATTGGTTAAATACCTTTAACATGACTGACCAACTGCCCAGAATTTCCTCTTCATCACTAGACTGGCCACCTGCAACCATCATATTCAAATCCCAGGGCCGGAGAGTCATCCCACCATCGGGCCCCTGAATGAGGCCCCTAACCCCCGATTGCCCCCGGGACTTGCTGCACCTGCTCTCTCAAAAAATCCACATTGCTCTGGATGCAAGTGTCCGCTCAATAAATAAATGAATTAAAGCAGACTGGCTTTGCTAGCCAGACGGAAGGCCTGCATTGTGATGCCAGTGGGCAGTGCCTGCACAGACCACAGCATTCCGAAGGAAGGCATGCTTCGTGACGCCAGTGGGCAGTGCCTGCACAGACCACAGCATTCCAAAAGTGAACGTTCCAAGAACTCAACAAAATGTGGTCAGTAGAAAAATAAAGGCTCTTAGCTCATTGATCTTCCATTTTAGGTTTGTGGTCTTCAGAGAAAGATGAAATGCTGTCACCGTGCCATCATCATTACCATCACAATAGTAGCAGCAAAGAAGAGCAGAAGCCTTCCTCTGAGAAGAAGATAATCATCACCCATCGACTTGCTCTGTCGCTGTGAATTACGGAACAATTTCACCTTATTCTTAACACAGTTTTTTGTCAGTTCTTCTATAAGTCACAGGGAGCACAAATTCCTTGCAGCTATGGCCACGGAGACCCGATGGACTGGGTGGACTAGGCTGCTGTCTCTCAGAGTTCTGCTTTGCTCACGGCATGTCCATGGGCTGAGGGTTAGGGTTACATCCACAAACAAGTTGCTGGGTACTTTTTGTCTAGAGGACCAAAAATATCCTGGTTGACAAGAGCACCTGGAAATGAGCGTGAATGAGAGAAGATTATTCATGCTGAAGGTGGTGGCATTCACCTCAGCCTTGAACAATAAGTCATTTTCAAAGCAAGCGGCATCATTCTGTGACACTGTGGCAGCGCTGCGCTGGACATGTCCCTTATGTTTCGCTGCTGTCAAAGTACACAGGCAGTTTCTTTAATTTAGGATGAGGTTCTCCTAAATTAGGTAGAAAAGATTTATTTCACCCACAACTGCAAAAAAAAAAAACTATGAGTGACCAAAGATAGAATGTGTATGTGTGCATCTTGTATTTTGTTTGGTTACTTATGGTTAAGTTTAGGTTTGGGTTAGGATTAGGATTATGCCCTTGCAATGGAGAGTCCCCATAAAGATATGGATACCTAATCTGTGTGCATTTGTATGGACCGTATTGGCATTATTAGACAGTGTCTCATGGTTCCACTCCTACAGAGAAGGAGATCAAATTCGATTTTGGTAACTAAGGGCATTTTCGTTCTGCTTTGCTTCTGGGAAGTTTTTCAGACATTTTGAAAAAATAAAAACAAATAGCGGGAGGACCAAGCTACCAGCACTATAGCACAGCCTGCTGCACGCGGACGGCTCTGAGGGATCTGTCAGACATCAGCGTCCTGCCTGCGTGGCCCATCAAGCTCACATATCAGAAACAGCCTCACTGCATCATGGGGACAATCTGCCCTGTGTTACTGGGACCACCTGCCAGGTGGAAAGTCTGCTTTGGATCAAATTATACTAGTCTGAAAAATGATTGCTTTGTGCATGAGGAAAAGGGGTGAGACAATGCAAGCAGCATCTAGACAGTAATGAATCTTCCTTACACGGCTGGACACAGCAGACAGCTTCATCTGAGTAAGATGAGGTCAGTGTGTTAAGGGCCAGGGTGCGAGCATAGCTGGCAGCTTCGGTCTGTCTGCTAACAATGTGAAAGCAGCGAGACTGAGACAGGGGCCAGTGGGGGCTTAGAGAGGGTGGCCTTTGCACTCTGAGGGACGTGCATTTCTCACATTTAATCAGCTGTCGGAGAAGCTTCCTTCACAGCTCCTGTAGATTGTGAGTTCCTCCAACTACGACCACCTCCATCTGTTGCCAGTTTTACATCATTGCTGTCAGTTTTATTCACACCTTCAATAATTTTCCCAGTGCATCACACTCAGTGACTAATGCAGACTGATACTCATATTTAGCACCATACTCCCTTGTTTATGTTACAGTATCACGGTCAAAACAGCTGTGAGGAGACACAGGGACCGAATTTGTAAATGCAGGGATCTACTTGCTTGTAATATTCACCCGACATTAAGTAGCGATTGCGGCTGATACGAGTCTGTGTTCTGCAGGACGTGTCCGGGCCGTGGGGCTTGTGTCCAAGCAGATTCTGCAGCTCTCATCTCCAATGCCCTTCACATTGCTGCTCGAGCAGAAACCACGCCTTGCACAATTTCGCTTTCAAAGCCATCTCAGCCTTTATTTTAAATTCGCCTCACCCTTAGTGGCACAGCCTGCCCTCCCCCTGTTACCGCTCACTGTGGTCTGCAGTCTTTGTTTTCTGTTTTGCTCTTGCCTATGTACAAGGACTGCACAATGCACCACAGCAATTTCCGCTCACAAGCCTGACCTTTAAGACAGCGCTTGGGCCACTGTGAGGTATAGAGGCGTGATGGAACTGTTGCGAAACTGCCCCCCACCCCCCCCAGCGACAAGCCCACCTCCTCAACCTGGGTGCTGGGGGAATCAGTGGACAAACAGCTATGCAGATTGAACGACTATCCTGCTGTGTTTTAGTGTTGCAGATTCACTGCAGTTTCGGGTGGGGAAAGTGGACACGTGAAATTAGACAAGTGTTCTTTTTATGTAAAAACATGCGAGCCCATCCACTCCGTAGCGTTCTGGGAAATCAGTCTGGAGAAAAGCCTTCACGAGTGTGAGTTGCAGCCAAGCAGCCATAGTGATGTGCATTGACTGCCAGGCTTATATCCTGTCTGTGACGTCCAGGGTTTTGCTTATAGGCACCACAGCAGTGCTCCTGCCAGGAATGTTACTGACGGCGGTAAAGCAGTGTGACCACAGCGCTAAAATGAAATTAGCTGATAGTCGACGGGAAGTCCAATGGAACTTCCCTAGCTATACTATGGATTGGCAACTTTCTGAGACACTTTTAAGCTACGCTGCGTGTTTGTGTTTTGTCACAGATAACTGGTCCTACTCTAATTCATTCAAGCCATGCGGCATATAGTCTGCTGATCCTCCCCTGTGGCAAACCTGCCGACAGTTTGACAGTCGCATCAGTGCATCTATCACCACGGCGACTTACAGTATCACACAGCAAGGCTGCGACAGCAGTTTGCAAATTTACATGCAACGTTTCAGTGGCAATAACCTCTGAGTCGGCACGGCGTTTCACTAACTGCGTGTACTTGTTTATACATTTGGAAGTCTGAAATGTTTGCTTGGGTTCAGTGAAACAGGATGTGGTCTGTATGATCGCACTTGTCTCTATTTATACCTGTATGGGTAACATTTGTATAAAAACCTAATCGCATTTCAATCACGAAAATATATGTGCATCTGCACCCTGATCTGTGTGAGAGGGATAGTAGGACTCTGTATTGAGTTTCCGGACAGCTGGACTAACGTCAGAAACAAAGTTGTGGTTTGGCCCCGTCACCATAAAATATATCTGGGCACTCAGATCGAGAAAGCATCACCCTGAGCGAGATCCAGCGGCTGACATCAAGAGAGCGACTGTGAAGGTGAAGGTGTGCCTGCTGGTTCTGGGACTGACAACTGGCAGCTGGGTGACGCCAAAGCTGGACCGACGGGTAAGCCTGCCACATGGTTCATGTCAGGGAAAAATACTCATCTGTGAATGTATGAGAATGTATGAGAATTCCCCCCGATGTCAAAGAGGTTGATGTAACTCATGGGCAGGCTGCTTAGGAAAAATGTCGTTTTTTTAACGTAAATAACACCCTCTGTTTCCTTTTGTTCTAGCGTAGGATGACAATACTAATGATAAAACTACCGATTATGAGTGAATGAAACAGTAACGTGAATAAAAGTATACACATATACTCCGCAACAGGCTACCTGTCCATTTTTAGCATCTGCCGACCACGGGTGAATGCAACCTTAAGCTATGGGGAGTCACTCAGTCGCTGCTTGGCGATCAAGATTATGATGTGAATCAGTTCCTTTCCAGTTCCACCCTAATGTCCCCTAAATGACAGTTTCTTTCATTTCTTGCCTATTGATGAGACTCTGCTCATACTGTAGTAAACAACTACTACAGATCTGCCCAAAATCCTACAATAAAAAGACTTTATGTCCTCTTGGAAAGGTGGCCCTTGGATATCTGAAGTGTTTGCACGTTGAAGGTCAGTCAGTAAAGCAGTAACTGACAGCCTTCAAAAACAATGCCAATCCTGCTACAATTTTCCTCCGAGACGTCACCAAAAGAGTCCCTGCCAAATCTTGTAGTGTCTGTGCATAAGACGGGAAAATCACAGACAAACATTTTGTTTCATTAAATAAGCAATTGCTTTTGCCTAAACAGATGTGGGATTGGAGCTACTCTTGGCCGGGATGTGCAAAAATGTGGGAAAAGTGCAGTCAATGAAAATGATGTTTAAATGATCTTAATATTGGTGCAAAACCAGCAGCGTAGGAGAGTCAGATATCATTTCATTAGTCAAAGTGTGTCGGCTTAGACATTCCAAAACCTCTCCTGAAAAATCACCCCAGTGTTTGCACGAACACACCAATGCCATTTTTGACTTTACTCAGTCATGCTTGGCTAATCAGTACCTGAGTTGAGTTATATATGGAATGAAATCAAATACTTAATTATTAATTGAGCTGAGGGAGAAATTTAACAAATAGGGGGGTGCAGACCCACTACATGTTCTGCTCATGTCCAAGGACAAAAGTGGGGGGGTTGGGGCTCAGACTCTGTGTCTGTGATTATCTTAACCCCCAGTTCCATGGTGGCTGCCCAGGTTATTAGTGTCGTTATAATCTCTGAGCACCCTCCCCCCCCGCCCCCCCCATATGACACCTAGTTCATTCCACATCTGAATACACGTTTTGGGAGTTTAAAGCTTTTAAAAGTTTAAATGTATTATATGGTTTCTGGCTGCTGATGTACACAAGACTAGGGGAAATTCCCAGATAGTTCGCTTCCCAATCTTATGAAAGGTGAGTTTTATCCTTATCTTATTGGTGCTGCCATGTTTAATGACAGACAGACAGGATGAAAAGCAACTGTGTGTCAATCAATTCTGATATCATGGCCTGCTCGATATGGCAACAAATTTAGTCATGTTTTCTCCGTATCAAATGATATCAATAATCACGATATCATTCAAGTAATTGTTTCTTTATGTCAGTGTTTCATCTTTACTTAGAAATCATATAAAACTGGCATTAACAGTTTTCAGAACATGACAAAAATGCTACAAACTGAATTGTAAGCTGCAGGCTGTCTAATTTTAACAAATAAATCATATGAAAAAAACATGCATAAAACATGCATAAATCATACATATAAATAACAGGCGAACACAGGTATTCAGTGAGCTGCCGACTTTCCTGTATGACAGCCGCGATCCACTTACTGCATCTTTCAGGGTCTGCTGGGAATCTATGAAGATGATAAACCAGGTGTATCACAGTTAAGAAAGATCTGCTAGAAAATTAAATATGTTGCTGCTGCTTTTTCTGCTTTGTAAGGTGTTTCGTTTCGAAATACCGCAATTTCGTTTGACCTGCACTAGGAAGAGCAGACCAAACCATTTTTTGCGTTATAGGAAGAGAAATTGAAATTAGTTTTTAAGTCCAATTTATCTAGATTTAAGAGTTGATTTAAGTCTATATTTTGTTTTATTCCACGTTGTCTAAAGAAATAAGTACGGTTGCAAATCCATGCAGACGGTTCACTAATCTGTGGGGCGGAATATGAATCTCATAGCACATATTAACATGTAGTTCTTCTCATTTTACACTAGAGGGCTCTGTACTGCGGACCCAAAATGAAAACTGTAAGCATTCCTATATGTTACTATAAGTGGATTATTTGAACATTATTTATATAGAAATTATTCTGTCGCAAACTTCCAGATCCCAATAAGTGGTTGATCACTATAACCGTGATCACTGTAAGCCATGGGCGTGATGAGGACAGAGAAGAGGGTATCACAGGCACCTTGGGAGAGGAGAGGATTGAGGAGGGAGAGAAAAGAAAGCAGGAAAGCGAGTGACAGATGGAGACTCAAGCCGGAGAGTGTCAAGGTGAACTGAATGAAGCAGGGCTCTGTGGTGAACAGTGGAGCGGTGGACAGGCCGTCTGAGATTCAGCTACATGCCAGGATGAATAAAATGCAAACTCCACACACACAGAAACAGGGTAGAGACTTTGTCTCTAGAGGTGTGAGAGAATCATGGCAGGATGTCAACCGCCACACCCCCCAGGCGTTGGGTTGTATCTAAGCAGAATGTTTAATCATTGGCAGAGCATGTAAGCCAGATGTGAAGTAACCACTGCACCTAAGGTCGTTCTTAGCCTCCATAAACGCATAATGCACGGCTTGTGATGCACTAAGCCTTGCTTTACTGATGGCAGCAATGTCAGTAACGCTCGAGGATGGCGGAGCCTCCGCAGGGAGAGGGCGGGCCTCTACAGGGAGAGGGCGGGGCCTCCATGGGCCAGGAAGAAAGCAGATAAAGCAAATCGCTAATCCTCTGACCAAAACCAGTGGATTCCATTAATTTACTGGCGATCGCCAGAGATGAGGAAAAATCAGCTACTAACAGTCACTTGCCAAGCATGGTTCAGATATTTGTCAGATCAGAACGAGCACTTTACTTGTCTGTGAGCTTCTTCTCTTGGCAGAGCTCAGATGTTTGTCAGATCAGAACGAGCACTTTACTTGTCTGTGAGCTTCTTCTCTTGGCAGAGCTCAGATGTTTGTTAGATCAACACGAGCACTTTACTTAACTGTGAGCTTCTTCTCTTTATAACAGGCTGATATGGTGACTGTGCATCTGAGTCTTCTGACCTTCCTGCTATATCCCTGGCTTGTTTTCTCCATCCAAGGTAAGTACCTGCTACCCCTAAAAGGCGGAGGGTTGGATTCATCCATCTTATGCTTTCAGGCTCCAAAACAGAACTCCTCAAGGCCTGTAGCTGTTGGCTTCATGTCAGCTCTTACCTGTGACCCAATCAAGTGTCCATTGCAATTAACTCCACAGTGACACTGACTTGTAGCATGTGACTGACAGCATCCATTCAGGTCAGCAGTCTGCCCTAATGAGGCTTTTATTCTAAAGCTTGCGGTCGTCCCAGAGAACGAGCTGAGTGTCACGGTGTACAGAAGTGAACATGGGGGTACTGTCGGGATTACTGATGGTGCTGAATGACTGTGGTGTCATGATCTCCAGTTGACGCTTTCGCGCAAAGCTCTTCTCTAAGGAGTGTGAAATAGGTGACGATTTGCTGTTTCTTTTGTCCCAAGGTCTTGACTGTGTGAATGACTATGTCAACAACATCACCTGTGTCTGGAACTCCTCTGCAGTAGGTCCAGGGGTGGTCTGCCATCTCCAAGGACAAAAGGCAAACAAGTGAGAATCGCTGAAGGGAAACCAGGTCTTACTTTTCAGACTGATCCATCTAAATCTGCAGAAAGCTGAATATATTCTCCTCTGTCCCACCAGTGTCAGGAGATGTGATCTGAAGCCTTTGCTGGGATCAGATGGCATTTTGAGGGGCTGCCATCTTGTTTTTGTGTCAAATGTAAGTGACAACAGCCCGACTCTCCCAGATGCATGGAGAGCCTTTCTGAGATGGTCATGATATCACAAATATGATGGGTTTGATACAGAAAACTGGCCTCTCAGTTTACAGCTCAATGCTTCAGAAATCCCGTCCTTTTTACTTGACAACTGATGTTCTTTCTGTGAAGTATTACTATACAAGAGAAAACTGGGGCGCATGTTTAATGCCATATTTGTGTTGAAACAAAAGAGTTTACGAGTAAATTTTGCAATAATTAAATAAAATGGTGGGTCTCACAGGGGCCAGAGTACCAACAGTAAATCCGCTGTAAAGTGGGGAAAATGCAAAAGTTTCGTGTGGTTTGGTACCAAACCCAGGACCGTACCGGTGCCTGTACCATGCAATTTACCATCATTTTCTTATTCAAAAATGCACAATTAACCTAAAGGTAAAATGCAGTGTCATTAGGAATAAGCCTGTGCAGGTTATAAATACATCCATCCACACATCCCTCCATCCATTCACCTTCAAATTGCTTACTGTGATATGAGGGAGCTGGATCCCTTCCCAGGCGGATGAAAAGATGAATCATCTGGACTATTTGGCATCTTTATTATCTATATCTTTATTAACGTAGCTTTCCTTCCTTCCAGCAATTTATTTTTCGGGACAAGATACCACTTAACGTTAAATGTAACAACTCCACTGTAGTCAGGATACCCGATTACTCACCAGCAAAAAACAGTGAGTTTCCCTGCATTTACCTGCTTTAAAGTGGTCTGTTAAGTGATCTGTTGAACCAGCATGATCTGTAGAACCAGTGGTTGTGTGTGACAAGACGTTTGGTTTAATGTGTGCACATTTGCTTTTGGCAGTCAAAATGCACCCCCCCGGCAGTCCCACCATACTTAAGTCCAACATGTCCTGGAGTCCCGGTCATCCTTTGTCACCTTTCATATTTAATTATGAGTTTCAAGTGCAGTTCAAGCTTGAGAAACATGGATGGGAGGTAAGCGCTTGGAAGGAAGCCAGGGTTGAGCCTGGACACCATACTGGTGCATCCGCTATACGATGAATTTTTCATATACTATCATACTGCAGCATAGCTGAACCACAGCTGCACCACCTCAATAGGCAGCAACAAAGTATCTTTCGCTGCTAGAAGCACTATTGATCACTCTATCGAGAGGGGACCCCTGTTAACTGTGCGTACCCTCAGTTAAAACTTTATAACACAACGATTCTCTGTATATACAGTGGGGCAAAAAAGTATTTAGTCAGCCACCGATTGTGCAAGTTCTCCCACTTAAAATGATGACAGAG
>JAODUD010000045.1:9475663-9500269 GCA_026784285.1 Stomatorhinus walkeri
TGACATACATTTTCTCACTTATTTTTTTTTTTGTGAATATATATATATATATATATATATATATATATATATAATTACTTTTAGCCAATCAGGTTCCGACACTCCTTCTTCGGGACTTTCGGAAAGGTTTCTGCAGATGCACATCTACTCCAACGGGGCTGTGAATTATAAACGGAGGGAGTGAGGGGGCGTGCATCATGGATTCAACAAAAGACTAACGAGTCCAGCTCAGCACATAGAGAGAGAGAGAGAGAGAGAGAGAAATTTCCCTGTCCCCCTTCCCAGCTGATCGACGCGGCAGCAGCGGGAGACAGTCCAGCGGAGACAGAGGTGAGCCGATTCACTCATTCCTCCTTTTCATCAACTCCATTGTTGATCAAGGATGCCACGTCACATCTACAGGATTTGCACTGCATTGCATGGCTTTATTTCTATCCGCACGCCGACTCGCATATGTATCAGTAAGTTAAATCTTCATCTTATTCTGCAATGTTTACAGAGGATACTTGGAATAAATTATATTGCATATATGAAATTATTTATTGCGTGTAATTTTTTATTACTTCCGAATGCAAGAAACCCGTCGCTTAGGCTGCAGCTTTTAAATGTCCCCGGGGACAGCGTTTGCCGGCATTTTAGGTTAACTCTTTGCGTGCAGAAGTGGGAAAGTTAGCCCCTTTCACTTATTATTATTATTATTAGAATCGTAAGTGTTTGTGAAGACAAAACGGGAGTTTTAAATAGTGTCTTCATGTGAAATTACTTTAAACACGTTTTTCAAAAAAAAAAAACGTTTATAAACTGCAAAATCCCCACATGGCAGATGCCATGCAAATGACCCGAAACCCGCATGCCCCACAGTGCAAAAACAGAGCAGTCATTGGTGCGTTTAAGAAGAGCCAAAGTAGGCTTAATCTGCCGCTGCTGAGGTGAACGGGAACCAGCGAGCTGGGGCAGCTCACTTGGAGCTTTTGATGTCCGTGGGCGTGGGGCCACTGATCTCCTAGATCAGGAACCCTTCTTGGGTGCGGGGAGCATTAATATTTCCTTCACTAGTTCCCAAGTCTTTGTCTCAGCAAAAGTGAAAACTTGGCCCTTGCCATTACGTGGTGGAGATGGGACATGCTGTTTGTCTCAGCTTCGCAGTGTCCCACAAACACTCCTCCCTCGCCTAGTGCCAAGACACTGCACCATAACGTGTCCCAACTGTGATCAGAGGGTAACTTCAAACAGGAAGTCACTGCTCTCATTAACATCACCTAACCTGCCGTCTGCAGTGAGCCAGTCCCAGGAGCTGTCGAGTGGCGTCGAGTTCCGGTTTGACGGCACACAACATTTACCAGCTCTTTCGGTACATGCGGTGTTTGTGGTACACAAACCAACTTAAGGAATTTGATTCTCTGCAAATGTGGTCACAGTGCAACATCAAATGGAGTGCGTTAACTAAAATAATGTCTGAAGAGGGTGACAGCCCATTGGCTGGTTGGGGTTCATTATTTCTCTTCAACGCTAGACAGTTAGTGAAGGAAGGATGCATAATTAGTACAGTACAGATCATATCACTCAGGTGAAACTTACACAAGACTCCTATTGGCCAGCAGGTGTCACTATGTTTGGCCATTTCCTGTTGCTCTTCCCCCTGGTGGCATCTGTGCCTCCACCTTCTGGTGCCCCCCTGAGACAATGCCACCGCTGCTGTGACCACCTGGAATCAGCGGGGGACGCTCCTTCCCTGGATCTGAACCAAATGCCTGAAGTGAGGACCTACATCAACATGACCATCCTCAAAGGTACCTGCTCTGCCAAGCCTCTCTCATGTTAGCTTAATGCTTATGCTTACATCAGTTACAGTATTAAAAGCAAATATCCCTCAATCCTTTCCATGTCCAGAAGGTTGGGTCAGCTTGGGACCCACACAGTGTCAGGCTCAAAGGTATTTCAGCGGAAACCCACTTTAGATTACAACCATCAGCGTTTTGCTTCCTTTCAAAGTCGGCCTACAGGCTTAGGATATATGAAGATGTGCGTCTACTTTCCAAAGCAGCTCAGTCTTTTTGACTGTCGGCTCTCGGTAACTTAATTCTATTCAGCCTTCTGGCTAAATGAGTCATTTAAGAGCTTGTTTTCATTCTTTCATAGTTTCCTACTGCATTGCACTTGGGAGGTTCTGGAGGTCCACTGTGGTTGCTCGCTGCACATAAGCCTGGCACAGAACTTGCCTATGTGGCAAAAAACACGAATGTCGTTTAGCATGCGATCCTCCTAGACACAGCTGTCAGAGCGGAGCTTTGAGGCAGACCCCTGAAACGGCATCTGCACGTTACCACATCCATGAGTAATCCCTTTTTCCCTGCTTTCCCACAGGGGACAAAGGGGACCGGGGAGATAGGGGAACACCTGGGAAAGCTGGTCTCACAGGGCCCCTGGGCTCTCGAGGTCCTGCAGGTCCTAAGGGGAGCAAAGGTCAAGCTGGTGCCCCTGGAGATGCCTGCAAAACCCAATATTCTGCCTTTTCTGTGGGCAGGCGAAAGGCCCTGCATAGTGTAGACTACTACCAGGCCCTGGTCTTTGACACGGTCTTTGTCAACCTCGATGAGCACTTCAACATGTTCAAAGGCAAGTTCTACTGCTATGTGCCCGGGATCTACTTTTTCAATCTCAACATCCACACCTGGAACTTTAAAGAGACCTACTTGCACCTGATGCACAACGAGCAGGCCAAGGTGATCGTGTACGCGCAGCCCAGCGACCGCAGCATCATGCAGAGCCAGAGCGTCATGCTGCCACTGGAGCAGAGCGACGAGGTGTGGGTGCGGCTTTACAAGCGCGAGAGGGAGAACGCCGTCTACAGTGACGACATGGACATCTACATCACATTCAATGGTTACCTTGTCAAGCCCACTTAATGAAAGCCTGCGAACCAACCAAGCCACGGGCAGATGTTCCTCAGAAGTTAAACACAGGATAGCCTGCCCCCCCGTTTTGATATAGCCCATCCTGAAATTGCAATAAAATAAGAGTCCAGAATGCAGTACAAATGAAAGTCAGCTCATGAAAAGATCACAAACTGCAGCATTTACTCCATAAAAAAGTGTTATTACCCGACTGAAGGCTTAACTGGACTATTTGCTGTTTCCACAAATGTACTTGATGACTTTCAGACACAGCTGGGATGGACATAGTTATCAATTTAACAATATAACTGGATAAATGCCACACGGCTTCCCTCCCTCGACATACTTTACCTTGTTCAGGTGCCTCGATACTTTCATCAGCCTGCTGGCTGCTTGTGTGCAAGACCAAGGATTAGGCTTGACTGTGCTGGAGACCTCAGGACTCTGCAGCTGCCTCGTATTTGATTCTTTGGTACTCAGTTTCTGCTAGACTCCGAGTCTGGCTGAAGTCTCAGTTGGTGCTTTAACTCTGCAGATGCGTTCCTCAAAGGACTGAGTGGAAGAACGGTGCTTTTGGAAAAGGATCAAGTTCTTGCGATACAATCAGACATTCCAAAAAACCAATGGTCTCACGGCCAGCTTTCAGCAGAGAGGCAGCTAGTGGGAGTCACACAGGAGGCAGAGCTGCAGATGCATCACCATAAAACTGCTGCTGTCTTTCAACAAAGCGTTAATTACATTGTAGTTCATGGCCTGGCGCCTTGCCATCAAAAATATACAATCATGAGGAACAGGATTTTGCATGGTGTTCCTCATTAGCAATGTTTCAGTAGCCTCAAGGCATGTGAGTGCCTCTGAAGTCAGATCCATAACCTCAACAGGTTGGCATCCTGTCCTCCAGTAGGTCTGCAAACAGACGAAGATTAAAGGCCCTCAGATTCTTAGCAGTGATTAGAAAAGGAGCCATTGGCTGAAATACACATGGTTTCAATTATCGTCTTCCAGGGTTGTTTAATTACACTGACAGTCTTTGGGTGTGCAAGGTCTTGATGAGCAAAAGGCCTGCGAAGCACATATGTCAGACTTAACTTACTGTCATCCCTGTAAACTTAAATGTCGCATTAGGCTGCCTATGTAAAACAGCCTCTTCATGTTGATCACGGGTGTCAAACTCCAGTCCTGGGGGGCCGGAGCCCTGCACATTTTTCAGTTTCCCCTCAGTTAACACACCTGATTCAGCTCCTTCTGCTAATTACCACAAGGAGCTGTGGATCCCTTTGGATGGAAAATGTTGCTAAGTGACTATGCTATTAAGTTTGACTACTTGAGAAAAGAGAAATTTAAGAGTCAAGGAGGCAGTCTGTAGGTGGGTTTTGAGAGAAACAGGGCCATAAAGGTATTCAATCTGCAACTAGGATCATTCATCTGCATAAAACAGCTATTGTGCAGTGTATTTGACATGGATATACACTCAATGGCCACTTTATTAGGTACACTTTGCTAGTACCAGGCAGACACCACTTCATTAGGTACACCTAGCTAGTACCAGGTAGAACCCACTTTATTAGAATACTTTATTATTAGCCTAGTATATTTCCATCCAGGGAATTTGCCTTGGTGGTGCTTTTACAAGACATTACAAAGAACATTTAATGTCTACAAAGGCATATACAGAAAAGTAAAAACACATATCTAGTACCTGTTATGACCCACGTTATTAGGTACACCTAGCTAGTACCTGTTAGGACCCACTTTTGTCTCCAGAACCACTTCAGCATAGAACAGTCGTGCATTCAGAGCAGCAACTCTGCACAGCACTCAGCTCTTAATCTTGCATTTCTGTTCAGTGTAACAAGCATAGCCCTTCACCGCTGCTCCTGACTGGATGTTTCTGTTCATCGCACCATCCTCTGTAAAGGCCATTTGGGTTAACAGGCTGGTCTGCTTAATAAACTGATCACTGAGTGTTGATCTGCTGCCCTGTTCGGAAGTAGCAGCCATGCCAGCAGTATTAGATACACAGATCACTTGTTGATATTAGGGGAAGCACTGGCATAGGCATGAGTGGGTCAGTAACTCAGTCAGCAGCAAGCTCATAAAATTTTAAATGGATTCTGGAGTGAATACCTATGGAAGCAGGTGAGTTTCTGAGTGAGGGCACTTAACTGAGGTAAAAAAAACAAGGACGGACTGAGTTCTGCTGGTTTTATTCAACATTTCTCTGTGCAAAAATGATTAAACAAACGAAAAGAGGGAACAGAGAAGGTTTGTTTGCAGTCATAACTTAGCTTAATGTCAGAGTGGCAATAAATCTACAATGGGTGTCAAATTAAGCTGCCCGAAATAACTCCATGGAAAATTCCAGACTTGACAACAGACAGGTGCTAAAATAATGTTTATTATAATTTTTTTTATTTAATCAATTTGCTTGCTACGCATATAACCTTCAACAGTTTGCATATTAAACGCTGTGCAGTTGTAAGGTTGAGTGTGGAGCTTATTTTTAGAAGTTTGTGTGTGGTATGTTTAGAACCAGACAACCTCTTTTGTGCAAAAATAAACACACAGATGAGCATTGCGGCTCAGAGATGCGGCCACAGCGACGTAAGCCCATCTCACTATGGTTTCCGGACCTCAGCATCCCCACTAATGACAGGCCAGTGGACTTTGGCTCCACCACCACACCCAGAGACTAGCAGTGCAGTGAACCCAAATGAGGGCATCATTTGTTGGTCTTTGCCCAGATTACAGCAATTTGTTTACTTCACCAACGTTTCCCTGGCTGGTGTTTGTAGCTACATTGTGTATTTTACAGCACATAAGGCACAGAAGGGTAAGATTATGTTAAAAGGTTGGGTGTTTATAATAAATAAAAAAAATAAGTGCTTAGACACACCCACTGAAGGAATCCGTCCCATTAAACACAATGATCGCCGATGACCGAAACAATGGAGAAACCTAAGGAATACAATCATTTTGTCTCCAGGAGTCTGTCACTCTTGCCAACACACACACAATAAACATTCCTCTCCACAAAGTCTGGATCTGTTGGTATGTGATTTATGCAGCGTTTTGGTTGGATGTGAACTGAATATTGGTGTAATTCATCCAACTCCACTACAAAGGTAAAATACAAAGATACTAACACCATGGTTCAAATTATGGGGGAGCTCTGGGGAACCCTCCGCCCCGGAAAAGGACATGAGCTCCCTTGAATGCCTACCCTGAGACCGTTATGAGGAGCTCTACAAAATTGTCGACTTTTGTGTTATACGTTATACTTCATTTTCCGTACAATAAGGCTCTTGAAATAAAAATACCAACATAAATATGTCAATGACATGTATTTATTCATTCGTTGCATTCCATTTTCCGAACATTTGTCTCCGTTAATTAACATGATTCTGGGTCTATTCCTGCTGTGGCCATCCGTGCGTGGCGGCGCTGCACTCCACATCCTACATTTACGTAGCCAACTGAACTCCTCATCAAACAGGTCAAGTCAGGTCAGGTTGGGTAGAATGCACAGGTACAGCGCATTGCTGCACCCTCCACCCGGCGAGACAGCTGGGAATCCAGGTTAGCGGCCCCCCAGGCCGACAAGCCTGGTTTATCTTAAACCTGCGTTAACTGATGAAAGAAAGCTATTATTGCACGATTATACTCACCCAATGAAAACTTTAGGCATCAGTTCCTGGCAGTATGAAACTAAGTCTGGAAAATTGCTGCCCTCTTTTAAGGTATAAGAAAGTTATTTTATAACATAAGTCCTTATACAAATGTCCATTCAAAACTATGAGTAGGACATTTTGCAATGTAGCAAAAACCTAGAGATTTAACTGAAAAATTTTGCTCCGGTTGCAAACTCTAACAAAACAGCTAGCAAAACTGGCATAACACCGTTACTAACGCTCCCTCGCAGTGCATGTAATGAGCCTCATTCGGGACTCCCTGAGCGCCACTAAGTCAAAGCGGACAGCGTTTTATCCGGTACTTCTGGGCGGTTTATAGAGATTTATAATGTCAAAACGGAAAAACACTGCCGGAGAGAGAGAGGGAGCTGCGAGCCGCAGTTATATTTCGCTGTGGTTAAAAACTAAATAACGCTCATCTTTTTTCTCCAAGTGATGTGTTAAAGGGATGTGTATGACAGGCAGACATTTGTCACCTATGTCCCTCTTTGTGATTTTGTTTTTCGTTTCCTCTGAATGCAACTTCTTCTGTGATTTTTATGTTGTTATTGTGCCGTTATGAAATGTTACTGATGGCATTAATTGTCTGCAGTGGTAATTGCATTTTTTTCAGTAACCCCTTTATGGGCTGCTATTTGTGCCACTAGAAACTGAATATGAATTTTGTATCTTTGAATCTGCAGTTATCCGCATTAAAAAACTGAATCTTAATTCCAGTAACTCGAAATAGCATTTATCCTACCTCGAAAAATACAGTAGCGACACTTTTATTTCTCCACTTCGAGCACTGCCTATACAGATCACCATATTAAACGCCAGTCCAATTGATACTCCCGGTTATTAGCACAGTACACAGAGAGCGCTGCAAACATGCAGCAGACCAGACGCATAGCACCTCAAACCCGCTTTATAACTTTACATTTAGATCGATAGAGGGGTATGTATGTCGATGCACTCGTGTCAATCAGGAGTCAGGAGCCGCTTGGGCACAAATATCAGCCCATACCCCTTACTGACCGCAGTATGTCGGCTACGCGTGTGGCTCTCCCGAAAGCCATTGTAATTCGAATCCTGATAAACACAAAATCTTTTAAATATGGAAATTTCTCTTAAATATAGAAAAACTGGCAGGATAGACCCAGGATAGGTGGATAAATTAAATTATTTGCCAAAGAACCGAATCATTAAATTTCAATGATCATTAACATTAGCAGGATTGCTAAAACTGCTGCCCAGGGAGCATCACAGGTGTGGCTGGTTAAGGACAGCATCGGAATCTCTGCAGGAATAAAGTAGCAGTTCGGGACACTTAGTCTTGAGCAAGCACACAAAATAACAGAAAAACCGATATGCATTATCAGTGATACATTAGCAAACGCCAACCGTCAGCCTTTAAGCTGGAATCTGTGGGTAGATTCTTCCAAAAGAAAAGCCTCCAGGTCCTTGAGGGATAAAGGAGATCAAAGTGTATCTTGGATCCTGAGCTCCAGAACTTTCCAAAGACGTTTAGTGATGTTTGGATGACGGTGGAAGGTGTTGGAGTGCTTCCTGGTGTTTGTAAAACCACTGTGTGAATGGGGCGGGGCGGGGGTTTACCTTAGAATATGGGGACAACCTCATCAGTGCAGGCATACTGTGGCTTTTTCGCAAGTATAAACCCATCCAGATGTTGAAACTGGAGTGTGATATGACTCATCAGACCATTAAACTGAGCCCAGAGATTGTGCATCTTGAGCTCACAACCACAATGCATTCCAGTGTTATGCTAATTATGGAAGAGCGTAAGATCTCACGCTCAGTGCTACTCGAGGTGCAAAATAAACCTGTCAGAACTAT
The DNA here is from genome assembly GCA_026784285.1 of Stomatorhinus walkeri. Taxonomy (NCBI): domain Eukaryota; kingdom Metazoa; phylum Chordata; class Actinopteri; order Osteoglossiformes; family Mormyridae; genus Stomatorhinus; species Stomatorhinus walkeri. The sequence continues at coordinate 9,484,086 of JAODUD010000045.1, forward strand.
AAAAGGACTTGAGTCATTATGGATAATTAATTAAAAATGTACATATACCAGATGGCCATGGTGCAGCTTAGGCTCATTAAATTTTTTACCAGATGTTCAGCTCACTGCCTCAGTGCATCATTGCTTGTTTCATGTGTACCTGCTTGATGGCACAGATGAGAACTCCCCAGTCACTGGTGATACTTCACATCTGCAGGCTATGGTAAGTATGGATTGTATGGATTTTTTCCCCAAGGGAGGAAACTAGTCCATGGCCAAATTCTGGCAGGAGGTAAACCCCACCCACTATGAATCAAACTATGCTATCGGGAAAAGCGTTTCAGTCTAATTGTCATGTGCTATTCGTGTTTTATCAAATCAAATGTAAGGCCAGGTGATGATATTGGGATATTGGCAAGGTGACAACACATATCTTAAATGAAGAAGGTACAGTGTGCACTACGCTACTGCCACTTTTTTGTTAACGTCATTTTTGTGAAAATGCGCTTATACTGCCATCTAGTGTGGGAATTGTATAGAACAGATTTTCTGTTCTCCTCTCCTCTCCACAGATGAAATAGTTTATCAAATAAAATGTTGCAAAATGTTGACTCTACAATGAATGTCATGCAATTTACCATATGCACATGCACACCTGCAAACGTATACACCAACGACTGATAAAGTGCAATGATTTTTCACGAGAGGCTAAACAATGTTCCAATACTGTCATTTCTGCTGCTACCAAACATTCAATTCCTGAGGATGTTTGCGATCATACAATTTCTGCTGCTTCAAGGCATCTGTAGATTTTCATCTTATATGTCTATCACATATTTATATTCATATATTTTTTTGTTTCTTTTATTTTCGTGTTATATTGTATAGTTACGCTGCATTTCTCCTCCTGTCATTTTTGCTGCTGCAATAATACAAATTTCCCTTTTGTGGGATTAATAAAGGTCTATCTCATCTTAAAAAGTTAATAAAGATGGAAAATGATCATAACCAAAGAACTCTTCCTTTTTCTGCAAATGTAACATTAAAAACTTCATTGTCAATTAAATGGAACAAAACAAAGACAAATAATACTGTGAAAAAATGCTAATTTAATTTATTACATATATTTTCTGCAAATCATTGTCATCAAGGTTAACACACAGCTGGTCATGGAAAACAGGCATTTTGCTTGAACTCAGTGATCAGGAACTGGATACTGATGTGGGACAGGACAATTGACTCACAACCTCAGTTGTATTTTCAGTGATCCAGACATGACTGAAGAATCATAAAGGACTACATGGCGTCACGAGAGTCATCCAAACCATTCCAGGCTGAAGCGTGGAGCTCGCTGTGGCTGGTTCTCATTCCCACCCTTCCACCCTGGGTGAGTCACAGAAGGGTTTCTGAGGCACAGCAATATATAATGGAGCAATGACTCCCTTAAAGCCGTCTTTGAAGTAACAGTTGGAGTCTGCAGCTTTAATGCTGCTTGGCTGAATGGGGATTTAACACAAGACTGAACTCCTAGTGGCTACAACCCACATTATAACAGATGCAAAACAACAACCCGAAACAGGGCAACAGGGGCCGCCATAAGCGGACTTCAGAACAAAATCAGTCCGTGGATACTCACGAAACAAGTCTAAATCTGTTCATGAGTTGCAGTTGTACTTTTTGCACACACACATACACAGCCATGTCTGCCAATCATCTGATGTGGGTACGACTGTACATTTCACATTATGAGACATGTAACCAATTGCTTGAGAAGGCCGGCACACCCAATAGGGTGCTGGAGTGGGTGTTAACTCCTTTGTTACCAAGTCAGCCAAAGTTTGCATGGGGAGCCCAAGCACTATTTTCATACAGGGAGAAACCATTCTTTGAAAAAGGGTTAGGGTTAGGCCGACCAGGCAGCAAGTCATGCACGTAATTGGAAAGTGTATATGCTCTGCTTCGCCGTTTGTTAAAGGGGGTATTTTCATAGAGCAAATACTTTGCTCCTGTACCAAGTGCACACTGGGACAGTCACACCCCCCTTTGTATTCCAGGCTGCCGACATGATCATCCCTCTATAGTGGCAGCATGCGTGTAATCACAGTTCTCAGTCTACATCACATAACTGTTTGTAATTACAGTGCTCAGTCTATGTCACAGTGACAGTTTAAATCACTGTCAGTGTAGATCAGTGCATGGTTCCTCTTGGTCTCTCACTGTAATTTTATTATATCTGTTGGTCTATATCACTGACTGTGCACATCACTGTAACAAGTGTTTGTTACAGTCAGACTATGTCATGCTGAATGTGCATCACCGTCAGTGTACATCAGTGCATCGTTCCTGTTGGTCTGCATCACTACATCGGTCAGTGTCTGTAATTGTCGGTATGTCATTGTGTCCCAGTATCACCCACTGCTGTAGCTGCTGGTCAGGGATCCACAAAGTGTGTAAAATACACTCATGAATCCTACAGGATCAAAGCTATATGTATAAATCCTGCCTTTGGACAAACAGATGTTTCCGAGACTGAATTCTGGCATGAACTCTGCATAGGCATCAGGTCGCTCTTTGCACAAAGGTCATGCATCTACAAGTCAGCAGCAGACGGCTCTTTAAACGAAACACTGAGATCCTCTTTATAAGGAGAGATTGTTAGGATCTTAAGATGATACTTTTGTTACTGTTTCCAAAATCTGTGTTCTATTGTGGGTTGACATTAACAGTACAGCTCACTATAATAAATTATTTGCTAAATCAACAGCATGACAACAGCCTCTAACAAGCAGACAGATACAGACACTATTTTGGTGAGACGGCAAAGGACATTAAGATCTGGTGGTTATTTATGGCTGGATGTGAGACATATTATATGGCAATGGAATGTGGTAGGTAGGCTGGGACCGTCTTGTTAACCTTGTGTGTTTTCTGTTTGTCTGCTCCTGTTACATATTTGCATGATTTTTTCCCTTTTTAAAATCCAGGCACAGTTCGACAATAAATTATATCAAGAACAAAATCACATCCCCATACCAAAAGACTGACATTATAAAGACAATACGAGAGAAATCTGTATACAATTTGTTGCAAGAACGACAGTCCTCCTAAATACCTTTTTGATTTTTTTTCAGAAATGTGTTAAGAAAAGAAAAAAAAAAACGAAGTAACGCCGTCAGAGAACATTTGCTTGTGTGGCACCTGGATATTTTCATATGAAAAAAACTGTAATCTGACACTCAGATATACATACAACGGTAACCAGGAATGAAAAATTATTAAACAATAATGGATGTAAACAACTTCAAAGTCCCAACACCTAGTTCTCAGTGGCAGACAATGGCAACTACTGTATTGTGTATTTCAGAGAGTAGATGTTGGTTTTCCTCTACTCATTAGACTGTTTAAGGTGCATAACACAAATTATTACTCAGGGGTGTGACCACTGAATTGTTAATTGGCATCATGTTAATCACCCACAGGTATATTTATATGCAAAACGTTTAAAAATACAAGGTACTTGTATCACACAATGTAATGCAATACTTTATGTGACAGACGAGCTATAAACATACTGATCAATCTGTGGTAAAAATAAAAGAATTTGCAAATTCATGCTTGATTGCAGAGAGCACAGCCCTCGACTTGGACAAGGCTTGGACTTCTTTGGCAAGAATTTAAAAAACCAGCAATAACTGTATATTGGTCCCAAATAATTATGTGTATTTATTTACAAGCAATTTCATCTTTTTGCACAGACTTTTTTTTCTTACTACAATCCCTTTTCGCAAAAAATATTCCCATTTACGACAGTGGTGTGTCTCTAAAGCTGCGGCTGTGCCCTGCCCTGGTGACGACGGCTCAGCCTGCTGCCATCGTAGTGGCAAGTTGGGCGCCGTTCGCTCCTGGACATGAGCAGCACACTGTGCAACACCCGACTTCACCGGGAGTCCTGCGGCAGGCTGCCAAGACGAGCGCGCAATGGCAGAGCCGCTCAGACACTCGGGGCGGCAGTGTACGCCAGGCCGATTACAACCTTCCAGAGGCATTCAGTGTGATCTCAGGGCACCGTGCAGCAATAACTCTGCAGCTGTGAGCTTGTCAGCAGTCTGTGCTAGAGGAGCCGCAGCCACTTACTGGCTGAACGGCCAGACAGCGTTGCATCTTGGGAAGCTATCCATGGGTGTCCCTCTGGGGGGTCTGTGCCTGCTCTGGGGAAACCAGACAACACTTGCCGAACGAGCATTAATTATACTCAAACTTGCCCCCTGGTTGCCTTCTGCGTGCCCCCCATTCCTCTCAAAGCATCTTATATGCCGAACATAACCAAGTTTTTACTTTCCCTTTGCTGGTTTTGTTGCTGTTATTGTTATGATTAACTTGCAGTGTCCAGTATTGTAATGATTTCGCTTTTCTAACAAGGATACAAAATGTTCTGCATACAAAAGGTGTGTGCAGTTATTGGACACTGCAGTCAATGGAAGTGAGAGACTACCAAATAATAATGCATAAAAATATATTTCACTGCCAAAAAGTCAATACCTGAACATACAAAAACGTATACTCATGGTCTCCGACTGGAAGGAGATAGACAGCAGGAAAATGTCAAACGGCAGTTTGACACAGATTTATGAAGGCAGGAGCCTGAAAATAAGGTGATAATGTGGAAAAATCACATTTCCAGGGCTGAGCCTTTCCGTTCCCTCCAATATGAGGGAGACTCCTACTTATCAAGTCCCAGGAATCATCCTGTCTTATCAGACACTAGCCTGCATTTACAAATAATCGATGGGCACAGCAAGCCAGAACAAGGACCAAAATTCAGTGACCAAACAGCTGAAAGCCTTTCCTTCACCCTTTAAAGACAGAGAACCAGCTGTTTCACAAGCTTCACAGGATACGAGGCCACTTCCGCCAGGTCTGTTACCGCTCAGTCAGTGCTCCCTTTTTGGCATATGGGTTCTCCAGCATATAGCGATAGCGGTCATAGTTTTCCAGCAGGTATTTAGGAGCATACATAGGCTCCTTGGCATCAGAAGGGGGGTATTCCTGAAGGCTGCCGTCGAACCAGCCCCCGGTACGGATCAGCTCCCGGATGTAGTTTAGGTCCCGCTTGTCCTCGTAGTCCCCCCAGCGAGGGAAGTCTCCATTCTGGGCTGAGACGAGCTTACGGAGGATGCCCTCTGGCGTGAAGCACCACGAGCAGTGCCAGCCAGCAAAGTGGACCGGGCTCCCAATGGACCATTGAACAAGAATGTGACCAGTCTCATTCTCATACTTGCGGAACCCCGGCATGGTGTAGTACTCCCGCCGCCTGAGCTTGATGCCATCGCCCTCGTAGACCGCGGCGAGCATTCGCACGGTGCACCCGGACAGCACCTCCAGGGAGCCCAGCTGCTTCCAGAAGAAGCCGTAGAGAGACTTTCGCATGTGGAAGGCGAAGGGCTCTGTCCAGCCGTCAAAGAGCTTGAGGAAGAGGATGCCCTCTTGTGCGGGGATCTCGTCTGCATCATTGATGATAAAGACATCATCTGGCCTCAAGCCCCTGACCCGGGACATTCCATTGTGGGTCAAGAAGGTGCGCAAGTAGTCGTCAGCAATCCAGCCGTCCTGCCGCCCGCCTTGGGGGAAGTGGTCCAGGAAGACATAGAGGATCTTATGTTGCACGTAGTCATAAGTCCCATTCAGGAGAAGCTGCAAAAACTGCAGGGGGCGCCCCTCACCGTAAGCCGTGAAGTTGGACTCGCACACCAGGAAGAGGTCCACTGCTTGGGCTAGCTCGTGGAAACGGACGTGTAGCAGGTCGAATTCGTGGTTGATGTTGATGGCGTTGATGATTCGGCGAGGGACCTCCCTGGGCGTCAGCCTGTCTTTTGTAGGCAGACTGGAGTGGTACACCATCGTGGGGACACCACAGTAAGGGCCATGCCACCCTCGGCGACAGACACACTTGACAAGCCGCTTGCCCCGCTTCGGTTTGGCTGGGATTGCGTGATCCTGTTCTTGGTGCTGTAACATCCTCCGCTGGCTCGACATCATTCGGTCTTCCTTCGGAGCAGCCATTTCAGTTCCCTCTCGGAAGCACAAGGCTCCTGCTTTGGTGCGCACAAAGTGTGACGTAGTGTCATCTTGAAGCTTGACAATACGCTGGTGAAGACTCCCAAACAGCTCCTTGGGGTCAAAAAGAGTTACATTTGTAGAGTCATGATTCTTCACCATGGACACCTTAACAGATGGGGGGCCTGGCTTGATTCCAGAAGGAACACTGGGATACCAGGAATTTGCATCAAAGTTTCTCTGTCCACCCCTGACCAACCCATCCTGAAGCAACTGACAGAGACATCAGAAGACCACTCACTTTTAATCTCTTCTTTACACAAAAAATATATGAAAATATGAAGATAAATGCAAATGTTCACACTATTTCTCTTTCACAGATTATAAAGCCTTTTCAGTATTAGCATAGCATTAGCAGGCACTCACCTCTATCTCCATACTGCTCTGGGCTTCCATACTGAATGACTTCACACTCAAGGGGTGAGCCTCACTGGGTTGAGTGCTGGCCAGAGGAAAGGGTCGGTCCTTCCAGAAGAGGCCACTGACCATTATGAACGACTTGATGTTGGGGTAGGGAGCAGAGAGTTCCCGCAGCACAGAGACATAGTGCAGGGCCTTGTAGTAGTGCAGGAAAGAGATGACACACAGGCCCACCGTGCAAAGCAAAAACACCCTGTGTCGTCGCATTTTCATCCTGTGGAGAGAACAAGAGTCAGTCTCTCTCTCTCTCACACACACACACACACACACGCCTCAGAACTCGAATTTAATCCGCTCAGAACTCCGGATCGAATCATAAACGTTCGACTTATGATCAAATTTTCCCCATTATAAACCAATTAACTGGTTCCTGGTCCCAAAAAATAACTAAATAGGTTTTTTTAAGCATTAAAACACAAAATGAACCGGATAAAACAAGAAGGGCATATACTGTACTAAACACTCAATCTAAGCACATTTATCAAAACAGTAATTTGTTTTGATACATTTATTTTCTCTCTTTACAATGTGTAAAGTTAAAAAAAAGAAAAAAAGACAGAAATGTGTCCTGCCCTGATCGTCCGCTCCTTCCGTGTACCACGCCCCCTCGTTAAGCTCGTGAGGAATCTCCATGTGATCAGCTCTTTCTAGATTGTTATCATTAGTCCTCTGTATTCAGTCCGCGTTTCAGTTTGTTTCCCCATTCCAGTAATTGTATTGCCCATCTGCGTTTTGCCTGCTTTACCTGTAATTAAACCCTGTGTTCCCCGATACCCTGACGTCCAGCTCGGCATGACAATATTATTATAATTAAATGTATTAATGGTTTATTATTGATATTAAAATAAGAAATCTTTATTTTTATATGTGTTTTGTTAAATAATTTACTGTTACCGTCTCATTGTCTAAATATTTTTACTGTCTAAATATATGTATTCAGTTCATGTAAACATGCATGGTGCTATCACAGTGAATGTGAGGCTGAGACTGAAGCTTTACCCTTTGTTTCCGCTGAGAGACGTGCTGCCTGACTCATTTCCCCGCGCGTACACATTATCTTAGGTTGGCGTTTATGGTTTGACTTCCAAGATTAAGATCAAGCTCTAGGTAATTTTTTTTCAAACTGGTTGGTTTGACTTAAGAAATTAGAGTTCTAATGAGTTCAAGAACTGAGGTACCATTGTATATTAAAAAAACACCACATTTATGTCCAACTACCACGGGGTCAGGAGTGGTGATTGCTAAGTCTTTTGATAATGAACCCTGGCCTGCAATATTAAAGCCACCTGGAACTACTAATGCACCACCACAGTCTAGCCTATACCCAAAAGATACCCACTGCTTGCTCAGTGCAAGCGGCCTTTGGAAAAATAGTGACATTTTCAACATGGGGCAAGCCAAGGAAGTGTGTGTGACCCAACATCTATGCGGCCAGAGCAGTTACTGGAATGCTGAGACCCAGCTGTGCTCTATCCATCACGGTTGAGGTGATGTCCGCCTGTGCACAGCCGATTTGGGGCTTGGTCACCATTTCACCTGAGAGATGTGCAGGAGAACACGAACATGTAAACCGGTTCCGTAAGGTGGCCGCACTGGCCACGGAAAACCCTTCAGGGATGCTGCTTTCCAGTCACTGGAATGCAGCTGAAGTGCTAATTCACCTTCACAATCGGGTTGTGTGTTACTCTTCGGGCTACTTATCACACAGTTTAGTTGACCAGGTAGGTGCCACCTACAATTTTGTGCTGTAAAGCTCTGCTGTAAATATAGTCCAGGCAGCCACCACTGTGCCCTGCTAGTGATTATAGCATTTCGTTGTATTATTTAAAAAAAATCTCCTCATAAAGAACTACTAAAAAATTGCAGAGTGAACAGAAAAACATAGCAGAGGTCACAGTTGCTGTCCAATGGCAACTCTGCATACCGACTTCATTTCATTTCATGATGTCAGGAAGAGAGACAGCGACTGCCTATAGACGCAGGATGCCAGAGCAACCAGCCAAGTATTTGGGGAACTTAGTCATTGCCATTTGCCAAATGTAACCTGTCCACCCCCACCCCCCCCTTCAGCCCTGCCTTCCTGACTACATGGCAACATGGAGATAACCAACTGAAGCAGAGTGGCATGTTTCTGGCAGAGTCCCAGGATGGAGACGGCTCACTTCTGCTTTAATACAGCTGGCGAAATATGGCAGCATTCCCCTTTTCTTGCCAATTTGAATCACAGTACTTTCATTTTTAATTATTTTTTTTTAAACTTGCCTTTAATTTAAACGTTCTTGAGCTAGAGCAGAATTTCCCAACCCAATCCTCAAACCGTGGGCTTCTGGCAGGGAGCAGAAATACTGACAGGGTGGGGAAACGCCACTCTAGAGCACTTAACGTTTTGTAGCATTAAAAACTCAGAATCCTTTCTTTTCATACTCAATTTCTTTAGGGACAATTTTGGTTTTTATAGTTTACAAGCGAGTGTAGAGCTTTGGGTACAAGGGGTGTAACGTAAACAAAATATTATCGAAACTGCAAACACAAACTAAGAGAATGTGTCTGAACAACACAACATGCAAATTTGAAGAAAAAAAAAATCTTGGTCTCTACTATGGAGTATGTTTGCCCCTACAGCCATAATTATAATAATTATTCTAGCCCAGTCTGAATTTCCTGGAAAAAGCACCTTAAGTGCCACGGGAAGACTGTTTTTGCGTGTTGCACACGCACTCGGACGCCATCGTCTCGTAAGAGTTAGCATGGATGCCTTTCCAGTAACACATTCCAGTTCAGTATGACTGGAACCTACAAATAATCTTGGTCTAATCAGCCAGGCCTACTCTCTCTCTAGTGCAGGTGTCATTTATTGGGAAGCAAAACGTTTCCAAACTACTGATTTAAGTGATTTGGGAGGGTCAGCAATAGTAACTAATTTACAGTAAAAATGATCACAGTGTTTTCCATGCGCAACATCTACCTGTAAATTTGTCAATAAATGTATTAATTTGTTCCTTTGAGTACCAAAGTGAAAATAATTTACTGAATGGTATATAACGAATGTGTGTACCATTACAGCCCAAATTTATACAATTATGAATTGATACAGCTATAGAAATCAGGTCATTTAAAAACTGTATAAAATCAACTTAGAGTATAAATCAAATGCAAAACATAGTACAAAGTAATAATGAGAAATAATATATCATTAAGAAATACGTCTAGCAAACGAAATGCAAAACAAAAGTCATAACATTTAATATATTAACAGGCAATTGGAATTTTAAACAAAACACTACTGTTAGTTAAAAGAAACTGAGCCCTAGGGGGACTTGCTGTTGTTTAGAGAAGCAGGGTGACAAAAGATGCGTCTTCTCATACAAATGAGGACAAGATTGACTTATCAACTCAACGTCACGGTGATTTGCAAGAGTAAATTCCATTAGCAAAACCTCTGAAAAGAGATGCATTCAAACTAAGAAGCGGAATCATAAAGAAGAACTACACGTTCCTCATGGTCAAGATAGCTGGGTGTCTGCATGCGTTCAAAGGTGGATCCCAGCTGAGTGGCAAAGTTAGTGAACCGTGAGAAGGTACAGATGGAATTCAGAGCAACGCAGATTAAAGTTCCCAGTGCTGATGAAGCAAAGCATTTCTCTCTCTGCAATGCTCGATATAATGAAATTTTTTTTTTAGTAAATTATTCACAGAACTCTGGATATTTGCGATTACAAGTCATTTCTTGCCTGCACCCGTGTCCTTTTCGCCAATTGTCTGCCTGCACATCCCTGTGCGAACACATCGCCAGAGCGCGGCCTCGGCCTGAACAAACGATGTGGAGTAAATCGATCCCACCTTTTGCAGCAGAGCCGAGACACCAGCCCGCGGACCACATTCTGCATGATGTGCCGGCCCGTCATAGCCGTTCCGAGGACAGCATCCCCGTGCGTCAACATGAGGGCCCAGGCGCAGAGCGCAGCGGGCTCTCAGCATCCGAGCACTGCCTTGGTCGCAGCACACAATGCGGCCCATTCTGCAAGTCTGTTCCTGTTCCCGCCTCTCAGATGTCACACTCTTTCTCAGATTCTCTCTATGCATACAATAGCTTCCTTCTCTGGCAGGCTGGCTACATACAACCTCTCCCCACCCCCAGACACCCCTCCCTTCGACGTTGCCCTCGTAGATTCTCCCAAGCATAGCCTACTTTTCTTGAGACACAATCAGATGCAGAAAGGAAACAGACACATACCCACCGACCCAAATAAGTATACAATCACAAAAAAAAAAAAAAACCACAAAAAACAAGAGTGCTGCAGAAGAGGAGCAAACTTGAGTTCCGCTGTTATACCTGGCAGGCAGGTACAGGCAAGTCCCACTTGGCCTCAGACACAGAAGTTAATTTGCCACATGACATGAACTTTCGCGTCACACGGTATTCTGGATGGGCGTTGGGCGATGCAAAGCTGCTCATTCACTTAATGAAGCGTGACCAAAGCCCAACCTGCCTATCCACACATTTGGCTGACAAATAAAGGTTGTAGGTTTATCCACACAAAATACACCACTAAGCAAAGACAAAAAATCTGACACACACAAACAAGCATCAACTCAGGCACACAAGCAGCTTGACACACAATTACAGTGTCGACTGAAAAACAGTGAGCTATCCAGTGATATAACGGTAGAAATGGGTAAGGGGGATGTGAGCTGCCAGTGAGTCTGGCTCTCATCCAGCTGCAAGTATTGTGCGATTAAAGAAACGAGGTTCTTTTTATGAGAGGTTCAGTGGAATCATTTAGCCTGGCGCCGTTTGACCTGAATATAGGCCTGAAGAGGATTCAAAGAAAACTCATTGATTACTGCGACTTTGCTGTGAAAATCGACATGTTGTGTTTCAGAATCTTGTTTTCCTCCTATTTGAATAACATTTATTCACCCCTCTCTCCTGCCTGCAGTTTCTGCATCATCAGCGTTGAGCCATTTCAGCCCCACCCTGTTCAAGCCCAGGAGGAATGGTGCAGATCAACCTGTTTCTTGCTTGCATGATTGTGCTTGTTGTCCCAACTGGAGATGCAATCTGGGACAGATGCCGTGAAGATGCAAATCTTGAACGCGACATAAAATGGGTCCATTGACTATCCATAATTAGTGTCACCTCGCCTATGGCAAGCAGTTTTAACATTTAATTGCTAGATTGGATATGTATTGCAGACATCCGTAATTCAGTTCTTCCTAGTCAAAAAGAGCATTTCAGATATCCACAATGACATTCTTCCTATCCACAATTGTCATTTCAGATATCCACATCGTCATTCTTCCTAGGAGAAATTACATCACTTTTGCCATTCATGTCTATTGGGCTTTCAGTTTCAGATATCCACAATTACATTTCAGATATCTAGAATTAACATTATGGATATCCAAAATTAAATTCTAACTAGGAAAAACACCAATTCCAGATATCTACAATCCAATTGTTACTAGTCATAATTTAAATTTCAGATATCCGAAAGGATACCACCATTTTAGATATTTATAATGCAATTTCGAATATCCGAAACACATTGTGAATAGTAAAAATGTCTTTACCGGATATCCAGAATTCATATTATGGCTAGTAAAAATGCAATTTCAGATACCTATAATTAGAATTATGAGTAGGAACAATGGAATTGCAGATATCTATAAAATGCTTATCATTCCTTTGCTATGTTACTTGGACAAATACAAAACGAATGATTATACATTATGTGCGTTTCTTTTTGTATGTTTTCTAAATAAGACTGCGTGCCCATACCCAACTGTAATAGCGATTAAAGCGATCTATTCTTTTAGTATTTATGTTAAAACGAGGATTTTATTTTATTACTGTTGCAGGATTAAGATTAAATTCACAAGACTAATCTTTGGAAGTGACAAACACGATTATTATGGGGTTTTATGGCATTTCTGGGGCTCACAGACTCCGCTGCTGTGAGGAATTCTGACGTTGTCCTTTTGCTGCGCTAGCGGTATGCTAATGCTATTGCCCATTAAAAAAACAAAAGGTATGACATGCTGAAGTATTTCACTGCTGGTGGTTTCCTGCACCATGAATGCAACATTTTCCTTAGGTTTCACGTGTTTGCCGTTTGTGGGCTTATACGCAGTTGTCATAGGCCACTTCTGATTGGTGAGCATGACTGGCATGCGAGAAACATGCCACTTCTGATTGGTGAGAATGATTGTCACACAGGGAGCATGGCATGAATTTGTAAAACTATTCTCACAAGAGTTTTGAACTCTGGGTCCGACGTGCTGTATAATGTATATGCTAAATCGCAGCCTTCGCGATTTCGATTTGAAATCAATAAATCGTCCAGCCCTAGTATCTACAATAAGCATTTCAAACTTATTGCAAAATCTGCAATACAATGACAAGTAGCTCGATGAGATGTTCAGAAACAGCTGATCACACGGGGATTCCACGTGGGGTTAACGAGGGGACGTGGCACACAGAAGGAGCGGACAATTGGGGCAAGACATATTGGAATTATTTATTATGTGGAAAATTCGATCAGAACTCAAACGTCTGAGGTAGCGGTTTGCAAATAAATTTGTGATCTATATCATGGACCTTGACTAATCAAAAATATTGTGATATGCCATTTTGGCCATATCGTCCACCCTGACTGCTCCGCATGGGTGCCCATGGTGAAAGCTGCTGTCAAACCACTCACCGCTCTGTCAAATACAGAAAACACAAGCCTGCTCATTCCTCTGAGATTAGCCACGCTAAAAGGTGTCGTTCTTTATCAAATAGTGTTAAAACAGACAGCTGGCTCTGGTTTCCAGATCAGGTAATAATGAAAAATGAGGCATTTTTGTAATAGCTGATAAATAACTGATAAAAAATAGCTTGTATCATGGGAGCCAGGACTCATCCATAAGGAAAAGAAATATCTTGTACCAGTAAGTAATGTTGAACCATCCGAAATATTTCCTGATTGTTAGTTGCTTGGAGGAAGGTGAAAACACTCCAAAAGTAAATGGCTGAATTAAATTACCTCAGCTTTTCAAATGATGCATGTAGGTATATATAAGACAAATGAGGAAGCCGGAATTAATCCTGTGGCCATTCCAGAAAGAATTCCTGCAAACAAAGGAAGGTGGACCCCATTGAACCATGAGATGAATGTCGACTAGTCCTTGTAGACAATGAAACTCTAAACCCTTAAGCACTGCTGCTATAGCATATTTAAATCTTAGACTATAGCTAAGGTAAGGTTTCACTCACACTGGAAACCCAAAAGGTTCTTGCAGACCAACATTCCATCTGATCATTTTGTGAATTATACATAATCGTTGTCGTGACAAAACCTGTACACTGGAATTTATTTTCTGCATCATGCGTGGTCAACCCGTCTTTCTGGAGATTTACAAGGACAGCTCAGGGCACTGGACTCCAGAAGCAGTGCTAGGCAGCCCTGCTGAACACACAGAGATACCCCTGCAGTCTATGATTTTAAGATTATTTCAGAGGAATACAAAACAGTGGGAAAAATGAAGATTTTGTGCTTTTGTTGTCAGTGTTCTCTTGTCCTGAACAGTTCACACTGAGTTATTGTTCACACTGTGAGTTATTGTATGGCTAAACTTTTAAGGAAAACTATGATGGGGTCCAGAGCGCATATGAAAATGACACGACAATGAATTGAAAAGGTAAATCTGTAAGGGGGGGGGGGAACGCTAATGACTACATCACACCAGCAAAGTGCTCCTGTGACCCACACACTTCAGTGGGAGTTTCTGCACGTGTCGGGAGAGAATGCACAACTTCGAGAAAATAAAGAGAGTCTGTCTGTGACCAGAACGTTGCTGGTTCAAGCCAAACCTCAGTACGTCTGTGAGTCCTTGGGAAAAGCCCCTAAGCCCAGCTCCCTGCTATGGGGGGGGCGCCCTCCACAGCCTACTCGCTCTCACCTACAGACAGCAAGTTGTGGGAGGCTTAGAGAGAGAATTTCCCCACGGGGTTCAGTAAGGAATCAATTTTCATATTTTTAAGACTCTGCATTGTTAGATTCTGGTTTAACCCTGGTTTTGCTGGCAGAACGCTACACTGTGAGACAGGCTGCTTCCAGGCTCAAAGTTGCTAAAGACAGCAGGACACAAGAAGAATGTGAAGCAGGAGACACTGGAAATGACCAGAAAGCAGCCAGGTAGAGGGCAGAAGCAGCATTCTAATGAAAGAAATAATTTATCTGACGGTTTCTCATGAATCAGAGGATCATCAAGTGACTTTCAAATGGAATGGGAAACATTACGTGCAGGTATGAAGTGCACTGCTAGGACAGTTATCAGGCAAAACAAGGAAGAAGCCCCTTCATTAATGAGAAGCGGGGAAGAACCAGAATGCTGTTTGCAACAAATAAATAAATAAATATGTAAATAAATAAATAAATAAAAATTCACCCACACACAACTTTGTTTCTACAAATGAGATGTAGGATGACAATGCTGAACATCTATATACAAATGCCTTAAAATTATACAGTAGGTTGCCAAAGTTAGCATTAATTTGAAGGTCATACATTATGTCTATGATGGCGTTACTGCATCTGGTATTTTATTAATCCAAATGGGGAAATAAATATTTTCAAAATAAACGAACAGCATTCCTTCCTGGTTGTCAACAGCATGGCGGCGAGCATTTTGTAGTTTTCCTGTCTTTAAACACACCTTCTTGTCATAGGCCGAAATGGGCTTGCTGGTGGTGGATACGGTGCCCTTATATTCTAGCTGCTTTATTTAGACTCATGCAACATTGATACAGGCATGATTTATTTTTATCTTTATTCTACGTCTTCTGCTCCTGTCTGGATACATTTCTACAAGGATGTTTGCATTAAATCCTTTTGCCATAACCCCGTTTTGAACGTGTCTGTGACATCACATCTAAATAAAATTAAACTGAATAATTAAATTAAATTAAATATGGGGGCGGGTGCTTCTCCATAAGTGTCAATTCACACCCAGAGAGATAAAACAGACACAGAGAGGAACAGCCCAAATCCATAAAACCCCAGGGGCCATTTCTAGGCTTGTTCTAGGCTAGTTCATGATCATTTTTCAGAAGTGTCCCAGATCTGGTCCAGCGAGGGGAGCTGAGCCAAGCGGCCATCTGAACACAGAGAAGGCCCACTGAGGAGACGCGTCAGTAACACGGAGAAGGCCCACTGAGGAGACGCGTCAGTAATGTCAGGGCCTTTCCCCGGCCCGTCTTGTTCTTAGCAGTACACTGGATGCTTGTTGATACCAGTCCCAAATCCAGCATCAGAAAGGGGTTAAGAAGTACCACTTCATTTGGGGGAAGAGTAATGTGGGATTTCTATATTTCACTTTCACTACCAAGCAATATACTCTTTTCATCCTTAAGACGCCTCACTGGTGCTGTACTGTACTTTTGAGGTTCAAAGCTTAATGCATAAGATGCACAGATACGGTTGATCCACAATATGGTCAACAGAACTAAAGAGAGAAACAGCAAGCCAAGTATCCACCACTACAGAACTATAAAGGACCGGAAGAGGGGAACCCAAACAGGCACCAACCAGCCACCAAACAGGGAAGCACGAAGGCTGGGCGGCTTGTTGAACCCCGGCAACACTGGCTACTTCTAAAATAGATGCTGATCTCCCCCAGCCCCC